>CM059868.1:35837045-36179013 GCA_030490815.1 Acer saccharum | reverse complement strand
CCTTTGCGGCTAGGTATATCGCAGCAGTAGTCTCGATCAACCTCCGGATTCACAGGGGCGTGCCCCGATTCAACACTCCCCCAGTAACATCACCAACTTCCTCGCTGTCTGAGAGATCACCACCATCCGGGCTAGCAATTCCTTCCTTAGCCAAACCAGCAGTATGTCTTTCATGGCAGCCGTCGAAATTCTTCACTACCCGGGCTTGCAAATCACAAACTGTATCGAAGTCAACACTGCAAAGAGCCCAAAGTGTTTACAATAGAACAACAGAGTGATAACATTAAAGGAAAAGAGGGGCAGTAAAACTTACGGCGAGGACAGCCTGGTAGGCAACGCGAAAAAATCCACTGGGTCATTTTCTCCTCATCCAAACGGAAGTGTCGGCCTCTCTCAGTCCAAAGGAAAGACGGCTGCCGCAGCAAGAGTGAGAGATCTCTCCATCCAGTAAAACGGGGATTGCATTCGACCAGGCTTTAGGAGAAGTGAAATGCCTGGGAACTTTCTTCGCCGAAAGTTTACGGAGACCACTGGCTGGCACATCTTTGCCATCATACGCCGCCAATAAGAACCAACTGTTCTTCCACCTCTTGTTCGAGGTAGGGAAACCTAAATGAAACCTTTCTTCTTTTCATCACTGGAGACTTCTGATCACAGCTCCAAATGTTCACATTTAGCGCTCCATTTTCCTATATTTTGTACTTGTTTTCTTTAGTAAAACCGGTAGTTTAATGTTTAAAATAAGTGTTTCAGGTATTAGGAAGTTCAGGGGCAATGGTGTAATTTTTGGACAAATTAGGGCAAAAGTGCAATCGGATTATAATTGAAGATTATGTGAATAAGGGAAAGTAGAGGGGTGCATATTGTAATATGCTAGCAATGCACAGCATCAGCATGCCACGTCAGCACGCTAGACGACGCTGTTGGATGTTTGCCACTGTCACGCCTGACGTCAGCATGACGTCAAGTCGTCTTCTTGCTCTAGCCGGTCGACCCGACCCGACCCGTACTCTACCAGGTCGACCCGTTCAACCCGACTTGCAACCCGACGTTTTTTGACCACTTTTCCGACATATTTTTTGTGATCTCTATGCCCAGACGGTAGCCCTCCTCCTTCTGGTCACGATGGATCCACTTTTGGCCTCTCATGCACGTCATTTTTTCTCACCCCAAGTCCATCAAACTTCCATGATGGTGCAAAGCTTCAAGCTTGATTTCCAGCGAGTTCTTGGCCGCCCAAAGATGGTCCAAACTCGCCCAATCTTGGTGGTTTCATACCGTGGGAACATTCCCGCAGTCCAAAAGGTTAGAACTCGCCGCCAAGCTCGTCAAATGCAACGGCGACTTCCGACGGTGGGAACAAGCTCGCCATCCAGGGGAGACAAGCCCGCCGGAGCAACCGACTTGGAATTTTGCACTCCAAACCATGCCCAAACACTCCCTACTATATATATTCATCTTTCCCAACTTAAACACAATCCCTAATGTCCAATTAAATACCTAACTTAGCCTAAAATTACCTTAGAATTACACTAGTTTAGCTTAGACTTACACCACCTCACACTACATAGTCATGTGAATTTCTAGCTTGAAGGCGAGGATTTGGTGCTCTATTGAAGAACCCGAAGCTTTCCTACTTGTGGTTTCTTCTTACTTTACTTCTCTTCCATGTTATTTGTAATTCATGAACATGTATGTGTGAAACTAATTTTGCATACTGTGTATAAAACTATCTAGAGGGGGGGGGGGGGGTGAATAGATTTTAAATGATTTTACCCATTTTCGCATCATTTCATTTTACGAAAATGCCTTACTAGTCACAAAAGTATAACAAGTGTAATATGGTGCAGAATGTAAATAACGCTTGATAGTTACGTGGAAACCCTCACGGGAAAACCACGGGCTGTTATGTGCCCCACATGAACCTCGAATACACTAATTGGATGATTACCAACCTAATCCCAGTTTAATGATCAATCCCGATCAATAATCATCACAACTACCTAATCCCGGGTATAAGTGGGACCTAGTCCGTTGCTTGCGAATTAAGTAACCTAATCTCGGTCACACAAGACTTATTCTCATGGAGAAAGATACAACCTAAGTGAATATTATAAATATCCAAAATGCAATTAGAGCTAGGTTACTCTATATGCTTATCTAGGATAATTTTTGCATAATTCATCCTATATTAAAGCTAGATGACATTTCAATAGCTTAGCTACAGATATTATGAAAACCTAGATAGCTATCAAAATACAACACTCAATCATGTCAACACAACAACTCTATTTTGTATCTATATAATCTAAGATACAAATAATATAAGGATGTCACTGATAATAAAACACTATATATATGATAATAGTGAGAACTTACCAAAGAATTGTGTTGACCAAAACCCAGCAAGCAAGCATCCTAACTATGCTTCGAAAATGCTAGATGATATGTTGATGCATATGAGAATGTTTTGAGTGATCAAGATGATCAAAGATGAGGTTCTTGATGAAAAGCTCTCTTGAAAATGCTCTCAATTAAAAATATGATTTTTGAGTATGAAAGTGACCTAATGATCAAGAGGCATATATATATGATGTCCAATTGAAGCTATGTCGTTTTGGAAATTTTCCAAGTTCTGCGCAAACTGCTCTACGTAGGGCAGATTTTGGGTAGGTGTAGGGCGGATTGAAAAATCATCAGTGCCCGTCTACGTAGGGCGGGTTGAACAGCGTAATGGGCGCGACAGAGCATCAGCTTCAACTCAAGTGCCTCAAAACATAACCAAACCATCGAAACCTTTCATATGATATATCGTTGGAAAGGTATGGGATTCTACTTTCTACTCTCCAATTTATGGAATGAAATTTCGATGTTGGTAGAAAAGTTATGGTCAATAGAGTGACCAAAGGTCAGAACGGACACACATAGTTGCCCTGTTTTGGTGGTCACTTTGGAGATTTCAAAACCAATCCACAACGATCATGAAATATTACAATAATTACCGTTGGAAAGGTATGGTCCTATTTTATCCAAAATTTACAAACTCAATTTAAAGCTTTTTATAAAAAGTTATGGTCCAAGACCATACAAAGGTCAGTTTGAAAAAACAGTTGAAATTCAATCTTTGAAACTAGACACATTACTCCAAACAACCAAACCAAAACTACCAACTTATCCAAGAGAAGAATGAGACCTTCTCAGTGGTCAACCATCGTGCTAAGACATGCACACCATCGTGTAAGCACGGACGTTTCCGAACATCCTTCTGGAAACGAATTATACCACAATTAAGCTAACATACATGAAGTGCACGTGTGGGTATTGAATGCATCCTAATGCCTAACATGTCATGGCTTATCATAGAATAATAAGCACTCCAATCAAACATGCATGAATAAAATTCATGACTTTGCTTCTAAGCTAAACATGTCAGTGGCATTATCATAGAATAATGCACCTCAACTCAAACATGCATGTAATAAAATTCATGACTTTGCATTCTAATGCCTAAACATGTCATGCATTTCATAAACTAGATGCAATAATGTTAATGCAAGAAGAGATATGATAATCAAATAAAGCACAATGCACACACAAATATAAACACAACATTCAAGAATAAGAGTTATGCATGTTGTGTGTGTGTGCAACTATAGCTCTTCAAGGCAAAGTAAAGCACTAGATATATACCTTTGGTGCTTGTCCCTGAGGGTCTTGGAAAGGGTCTTTGATCTTCAACACCTTAAACCCTAGACTACCCTTACAACCAACAACCCCAACGTGTGATTTGTTCACGAAATAAGCCAATAAATGTATGGGAATCCTTACAATCTCCCCCTTTGGCTATTTCGTGACAAAACCCTACTCACATTGATCCTCACACATACTTGAATCTACGGGATTAACAAAGATCTACATTACAAGAGATATAAAATATAAAAAAAAAAACTTCAAGTCTTCAATCTCTTTTAGAACTATCACCCTTCAAAACAAAAGATTATACTTTTCAGAGCAAGATGTGAGATGATCAAGTTAGGATAAAACAAGCATTTGCATTAAGATTTAAGCACAACATCATGCAATGTATGTGTAGCAATGCTCCCCCTCAACGGGTTACCTAACTCCCCCTCAATTAATATTCTCCCCATATGCCAATTGCCACTACAATTTGCAAGTCCCCTTACTATATCCTACTCCCCCTTTTTGTCATGATATAGGCAAGGAGTAGTCCCCAACCGGTCACTCATAGCAATGAGAGATAGCATGCAAGATATTGCATAATCATATAAGTCACTTTATGCATCTCATTAATTGGAGAAACAAGGAATTTCTTTAAAAGAAATGTGTTGAATTAAACATGCTTGCATACAAGACATGTAGCATTCAAGTCCAAAATACATGTATTTGCAAAGCAGATGACAAAGGTCTAATAAGATTCAAACCAATTTCACCAATGTCATGAGTAAAGCAAGGATATAGATATTTTGATTTCAATTTAGGAACAACTATATCCAACTTTATAAGCAAACAAGCATGAGCGACTTTGCACCTATTGATTTTTTCCGGTGGAAACCCGTATTGATATACCATGTTCACCTATAAAGAAGGAGAGACATTTGGAATTTAAATTCCTTTAAACAGATACAAGATCCTTTATTCATTTTGAGTCTCATAAGCTTTTTCACACAAGATTTGCATTTAAAATTGCAATCATCAATTCATGCTTTTTCATTTGAGCATGTCATATGAATTTCATGCTTTTCAATATTCATTAGCATGTCATTAAGAATCATCATGTCATGGAGATAACTATAGGTCATCACATCATACTCCTATGTAAATCTCCTAGTCCAAAAATGCATATTTGAACATAATATGACATGGATTGTAACACAAGGTTCACACTTATAGAATAGAAAACATATATACATATGTACAACCAAGCTTACTCAAGCAATCAAAAGAGAGGCATAAGATATTTCAAATTTTTTGCAATTTACAAGAATGCAAAATAGCTATCTTTGCTTGAGTTCCTCATATGGGGTCAATCACCAACCTTCATCATTGAAGGTCCATGAGGTCCTATGGACCTACTAATCCATTGGACTTAGTTGAACCTATTGGATACAAGTTTGTCTCGTAGCAAGCGAGTTCATCTTTTCTTATCCACTAGGTGAAACAATTTTCTTCCTAGTGGTCAAAAGTTCTAGAGATCTAGATGTCATAGGATCATGTAAATGAATTTCTTCCTTCCTATGAGCAAGCATACTAGCTCTAGCTTTCTTCTTCTCAATCATGCTTTTACTCTACACATTTTAATGTAATGAAGCACTTTGGTCTAATATGACCATTAACACCACAACAATGACATGTAGGGACAAAGTTGATCATACCATGTCCTTGTGCATGCATAGGACCTTCCCTGTCTTTGTGGTTGTCTTGGTTGTTGGATAAGATCTCTCTTCTTTGTTGTTGACCAAGACTTGTTACTTCCTTGTTATTTTGCATGATTGGTCTCTTCCTTTGATGGAGTTGAATTTGAGGGAAGTTAGTATGAGGAACCTCTTGTAGGCTAAGCTTGAGGTTGTCTTCTTGGGGCTACCTTCACTTGTGCACTATGAGAGCATTGTCCAGATCAATCTTCTTCCCTAGGAGTTTGCACCGGTGAAGCTTCTTTGTAGCTCAAGCTCTTGCCAAACACAGTCTTGTTAGGAGTGGAGGACTCCTTGCCATCTTCAAATCCAAGACCTCTCTTGTCACAAGGACTCTTTCCAGCACTTAACATGTGGTCAAGTTTTTCGGTGCTAGAAACTATCCTAATCCTTGACCCTTTGGCCTCTTCAAGCTCTCTTTTTGATCCTCTTCATTCCTCTAGATAAGTCTAACTCCTTTCTTAGCTTATCTTCAATATTCTTAATCTATCCATGTTCACTTAAGTGGTCACATGAGCCAAAGGTCTGATTCTCTTCTCTCAATCTTCATATCTTTTTCTTGGTCTTCATGCTACTTTTAAACTCAGTGAGGTATTCTCTAGAACCTTTTCTTCTCCACATATCCATTTGTGGAGTTAGATGAAAGTCATCTTCATTAGAGTCCTTTCTTCTTGACTCCATTCTCTTCTTCATTGTAGGGATAGGAAAGGCAAAACAGTTGTTTCTCAACATCATTCAAGCTTGAGGGACTTCCTTCAACAACTTTCACTTTGTTGTCCCGCTTGTGAGAGCAACCTAATGCCAAGAATTTTGCCACAACCTCTTCATCCCTATCACTTGAAGTGGCGACCTCTCCTCTCTTTCATCTTCCAAGTTAGCACAATCCTTGGAGTATGCCCAATCCTCCACATTCGTAGCATTGAATCTTCTCTCTTGAAGACATCTCATGATATGGCTTGACATTCTTGATTGTGGTCTTCTTTTTCTTGAAGTCATTCCCCTTTGAGCCATAACCACTCTTTTGTAGATTCAAGAACTTCTTGAATCCCTTGGCAATGAGTGCCATGTCTTCAATGAGTCATCCTCCTCCTCTTCCATCTTGGATTCTTCAAGGCAATATCCTTTTTCTTCTTAGGAGGAGATGTGGTAGCCTTTCTTGATTCATAGGCTAGAAGTCTTCCAATGACTTCACTCGCTTCATTTCCTTGTAGTGTCATTTTCTTCTAAAGCCGTCACTTTAGGTTCAAACCTCTCGGGAAGTGATCGCATGATCTTTTGCTTGATTCTTCTATCCGAGTAAGGATCACCAAGTTGGTGACTTTGGTTCACATGTCCATTAGTCTCACTTGGAAGTCATTGAAATGCTCGTGCTCTTCCACCTAATGGTCTCAAACAGAGTTTGAAGGACTTGAAGCTTTGAGTCCTTGACAACCTCGGTGCCTTCATGTGCAACTTCTAGGATGTCCCCTGCCTCTTTAGCAATCCTAGTAATTTGATTCAGTTTGTACTGATTTTCACTCACTGCACATCGGATGGCATGAATAGCCTTGTTGTTCCACATGGAGTCAATAAATTCTTGAGGCCTCCACTGTGCCTTAGCTTGAGAACTTCTTCTCCTCCATCCGTAAGTCATCATAGGTGAGCATATCCATCTTCAACCGCCATCCTGCCCTATCATGGATTTGGCATATGTATGCTTCCATCTTCCCCTTCCATGAGGAGTAATTATCGCCGGTGAGCAACGGTGGCCTCACGCTAGACCGCTCCCTCTTTGCTCATCTCCGAAATCACTCATAGTGTTTGGATGAATGCAAATGAGATTAATGCAAAATGTATGAATAATCAAAAATCACACAAAATGCAAACACACCAAAATGAGCAAGGATCACCTATGTATGTCTAGGAACCCGCTCTGATACCAATTGAAACTAATTATTGCACAGTGTGTATAAAACTATCTAGAGGGGGGGTGAATAGATTTTTAAATGATTTTACCCATTTTCGCATACATTTCAATTTTACGAAAATGCCCCTACTAGTCACAAAAGTATAACAAGTGTAATATGGTGCATAAGTAATAACACTTGATATTTACGTGGAAACCCTCACGGGAAAAATCACGGGCTGTATGTGCGCCACACACGAACCTCGAATCCACTAATTGAGATGATTACAACCTAATCCCAGTTTAATGATCTAATCCCGATCAATAATCATCACAACTACCTAATCCCGGTATAAGTGGACCTAGTCCAATTGCTTGCGAATTAGTAACCTAATCCCGGTCACAACACAGACTTAATTCTCTAAGAAGAGATAATCAACCTAAGTGAATATTATGAAATATCCAAAAAGCAATTAGAGCTAGGTTACTCTATATGCTTATCTAGGATAATGATTTTGCAATAAATTCAATCCTAGATATTAAAAGCTAGATGACATGTCAAATCTCTTAGCTAAACATAGATTATGAAACCTAGATAGCTATCAAAACACACTCAATCATGTCACCACAACAATCTCTATTTTGTATCTAGAATATAATCTAAGAAGATACAAATAATATAAGAGATGTCAATGATAAATAAAACACTAATATATATGATAATAGTGAAGAACTTACCAAAGATATGTGTTGACTAAAACCCATGCAAGCAAGCATCCTAACTATGCTAGAAAATGCTAGATGATTTTTGATGCATATGAGAATGGTTTTGAGTGATCAAAGATGATCAAGATGAGTTCTGATGAAAAAGCTCTCTTTGAAAATGCTCTCAATTAAAAATAGATTTTTGAGTTTGAAATGACCTAAAGATCAAGAGGCATATATATGATGTCCAATTGAAGCTATGTCATTTTGGAAATTTTCCAAAATTTCCAGCGCAAACCGCTCTACGTAGGGCGGATTTGGGCGGGTGTAGGGCGGATTGAAAAATCAATCAGGTGCCCGCTCTACGTAGGGCGGTGAACAGCGGAATGGGCGCGACAGAGCATCAGCTTCAACTTCAGTGCCTCAAAACATGACCAAACGACATCGAACCTTTCATATGATATATCGTTGGAAAGGTATGGATGTCTACTTTCTACTCCATTTATGGAATGACTTTAGATGTTTGTAGAAAACGTTATGGTCAATAGAGTGACCAAAGGTCAGAAACCACACACATAGTTGCCCTATTTTGGTGGTCACTTTGGAGATTTCAAAACCAATCCCAAACGGTCATGAAATATTACGAATAATACCGTTGAAAAGGTAGGTGTCAGTTTATCTAGAATTTTACAAAACTCAATTTAATCTTTTTATAAAAGTTATGGTCACAGACCATACAAAGGTCAGTTTGAAAAAACATTGAAATTCAATCTTTTGAAACTAGACACATTACTCCAACAACCGAGCTTCCACAAGGAATCTGGCGATAAAGGGCTGAAGGGGAATAGTTACCCCACAGCTGAGCATTGCGACGTAGATGGCGACCGCATTCTCAGGAGGATTCCAAGCTGCTCGATTACCGGTAGAATCAAAGTCACAGCATCAGGATGTCGAAGCGACTCTTATATTTACGAAGTTCTTCTTCACCAACTACGTTGATTTCTCATCAAAAGAACAGGGGTGGTCAGCTAAGAAATGTAGTCTGTTCTTCTGATGATCATCAACATTCGAATCAACGGTGTTTGAGCATCCAACAAGACCCGCGAGGAGCCCTTGAAGCCCGTCGTCTACTGCCCACCTGGTTTGAAAGACCTCGTCGTCATCGAGAGTCACTATCAAAAGACGAGGAGAAGGAATGTTAGGAACAAAATCTTCCTCAGAAGAAGGATATGACAGAAATCGGGTTGGGGAATCCGGATGAAAATTACGAATTAGGGATTCAATTCGGTCTACAGTACCTTATCACCTAGTTCTAAAGCTTGCATCATTTGATTAAAAGAGAAGAACGCAAGGAGGATCCTGGAAACTCACCAGAAAAACCTTAAAGAGTGAAAATGCACAGAAGATCTGGGGACTAACGATTACTACGACCAAGTTCGATGAAAACGCTTCTCAATCGGAGAGAGGAAGAAGAGTGCTTCTACGAATTTCCGGTGGAAGAGAATGAATTTAAGCGGAGAAATAAACGATTTCGTTTCATAAAAGAAAAATTAATGGAACCGCCAGAATTAATAGGCAGAAAGGCGTGTTGCGTTAAAAGAATTTTAAAATTCAAAAATCAAGAAAAATAGGTATTGGTAAGGTGAACGACAGTCATGAAGACTGCCAAAGTGACACCCATCAAACAGTGGACACGTGTACCTCAGGAAACCCCAGCAGTCATCACGTCATCCTCATCGCGTCAGAGTAAGTAGAAATCTTGTGGCTAGAAATGAGGCTTGCACCGGAAGAGACAGCTAGCAAAATTCAACACGCGATGAAAATAGAAAGGAAAATATTTGCAAAGCATGCCGAAAAGCCTAAGTATGGATATAAATACTGTTCGCAGAGATAAACGAATTGGAAGAAACCAATATTCACTCAGCTCAAGTATTTATGGGGGTAATGTTGTATGTATTTTTCACCAGGCGGACACGTCATCAAAAGAATCACAAATGCTAGGGAAGACGTTGCCACATCACTCGTTGACCAAGTCAAAGAAAACGGACCAGACAGCGTGTCAACAGTCCCAAGTCAAAAAGTCAAAGGTGTATTCGCCATATCAGGATATGTACTCGCCAAGACAAAACGTGGTCGCCAAAGGTGATACCCAAAGATGAAGGTACTCGCTACATCAGTTTACTAAACATAAACCGACTGGCAGCAAACAGAAATAAACCCTAACTTCTAAAGACCCATGACAATGAGGAATCATAAAAAGGGAAAAAGAGAAAGCATATCCGGATCCGTTACAACATGGGAATCTAGTACGAATCAAAGAGGAACCCACCACCAACACGGCTAAAATCAAGGAAAACCCTAATTATCATGTATAAATAGAACCATCTATCCCACGAGGAGGGGTTCGAAACTTGAGAGAGAGAAGAGAGCAATTGTATGAGAGATCTAAGTGTGTAACAAAGCAATAGCCTAGTATTATTTTTTCTGTCCTCTGAGGCACCGTGGTTTTTTCCCATTCAAGGGTTTTCCACGTAAAATCTGTCTCTGCATGCATTGATTACTTTTTTACTTTTATTTTGAGTTGATATAATTGTTGAGTGCGTGGCAATCCAAATTTCACCGTCAACAGTACGTATGATAGATTTTCCCTATCCAACCTTGATTACAACATACAACAAATAGTCCTCACACCCAATTCAACCCAAGTGATAGCAACACACTTGGTATCTCAACCCATACAAATGATTCTCACACACAACAAATGTTTCCAACACCCAATAAAAGAGAAAATGGTTGAGTACAACGATAATCTCTCACAAGAGTAGATATAAAAATTAATTGCTCAACTATTTTGCTCAAAGATTGGAAAGTTAAGTTTCGTAGCCAAATATTGATGAACTCAATCAAAGATCAATAGAAGGGTTTAGAATGCTCAAGGGAGGTTTGTAGAAGCCATAAAAGACTTTCCTACTATTTATAGAGAATGACCAACTAGCCGTTTGTTACCGTTTGAGCTAGCTCATGTATCGTTTGATACGGTAAACATTGTCAGATATCTATACCGGGGCGGATTTAGAGGGCCCGATAGGGGCCATGGCCCCCCAAGAAATTTTCACTTTTTTGTTTTGTTCAGTTAAAAAAATACTATTAAAAATAAAACAGAAATATGAGTGTTGCCAATCTTAGGCATTGGCAACAAAGAAGAGGTTTTGATCCGCTGAAAGCTTGAAGAATAAATTGCAATTTATGTCGGTTTGATGATATTTTCGCTTTGCAACAAAGCAGAGATTAGAGATAGAATGAGAGGTTAGAGATGATGCGAGAAGTAGAAACTTTTGACTTTTAAGAGAGGAGAAGAGAACATTGGGCAGTGTGTTGTTTGACTTGGGCTTTGGGCTTTATTTTTATTTTTTCAAATTATGCTTTTGACTTGGTTTTGGCTATTGGAGCATTATCCGTTCCGAGAAATACATTATGGTGACGGACAACTCGAATTTGAGATTTGTTCGATCAAATGAGCTCTTTTATCATTAACCATTTTAAGCAGTACATGAATTTATAAAATTAAATTATAAGTATTAAATAATTACGATTTAAATATATTATGTACAATATTATTATAATATGTTATGATATATCCATAGATTTGTTTTATGACTGCTTGTCATTTAAATAGCATGAAATTTATTATCCGTCTTTTTAAGGTTTTTAAAAAAGCTATTAAAATTCATATATTTTTTAGTTGGGAACTATTAACAAAAAAAACTATTTTTCATTTTTTTTAAATTAGAAATAGATTTTACAAAAAGAGAAAAAAAATTCTCGCAAACTCTTTGATATGTAATTAAAATGGAAATCGAAGTGAAATTTGTAGATTATTATTACGATTAATAATAAACATACAATCAATACAAGTATTATTCGAATTAATACCTTACATCGTTGGAAATCCGAATCATGCGGCGGAAGCTGGATTGTGAGCAGGTTGTATCACTGGTCGGGGAACGATCACAATTCCAATCATGATTCCCGAAAGTTAACGTCAAATCACCGTGCAATTTGCTGTCATCGAAAAAGACCTGCAAAAAGAACTCTTTGTATATATCACTCTCGATATATACGCTCTGATAAACTCTGATAGATGTCTTTAATCAGTAGAACACTATGCTATTTATAGGGTCCAAAATCCTATCTGGGTGGATTATGATATTCCAATTTAAATGTAATTTAAATTTAATCTTATTTATCCATTAACTTTAACTGATCAGTTTGAATTTACCCAATTATCTATCTCTGATAATTTAAATTCAAACTATCAGGTGGTTTATCCTGTCAGTAATTATCAATTAATTAACTGATATAACCCTTGAGCGTATTTTTCCAACATCTCCCACTCGCACAAGTGGCAACATGCAAACTTTACAGAGTCATGTTCCTCAAACTTTTAGGTTTGTAAGGATTCCGTTGTTTCTAATGGCTTATTTCGTGATCAAACCATATGGGGGATCCTTGTAAGGGTAGCTTAGGAGTTGGTTTTTATTCGAAGCCCTTTCAAGACCTCGTCTTGATAAGCACCGAAGGTAAATTCTATGTGCTTACTTATCTTGAAGAGATAGTTGCACACACTCACTTAGCATACTTGTTCATGTGTGCATTCTCTTCACATGTCACTTTACACACTAGCACTTTGATGTTGTATCTTGTTGTGTGTTTTGTGTCTTGTAATTCGTTTCCCGATAGTGTTCGGAAACGTCCGCGCAGCACTAGAATGTGCTTGGTTTTGCGCGAAGACCGCCTATGGAGATGCACTTGGCATCTCCTTGGTTTTCACCTCTGTTGGTGATCGGCGGTCGTGATCGGCGGCCTGGCCGCCGAATGAAACCGCCGTTTGAATTCGGCGGTTGGATTGGCCGCCGATCTGAAACGCCGTTTCAGACCTGATTGATTTTATTCTCGGGTTTAATTCGGCGGTGGGAACGGCGGTCACGAAACCGCCGAATGGAACCGCCGTTTCTCCCCTGTTTCTCCAGGAGCAATTCGACGGTTTGTAATCGGCGGCCACCGACCGCCGATTGAAACCGCCGATTGGCGCGTTTCTTTGAAACTTACTTAAACGACCTCACTTTGGCTTGGCACCCTATATATATGCCATTTTGTCTTTAGGTCAATAAAGAGAGTTCATATTCAGATTTCATACTTAGGATATTTTTCAAAGAGAAGAAAAATTCCAAGAACTCATTTTTAATTACTCAAACACTTTTTCCATGATCATCAATCATCATCTAGCATCATCTTAGATCATCTAGATGACATCTTGCATGGATTCTTCATCATACTTTGCTTGGTAAGCTTTTCACTAATATCTTACATATTTTGTGTTTCTCTTATCTAGCAATCTCAATTTATTTACTTGTATGTGATTTTATATTTGTTGAATACAAGATTGAGATTAGTATGATGTATGTTTGAGAAGTTGTATTGTGCTAGCATATTAGGTTTTGTACTTGATATTGATTAGCTTAACTATTTGACATGTCATTTAGTTTTGATATCTAGGATTGCTCTTAATTGCATATTAATCATCTTAGATAAGCATATAGGGTTTCCCTTGCTCTATGTTGCATTTTGGATATTTTCATATATTCACTTAGGGTTGTATTCTCTTCAAGAGAAGCTAAGTCTTGTGTGTAGCAATCGGGATTAGGTTGCTTAGATCGCAAGCAAAATCGGACTAGGTTCACTCATACCGGGATTAGGTAGGTGTGTGATTACTTCCGGGATTAGGTTGTAATCGTTTGCACATTTAGTGGATTCGAGGTTCGAGTGTGGCTTACTTACATAGCCCGTGGTTTTTTCCCGTGAGGGTTTCCACGTAAAAATCAAGTGTCAATTTAATTTCCGCACCATATTACACTTGCTTGTTTATTTTATCTTGAGGGTAATTTCGTAATTTTGACTAACACGAAAAATTGGGTAAAAAGCGTAAAATCTATTCACCCCCCCTCTAGATAGTTTTATACACACCGTGCTATATTAGTTTCAATTGGTATCAGAGCGGGTTCCTAGACATACATAGGTGATCCTTGCTTATTTTGGTGTGTTTTGCATTTTGTGTGATTTTTGATCATTCATACATTTGCATTCATTTCATTCATTCATAAACACTATGAGTGGAAACGGTGGAATGGTGGTGGCAACGAAGGAGCTTCTAGCACAAGGCCTCCACTTCTTACCGGTTTGAACTATTCCCAATGGAAAGGGAAGATGGAATCCTACATATGCCAAATTCACGACCGTGCATGGATGGCGGTGGAAGACGGATATGATCTCCCTATGATGACTCCCACGGGTGGAGGAGAAGATGTTTTGAAGCCAAAGGCGCAATGGAACGCGCAAGAGTTTGAGGCTTCAAAGTGGAATAGGAAGGCGATGCATGCCATCTTGTGTGCTATGGACGAAAATCAATACAAGTTGATTCAAAATACTAGAATAGCTAAGGAAGCATGGGACATCCTAGAGATTGCACATGAGGGAACTGAAGTGGTGAAGGACTCTAAGCTTCAAGTCCTCCAAACTCAATTCGAGATGCTTAAGATGGAGGAGAATGAGTGCTTCAACGACTTCGAGATCAAGTTGATGGATATAGTCAACCAAAGCCATCAACTTGGTGATCCATATTCGGATAGGAGAATCAAACAAAAGATTATGAGATCTCTACCCGATAGGTTTGAATCGAAGGTGACGGCTTTAGAAGAAAAATAGTGGTTATAAGGATATGAAGCCGAGTGAGGTGATTGGGAGACTTCTAGCTTATGAGTCTAGGAAGGGGCCTATCTCCACACCCACTAAAAAGCAAAAAGGAATTGCTTTAAAAACCTCCAAGGATGAAAAGGAGGAAAAGAAGGTTGACTCGGATGAAGAGCTTGCCTTGTTTGTAAAAAGGTTCAACAAGGTTATGAAGTTTAGAAGGAAGAGCTTTGGGTCAAAAGGTCAAGATTTGAAGAAAAAGGGCTCTTTCAAGAAGTTTGAACCTAGGCAAGAGAGGACCGAAAGGAAAGGGGTCCGATGTTTCGAGTGTGGTGGCATAGGTCATTTGCCCCCGATTGTGCAAATCATGTTGAGAAGAAAAAGGGGAAAGTGATGGCCGCCACTTGGAGTGGAAGTAGTGATGACTCCTACGAGGGAGATGAGTCTTCGGATGATGAAGAGCTCATGACTAATCTCCTAGCTTTTGCCTCCTCCCATAAAAGCAAAAGTGCTAGTGAGAGAGAGGAAATGAGTCAAGAGGAAAATGACTCAAGTGAAGTAGAAAGTGATTCCTCTTCTAACTCCATGAATGGATTTATAGAGAAAAAGGAGTTTGCTAAATATCGTGCCGAATTTAATGATTTAGCAATCAAGAGCACAAGAAAGATCAAGATGTTGAGAGAAGAAAATCTTGAGCTTGCATCTCATAATGACCACTTAAGTGAACAAGTGGAGAAATTCAAGAAGATGGAAGATAAGCTAAAAGAGGAGTTAGTCTTATCTAGGAGGAATGAGGATAGTCTAAAGAGGGAGCTTGAAGAAGTTAGAGAATCTATGACTAGGATGGATTCTAGCACCAAGAAGTTTGACCATATGCTTGGTGTTGGAAAGAGTCCATGTGACAAGAGGGGTCTTGGGTATGAAGATGGCAAGAAGATCTCAACCTCTAACAAGACCGTATTTGTCAAGAGCTTGAAGAAAGAAGAAACTTCATTTGTGCAACTTCCTAGGAAGAAGTTAGAAATAGGACAAAGTTCAAATGCTCAAGTGAAGATGGGGCCAAGAAGGCAACCTCAAGCTCAACTCCCTAGGGTTCCTCAAGCCAACATTCCTCCTCAAATGGCTCACAAAGGAAAGAGGCCTATCATGCAACCTCAAGCTTGGAAGCAACCTAGACCGGTTCAACAACGAAGACGCATTGAACCCTTTCATCCACAAAGACAAGGACAAAGTATGATTCCTTATTTTACTCCTATTTGTCACTTTTGTGGATTTGTTGGTCATATTAGACCACAATGCTTTCGCTATATAAAAATGTGCAAAACTAGAAGCATGATAGAGAAGAAAAAGAAAAGAGCCATGATGCATGTTCCTAGGAATGATAATATTAATTTGCATGATCCTAGGAATAGTGGAGCACATGTACCAAAGACCACTAAGAAAGCTAAAATTGTTGCTAAGTGGATTAGAAAGAATGAAAATGTTTGACATGTTGCACAAATAGCCTTGAAGGCAAATTCTTCTAATTTTTGGTATTTGGATAGTGGGTGCTCTAGGCACATGACGGGAAACAAGAGTTTCTTCGAGACTCTTGTTATGGAGGAAGGTGGATATGTCACTTTTGGTGATGGATCCAAAAAGAAGGTTGTAAGGAAAGGATCCATTTCCGTTCCCGGTTTACCCTCCTTATCCGATGCTTTATTTGTTGATGGCTTGAAAGCCAATTTAATAAGCATTTCACATCTAAGTGATGAAGGATATTCCGTCTTGTTTAATAAAAATGATTGCTCAATTCTAAAGCCCGATGGACAAACCTTATTGAAAGGTATGAGATCTAGCGACAATTGTTATTGTCTTGAAGCTAGAATAGTCTCAAACAATGTGTCCATGAATGAGCAAGTTGAGTTGTGGCATGAAAGACTTGGCCACATGAACTTTAGGGATTTAAGAACCCTTGGAAAGTTCGAGTGTGTGCGTGGCCTCCCTAAGCTTGGGAAGAAAGCCAATGGTATGTGTGGACCTTGCCAACAAGGAAAACAAACCAAAAGCATGCACAAAAAGGGCAAGTATCTCTCCACCAAGGAGCCTCTTGAGCTTCTCCACATGGACCTCATGGGTCCCATGCAAACCGAAAGTTTGGGTGGAAAGAGATACATTTTTGTTTGTGTTGATGATTTCTCTAGATTTACATGGACATATTTTCTTAGAGAAAAATCCGAAACTTTTGATAAGTTTAAAATGCTTTGTACTAAATTGCAAAATGAAATGAATTCTAACATTAGAAGCATTAAACGGATTAGAAGTGACCATGGGAGGGAGTTTGAGAATGCCTCTTTTGAAAGCTATTGTGATAGCTTAGGCATCTCCCATGAGTTTTCCGCTCCTAGGACACCTCAACAAAATGGAGTTGTTGAGAGGAAGAATAGGGTCCTCCAAGAGATGGCCCGTGTGATGTTGCTTAGCAACAATGTCCCTAGGAACCTATGGGCCGAAGCCATCAACACGGCTTGCTATATAGGAAATAGAGTGTTCCTAAGGCCCGGTACTAGAAACACCTCCTATGAGTTATGGAAAGGCAAGAGGCCAAATGTTAGCTACTTCCACACATTTGGGAGCAAATGCTACATTTTAAATGACCGTGATCAACTTGGCAAGTTTGATGCTAAGAGTGATGAGGGTATCTTTATTGGCTATGCCTTGAATAGTAGAGCCTATAGAGTTTTCAACTTGAAGACTCGAACTGTCATGGAATCATCGAATGTTGTAATTGATGATACAAGGCTCAAGACTAATGATCATGAGGAGGAGGATGTTTTAGAGGATGACTCTCCTTTGGAGAGGGTTGTGGTGACTCCCAATGTTGGGACATCTAATGAAGTCACACAACCTAGTACTAGAGTTCCTAACTTGGACTCTAATGAACCCGCTCCATGGGTTAGAAGACTCCATAACAAAGAGGATGTTATTGGAGATGTTAATGAGGGTGTTAGAACTAGGCGTCAAATAGCTAATCTAATTAGCTTTACATGCTACACCTCTCAAATAGAACCCAAAAAGGTTGAAGAAGCCTTAAATGATGAATTTTGGGTTCTTGCCATGCAAGAAGAGCTAAACCAATTCGAAAGGAATGAGGTTTGAACTCTAGTTCCTAGGCCTAAGACCACTAATGTCATAGGCACCAAATGGATATTTAGGAACAAATCCGATGAGGACGGCAACATAGTGCGGAACAAGGCTAGACTTGTAGCACAAGGGTACTCTCAAATTGAGGGTATCGACTTTGAGGAGACTTTTGCTCCCGTTGCCCGCTTAGAGTCCATTAGGCTTCTCTTGTCCATCTCTTGTGTGCACAAGTTCAAATTGCACCAAATGGACGTCAAGAGTGCCTTCCTCAATGGCTTCTTGCAAGAGGAAGTGTTTGTAGAACAACCCAAGGGGTTTGTGGATGCTCACCACCCCAACCATGTCTATTGCCTGAAAAAGGCTCTATATGGGTTGAAACAAGCACCGAGGGCTTGGTATGAGCGCCTCACTCAATTTCTTGTTGACAATAACTACACAAGAGGTAGTGTTGACAAGACACTATTCATCAAGAGAGACAATGATGAGCTTTTCATAGCTCAAATATATGTTGATGACATAGTGTTTGGCTCCACCAACAACACCAAAGTCCAACAATTTGTTGATGTCATGTCTCTTGAATTTGAGATGAGTCTTGTTGGTGAGCTAAGTTACTTCCTAGGTTTGCAAATTAGGCAAATGAATGATGGGATTTTCATAACCCAAGCCAAATATGCTAAGAACCTAGTGAAGAAGTTTGGTTTAGAGAATGCCAAACGTTGTGATACACCCATGAGTACCACTTTGAAGCTAAGCAAGGATGCTAGTGGTAAAAGTGTGGAACAAACTCTATATCGTGGCATGATAGGCAGCTTGCTTTATTTGACCGCAAGTAGGCCCGATATATCTTTTAGTGTGGGTGTGTGTGCTAGGTACCAAGCGGATCCTAAGGAGTCCCACCTCTCTTCCGTGAAGAGGATCATTCGCTATGTGAATGGGACATCCAACTATGGGATTTGGTACTCATTTGACACTAATGCTAGTCTAGTTGGCTTTAGTGATGCGGATTGGGCAGGAAATTGTGATGATAGGAAGAGCACATCGGGCGGTTGCTTCTTTCTAGGCAACAACTTGGTGTCTTGGTTTTGCAAGAAGCAAAACTCGATTTCCTTGTCCACAGCCGAGGCCGAGTACATAGCCGCGGGGAGTGGATGCACACAACTCCTATGGATGAAGCAAATGCTTGTAGACTACGGATTCAACCAAGGTACTCTCACTCTCTTTTGTGATAACATGAGTGCTATTAATATTTCCAAGAATCCGGTACAACATTCTAGAACTAAGCATATTGACATCCGCCATCACTTCATTAGAGAGCTTGTTGAAAATAAATGCATAGTACTTGAACATGTAGGTACTAATGATCAACTTGCGGACCTATTTACTAAACCCTTAGATGCTACTCGATTTAAAACTCTTAGTAGATCTATTGGGATATGTCTTGTGGAGTGATGTTCTATGATTGACCCCATATGGGGAACTCAAGCAAAGAGAGCTATTTTGCATTCTTGTAACTTGCAAAAAATTTGAAATAACTTATGCCTCTTCTTTTGATTGCTTGAGTAAGCTTGGTTGTACATATGTATATATGTTTTCAATTCTATAAGTGTGAACCTTGCTTGTCTACAATCCATGTCATATTTATGTTCAAACATGCCTTTTTGGACTAGGAGATTTACATAGGAAGTATGATGTGAATGACCTATAGTTATCTCCATGACATGATGTTTCTTTAATAACATGCTAATGCTAAATGAAAAAGCATGAAATTCATACAACATGCTCACATGAAAAGCATGAATTGATGATTGCATATTCTTAAAAATGCAAAACTTGTGTGAAAGCTAATGAGACTCAAAATGAATAAAGGATCTTGTATCCGTTCAAAGGAATTTACATTCCAAATGTCTCTCTTTCTTTATTAGTTGAACATGGTTACTATCATACGGATTTCTTATCCGGAAAAATCAAATAGGGTGCAAAGTCGCTCATGCCATGTTTCGCTTATAAAGTTGGATATAGTTGCTCATAAACTGAAATTAATAATCTCTATATCCTTGCTTTTCCCATGACATTGGTGAAATTGGTTTGAATTCTTATTAGAAACCTTTGTCATTTGCTTTGCCAAATACCATTGTATTTTGGACTTGAATGCTATATGTCTTGTATGCAAAGCATGTTGGATTCACACATTTTCTCAAATAAATCTCCTTGTTTCTCTCAAATTAATTGAAGTGCATAAAGTGACTTATATGTATATGCATATCTTGCATGCTTCTATCTCTCGTTGCTTTGAGTGACCCGGTTGGGGACTACTCCTTTGCCTATATCATGACAAAAAGGGGGAGTAGGAAATGGTAAGGGGAGTTGCAAAATATATAAGCTTTTGTGCATTTTGGGGAGAACATACATTGAGGGGGAGTAACCCTTTGAGGGGGAGCATTGCATTTATCATTCATTGCATACATTTGCTAATGTTGTGCCTAAATTCTAAAAATACAAATGCTTGGTATTGTTCTCACATGATTAATCTCACACTTTACTTGTATTGGAAATGCTAGAAACTTTATTTTCAGGGCTTGATTGTTCTACAAGAGATTGAAGACTTGAAGTTTTTACTTTCTTATCTATTTGTAATGTAGTTAATCATTGTAGTCCCGTAGTTTCTAATTCTATGTGAGGAATCAATGTGAGTGGTGGTTTTGTCACGAAATAGCCAAAGGGGGAGATTGTAAGGATTCCCGTTGTTTCTAATTGGCTTATTTCGTGATCAAACCATATGTGGGGATCCTTGTAAGGGTAGCTTAGGAGTTGGTTTATTATTCGAAGCCCTTTCAAAGACCTCGTCTTGATTAGCACCGAAGGTAAATTCTATGTGCTTACTTATCTTGAAGAGATAGTTGCACACACTCACTTAGCATACTTGTTCATGTGTGCATTCTCTTCACATGTCACCTTACACACTAGCACTTTGATGTTGTATCTTGTTGTGTGTATTTGTGTCTTGTAATTCGTTTCCCGATAGTGTTCGGAAATGTCCGCGCATGCACTAGAATGTGCTTGGTTTTGCGCGAAGACCGCCTATGGAGATGCTCTTGGCATCTCCTTGGTTTTCACCTCTGTTGGTGATCAGCGGTCGTTATCGGCGGCCTGGCCGCCGAATGAAACCGCCGTTTGAATTCGGCGGTTGAATCGGTGGTTGGATGGCCGCCGATCTGAAACGCCGTTTCAGACCTGATTGATTTTATTCTCGGGTTTAATTCGGCGGTGGGAACAGCGGTCACGAAACCGCCGAATGGAACCGCCGTTTCTCCCCTGTTTCTCCGGGAGCAATTCGGCAGTTGTAATCGGCGGCCACCGACCGCCTATTGAAACCGCCGATTGGCGCGTTTCTTTGAAACTTACTTAAACGACCTCACTTTGGCTTGGCACCCTATATATATGCCATTTTGTCTTTAGGTCAATAAAGAGAGTTCATATTCAGATTTCATACTTAGGATATTTTTCAAAGAGAAGAAAAATTCCAAGAACTCATTTTTAATTACTCAAACATTTTTTCCATGATCATCAATCATCATCTAGCATCATCTTAGATCATCTAGATGACATCTTGCATGGATTCTTCATCATACTTTGCTTGGTAAGCTTTTCACTAATATCTTACATATTTTGTGTTTCTCTTATCTAGCAATCTCAATTTATTTACTTGTATGTGATTTTATATTTGTTGAATACAAGATTGAGATTAGTATGATGTATGTTTGAGAAGTTGTATTGTGCTAGCATATTAGGTTTTGTACTTGATATTGATTAGCTTAACTATTTGACATGTCATTTAGTTTTGATATCTAGGATTGCTCTTAATTGCATATTAATCATCTTAGATAAGCATATAGGGTTTCCCTTGCTCTATGTTGCATTTTGGATATTTTCATATATTCACTTAGGGTTGTATTCTCTTCAAGAGAAGCTAAGTCTTGTGTGTAGCAATCGGGATTAGGTTGCTTAGATCGCAAGCAAAAATCGGACTAGGTTCACTCATACCGGGATTAGGTAGGTGTGTGATTACTTCCGGGATTAGGTTGTAATCGTTTGCACATTTAGTGGATTCGAGGTTCGAGTGTGGCTTACTTACATAGCCCGTGGTTTTTTCCCGTGAGGGTTTCCACGTAAAAATCAAGTGTCAATTTAATTTCCGCACCATATTACACTTGCTTGTTTATTTTATCTTGAGGGTAATTTCGTAATTTTGACTAACACGAAAAATTGGGTAAAAAGCGTAAAATCTATTCACCCCCCCCCCCCCCCCCCCCCCCCTCTAGATAGTTTTATACACACCATGCTATAATTAGTTTCAAGGTTTAATCACAGATCGTTCATACATGCAAATGCACAGTGTGACCTTGATACAAAGTCAATGGCCACAAGGACACCATTTGAGGTTTTATCAATCCTCAAGGAACTTACACAATGAGGAAGCAGGGATTTGTTCACTCATTTTCCTTAATTGTCACATAGCACACGTTGTATAAGACACGTGCTACAGTGAATTTCATTCTTTACAAAGAATGCATATGTCTTATTCAATATTCACTGTACAGATCTTAGTTCAGTCGCTATCAAGCGCCTAACTTGAGTCCTTAAAAGCTCGCTTACTATTAGCACCAATTAAGATCTCACATCTGGCTTAATCAGGTTTCATGATTATGGGGTATATCATGATCGGTTCTGAAATTTTGAAAATTTAAAATGAACCTCATCTTGACCCAGTCAAGGCGACATACTCATATATATAAGCTCCATGAGAATAAAGCATCCACTTTATTCTCTTCTATATATGTGTCTCATCTTAGCATGTTATCTTAGCATCTAAGGCGACCGCACGTGTAAGAATGCCGGTCTTAACCTAACGACATATTTTCATCACCTTCTGTGTGTAATTATACTAGCATAATTAGTAGTTTGCCGTACTTTTAAGGTATGTCATAATCCTCTTAACAACATTTCGATGTTTCAATCTAGGATTATATTGGTATCTACTCACCAATCTTACGGTATAACTGATATTAGGCCTTGTACACATCATAATGTACATGAGACTCTGTATGGTACTAACATGAGGAACTTGTCATCAATTTCTTGATCTTATGGAGTTTCAGAGCACATATCGAGGCTAAGAGTTTGTGATATTACAATAGGAGTATCTATGAGCTTATAATTGCTCATTTTAAATCACTTAAGAATCTTTCTAATATATAACTCTTGTGATAGAGGTAGAAATTTTCTTAAGTAATTTTAATCAACTTTCACTCCTAATATATGAGCGACTTTGCTCATATATCAAATTTCAATGAAATTTGAGAATAACCGTTTCATTATGGTTTTACAAACTCTTCATTATTTCCAGCCAAATCATATTGTCCACATATAAAGATAATATCAAAAAGATTATCTTCAACCTTTTGTTGTAAATATTGCTTTCTTCAGTCATCACGAATCTGTAAGACATTACAGCTCGATGAAATCAAAGATGCCATTTTCTAGAGCATTGTTTCAAACCATATATTAACCATTTAAGCAAGCATACTTATGCGCTTCTGGCTTATTGAAACAAAAATTTACAGGCTGTTCCATGTAAATTTCTTGTTCTCCATCGAGAAATACAATCATTACATCCATTTGATGTAATTTTAGGTTTATATGTGCGACGAGTGCTAGAATAAGGCATATGGAAGAAAATTTTACTTCAAGAGAAAACGTTTCTTCATTTGCGACTAATCGTGCCTTATACCTCTCAATAGTGTTATCTGCCTTACGTATGATATGTGGAACCCATTTGTTCACATTGGTCTAACGACCAGGCGGTAAGTCAATCAAGTCCCGAACATGATTACTTTATCTAGACTCCATCTCTTATTCCATTGCTTTCATTCATAATTTCTTAGTAGATGAAGTGATAGCCTAATTCAAAAAAATCCTTGGCTCATCACTATCAAGCGAAGCAATCATAAAATCCCATCTTTCAATCTCCGAAAGATGACATGAGATAACTTTACGATTATTTCGACGAGTTGGTAAATTATCACAGTGGCTGATTCAACAGCCGTTCCACTCCCACTAGGGATGGATGATCCAGTTAGATCTCAATTTACCTCCAATCGTGTATTAACACAGATCATCTAATCCATAAAATCATATATCTATATCAATTGCATCTCTACTAGGAAATCCATTCTCTAAAATAATGACATCCTGTGATTCTAATTCAGTCACACTTCCATCTGATTGTACACAAGTGTTTATATGTCCTTTGGAACGCATAAAGTATACAATAAAGATACACTTTCTCTTCTTGCATCCATTTTCTCATTTCTATGAGATGGATTATAAACATAATATGTATATCCCCAAGGTCACAGATTAATCAGACCAGGTTATATACCTGTCCAAAGCTTATAGGGTGTGGAAGTGTCTGATTTAGTGGAACAAGATTAAGTATATAGGTAGCAGTCAATTAACATATCCTCTAGTAAGATACTGGAAGATTTACTTGCGCCATCATAGACTTAACCATTTTCAACAATGTTTTATTCCTTCTTTCCACTACACCATTTTGCTGCGGAGTCCTAGGAATAATTAAATATCTTTCTACACCTTTCTTTGTTTAACAGTTCCTCGAACCATTCAGAAAGATATTTACGTCCTTGGTTTATTCTTAAGATTCAACTTTATCATCTAATTGATTCTCAACCAAACTCAAAACAATCTAAAGCAATCATATGCTTTTGATTTATGGGAGATCAAATAGACACAACCGAGACGTCTAAAGATATTAATGAATGTTACTAGATATGACGTTTTATGTCTAGGCTTTACATTCATTCGATCACAAATGTCATAATGAATTAATTGCAATGGAATTTCAGATCTAGTTCCTTTACTAAATGGTTTTCAAGTTGTTTTTCTTTCTAGATAATTTGCATGACTTTTAGACTAATAAGCTTAATTAGCCCTCTCTGACCAATCTACTCATTCTATCTAGTCCAACATGACTTAGTCTAGCATGCCAATATACCAACATCATCATCATTATAATAAGATGGAATGATTAAAAAACAAACATAATTATAACTGACGTATAATAATAATAATATTATAAAACCATTCAACAACTATCAAGTACCTTATGAATATAATTAGCTAAAATAATATTCATATAATCATCATGATTATTAATGATAACCTGAATCAAGGATGACATCCGCAGAGACTAAATTAAGTTAGATCGCAAGTGTATATTAGAACAGTATGAGGTAAAAATTTAAGCTACCATGCAAACCCAGTTTGTAGGTACTTAATTTCAAAAATGTTCCCACATATACACATTGTTTCTATTAATCTAACTTTACTCTATATATGCTTCGTAGTTTCTTGCTAATGGTCTATTTTCACTTATCTACAGTCCATAAAGGACGAGATTCAAAAAGAAAATACCTAACTGGAAACTTAAGCATAACTTAAGAGATTCAAGAGTTTGGGTTTTACTCTTTTCGACTCAATGCATTCACGAGCGAAAATGACCCAGCTTGTCACAATTGTAACAAGTTATTTTAGTCTTGTCCTTCCTCAATTCGGAACCCATGTCCTTCTAGCATATTTCGATCTAAGATTTATTGTGGCTATGACTAGATCCTCTTCTTTTTTCAAAAATATCTATTTCCACTCATTTGCTCAAAACTAAAAGTTTTGTACAAGTTGAAATATGTCATATAAAATTGGCTTGAAGTCTAAGCCGCCGCAAAGCGCTCATAATATGTCATATAAGATTGGCTAGAAGTCTAAGCCGCCTCTAAGCGCTTATAATATGTCATATAAAATTGACTAGAAGCCTAAGCCGCCTTTAAGCGCTCATCTTCCACCAAAATATCGCATCAGTATGCGTCGGGTTAATTTTTATATGTTTCAACTATTAGAAGAGATCAGATCATTTAGTTCATGTATCTTGTTTTATATCCTTATTGGAGGTTGCCACTTATTGTGATTTTGGCGCTTCTTATAAGTGTTCAAAACTTAATACTGAACCTACCAAAATTGCCCTTCAAGCCAAACCTGAAGGAAAGCCACATAACTTAAACTCTTATGTACTTATCAAACACACGTATGAAGTCACTATACAAGCTACTCAACAACATAATGCGAGAAATTTAATTTCTAGCTTGATAAACCTTCACATCTTGTATGTCGAGCAAAAGTACTATGCTGAAGTTCAGTCATGGTTCGTGTTATAGTCTCAAGAGCCTCTTGCTCTTTAAAGATATACTGAATCTTATTGTGTCAAGCCTCATAGATTACACAATTCAGTTTATCACTTTCAATTTGGCCACAATATTTTAGATATAAAAGCTATATCTTATATTAATCTATGCAGAGACATACAATCTACTATGCAAGCATATTAATTTCCAAAAAATACACACATTTAATTTTGTTGCAAACACAAACCGAAAATATGACAAAATAATTTAAGGAGCAGAATCGAAAAGTCGTCAAGGCTTCTAATTATCATCCGTTTCCAAAAATTTGATTATCATAAATTTAGTACTTTACGCAAAATTATAATTCTAACATTGTACTTAACAATTTAGAATTCCCATTGTTTGGTGATCATATAAATAACAAAAGAATACAATGCACAAGTCCCAAAAATATTTTAAGGATCAAACTAGTTTTTCCAAAAATATTTACTAAGAAATGGTTTTAAAAATATTTTCTAAAAATAGAACTTTGCATGTTGTTCTTTCTTCTCTCTCATATTCATATGCATCACCACCAAAAAAGACTTTCTTAGTTTTCATAACTCATCTAATTGCCACTTTCTCGAACTTTGGTCTTCTTTCACATGCGCAATAATTCATGTGCCTAGCACTATGAATATTCAAATGCGAATGCTTAATGCAGTAGATCGTGTAAGGTTCTCATTTGTTGATTGGCTCATTTCGCGGACAAACCACATGTTGGGGATTCTTTGTAAGGGTAGCTTAGATATTGTTGTTATTGCTCAAGCCCTTTGAAGACCTCATTGTTGATAAGCACCGAAGGTAAATTTCTATGTGCTTACTTGTCTTGAAGAGATAGTTGCACACACTCACAACTCATGCATATGTTTATTCCTTGTATGTTGTGTTTCTTATTGTTGTGCATTAATGTTCATTAACATCTCTTCTTGCTTGTTATTTTGATTGCATCTTGTGATTATAATGTCATAGCATTTTAGGCTTTTAGGATGCATCTTGCTTTACCTTTTTACCCCTTGCATGCTTTCTTGTGAGGTTCAAAGGAGTGGGCTGTGCACTGGTCGTCATGCGCCAGACCAGTGCAGCTCACCAGTGCAAATCGCCCAGTGGTCTGTCACTGGTCGTGCGCTGGTCCACACCAGCGCAAGCCCACCAGCGCAAATCGCCCAGCGGTGTGCCGCTGGTCGTGCACCCTTCTGAGCGCTGGTCGTCAAGCGCCTGTGCAATTTTTGCCTATGCGCTGGTCGTGCGCCTGTCGTCCAACGCAGGCTCACCAGCGCATAGAGCAATTTCTGGTGCGTTTTTCAAAACGACCACACTTCACTTATGGCCCCTATATATATGCCACTTTGACTTTAGGTCAATTAAGAGAGTTCATATTCATGCTTCATACTTAGGATATTTTTCAAGACAAGAAAAATACACAAAGAACTCATTTTTAATCACTCAAACACTTTTTCATGATCATCAATCATCATCTAGCATCATCTTTGATCATCTAGATGTCATCTTGCATGGATCCTTCATCATACTTTGCTTGGTAAGCTTTTCACTAATATCTTACATATTTTGTGTTTTTCTTAACAAGCAATCTCAATTAATTACTTGTATGTTATTATATATATTTTGGATACAAGTTTGAGATTTGTGTGATGTATGTTTGAGAAGTTGTATTGTGATAGCTAATTAGGTTTTGTGCTTAATCTTGATTAGCTAAACTATTTGACATGTCATTTAGTTTTTAATATCTAGGATTGTTCTAATTGCATATTAATCATCTTAGATAAGCATATAGGGTTTCCCTTGTTCTATGTTGCATTTTGGATATTCATATATTCACTTAGGGTGTTATTCTCTTCATTGAGAAAGTAAGTCTTGTGTGTAGCTTTCGGGATTAGGTTGCTTAGATCGCAAGCAAATTGGACTAGGTTCACTCATACCGGGATTAGCTAGGTGTGTGATTACTTCCGAGATTAGGTTGTAATCGTGTTACACATTTAGTGGATTCGAGGTTCGAGTGTGGCTTACTTACTAGCCCGTGGTTTTTCCCGTGAGGGTTTCCAAGTAAAAATTAAGTGTTATTTAATTTCCGTATTTTATACTTGATTTATTGCTTTATCTATTTAGGGGTAATTTCATAATTTTGACTTAACACGAAAAATTGGGTAATAAGTTTAAAATTTATTCCCCCCCCCCCCCCCCCCCACTCTAGATAGTTTTATACACACCGTGCTATAATTTGTTTCAGATCGCCTCATATTCGTGAGAATGCGGCGCTCCACTGCAATTTCAAGCTCACACGCTATTTGACCAAAAGACATCGCGGTACCCTATTCTAGCTTTTTCAACCTTATAGATCGAGTCAGACTTAACTCTTCGGGAAATTTGTTTAAAAGACTAACCACTGCATCTCTCCACATAAAAGCACAAGTCCAATTTGACTACGGCTATATGTCATTAATAAGATTCATAAAATCTTCTATATTAAGTCATATGAGACGATGATGGATTAATCTTTAAAATTTCTAAGTCACTTAGAAATATTTGCTTTAATGACCTCATACATTTACAAGGTACATGAAATCTTTCATTCCCGATCGCATAATTGCTTAGATGAAGAGTTCTAATCGAAGTCATTTAATTTAGCTCCCACTGAAGCTAAATTCCATTGAATTCCTAACTTATGATTTTAAAATATATTTTTCAAACTCAAATTAGTTGGAAATATATTTTTTTCTCGTTTTTCAAATATATTTTCCAAACTCAAAATAGTTGAAAATATATATATATATATATATTAAAATTTTCTTTTAAATAAAAGAAGTGATAATAAAATAAATGTTGAAAAATAATTTTTATTTAGCAATAAAAAAATATGGATCGGCTGCCGCAAAAAGGCGCCAATAGATAGTCGGACGGTGGCTTGTGCAAACAACAAAAAAAAAATGTTATTTTTTCTGAAAAATAAAATAATCTACTTTTCCATAAAAAAAAAAATAAAAAAAAAATCACTTTATTTAATAAAATTGAATTGGAATGGATGGTCAGGCAGTGTGTGCAACAACATGAGTACATGACACAACTCAAATGCACCTTCATGCGCGTGTGTGCGTACCACGCGTCTCAAAAAAGGCACTACCTGCCAGGTGCGTGCGTGTCAATCACCATTCATGCTCTATGCAATGTCACTTGCACTGACAGAAGCAAGTAAGCTTTACACTCGCAACAATGTAACGTGACTTACACGCGTCGTCTTCCGATCCTTCGCCGATGTCCAAACCACCGTATTCCGACTCGGTTTTTCATACTGAATTCAATGGTTCCATCGGTTACTGTGTTTGGGTTAGGAGTGAACGACCATCGCTGCCCTAAAGCGCTGGTGAACTGTTCTTCATGTTCATCATCCAAAAACAATCCTAGAACCATTTGCAAGTTTCGATCTTCGACAGAAAAACTCAAAATAGTTTTTCTCTCTCTACACTAATCGGAATTAAGCGTATGACCTATTGTCGGAAAGCTCTCGGAAAATCCTTCCTACCAGTACCACGATCGCAAAAAAATAAAAATCTGGGCAGTGAGTTATGACCCGATAAAGTTACGGGTTCCATACTAAGATTTTCAAAAAAAATATGTCATACATGCTTTTGAATCATTATAAAAACTTCCAGAATAAATTATAGCACATATAAGCACCCGTACATTCCAGAAAATAAATTCAAAACATGTGTGTGGTGATATGCCAATTTTGTGTTCATTTATCTACCAAAAATAAAAATAAATAAACAACCTAACATGGCATTCTATCAGAATACAAACCCAAACAGGCTATGATACCAATGTAGATTATTATTACGATTAATAATAAACATACAATCAAATAACAAGTATTATTCGGATTAATACCTTACATCGTTGGAAATCCGAATCATGCGGCGGAAGCGGGATCGTGAGCGAGTTGTATCACTGGTCGGAGAACGATCACAAATTCCGATCACGGATTCCGGAAAGTTAACTCAAATCACCGTGCAATTTGCTGTCATCGGAAAAGACCTGCAAAAAAGAAACTCTCTATATATAACACTCTCTGATATAATACGCTCTGATAAACTCTGATAAGATGTCTTTAATCAGTAGCACACTATGCTATTTATAGGGTCCAAAATCCTATCTGGGTGGATTATGATATTCAAATTTAAATGTAATTTAAATTTAATATCTTATTTATCCATTTAACCCTTTAACTGATCAGTTTGAATTTAACCCAATTATCACTATCTCTGATAATTTAAATTCAAACTATCAGGTGGTTTAATCCATATCAGCAATTATCAATTAATTAACTGATATAACCACTTGAGCGTATTTTTCCAACATAATTAAATAGATTTCGTTATAAATATGATTTTCAAGATATATATATATATATATATATATATATATATTTGACAGTATATATCTACACTAAGTTTTTTTTTTTTTTTTTAAGCTTTTGTCATTAGTAGGATTCGAGCCATTAATTTGAGAGTCATTTGCCGAAACCCCAAGCTCGTCCATTTACCAACTGAGCTACGCCCCTAGAGGTAAATATGATTTGTCTTGACCCCCCTAAAGCCAAAATCCTGGCTTCACCCCTATATCTAGATATCTATCGGATCATGAGCTGACTCATGTACCAGAAGATGAAAAATTAGTCGTTAAGAATCTATTAGAAAAATCAATTTTTAAGCTTGTTTCAAAGCCTTTTATCCCAAGTATTGAAAATTTAAGGATTTAGGGACTAAGAACATATCATGGAGATTCTAAAAGCTCGGTATTTGACAGGTAAAGGCTTAAGAAGAATTATGAAATACTCTTGAGCAACTTGGCAATTAAAATTTATAACATTACAAGAATTATAACTACGACAAGGAACCTATCAAAATCTTCCATGTACCTGTGCTTGCTTCCTTGATTTTTGTGGCCCTTTCAAATTCTAGTTCACATCAATAAACTCATTAGATCTCATAATCAATTGTTTGTTATCATCAAAACATAGGTTATGAAACCTTGGGGCTAACATTTATGTTCGAACTAGTTTCTTTTGATTATAGGGTTGATTATGATGTGTTTGATTGTTTCTTAAATGAATCTTTGATGTGTTTATGATCTAGAATAATTATGGACATCATATAAGTTGATATGGTTAAGTTTATGTTGATTGATTATATGCAAGAGCTGTTCGGTTTTGTTCTTGCTATCTTTGATTGATTTCGTGATTAAGTATTGTTGCTGCTAGGTTTATGAATATATTGGTATGTTTCATGATTGATTTGATTAAGTATTGGTTGATTTAATAGCAGCACGTTATAGCAATTTAAATACTTAAAGTATATGCAACATTGTTTTTATTGAAAGTAGTTTTGATGCAATCGGGTTTGATTTGTATTTAATATATGAATAATATATTTAAGGATCACATGTGTTTCTTGATTTAAGTTGCATTCGAATTAAATGTTATATACATAATAGTCTACGTTGCATGAAAGTGGATAACGTAGTTATGGTAACTTTGATTTATGCTATTTGTGTTCGCTACTATTTTATTATTGATATATGCATATTCAGTTGCTGATTTAAGTTGATTAATTGAGTATTAAAAGCACAAAATTAATATTAATTAGGTTTGATGCAAACCGAGTTTTTATGAACTTTTGCATCTTAAGTTGATGATTTCGTTAAAGTACTTAATTATTTGTGATTCAATGACACTACAAAAAAAAGACTATCAGTGACGAACTATTTCCGACGGCACTAATTACCGTCGGAAAAGGTACCATTTCCGACGGTCATTTCAGTGCCGTCGGAAATGAGAAAAAAAATGATACCTCATTTCTGACGGCCTAAAAGCCGTCGGAAATAGTCTTTTTTCCGTCGGAAATAGTCTTTGTTCCATTGGAAATGAGGAAAAAGTAATACATTTTTTCCGACGGCCTAAATGCCGTCGGAAATAGTCTACATTTCCGACGGTAAATGGTCTTTTCCGACGGCTAATGCCGTCGGAAAAGACCAATTTTTTATTTTAGTGTTAAAATCATATTTTTATATAAAATTTCTTCAAATAATTCGTACAAATAAAAATTTCATAATTTATTTTTTCTTGAAAAATAAAAAGTTAGATAAAATAATTATATAAACTCTATTTCGTATTATGCATTTAATACACCTGATTTTCCCTAAATTGCTATCCGGACAATAACATACATGTGCAAAAATCAAGAGGGAACACTTTGATACAACATAAATACACAAAACATTTGTCAGGATTATGATGAAGGGATTTGTGAGATATTTATGTCATTCTTTAGGAACTCCTTCTTATTATATATAAGCATTTTTATCTTGAGAAATTGCCCAATGGTAAAATATCGACAGTCAACTGCCGGGAAAGTCACATAGGGATGTCAAGGAACATTACAACGCCCTCGTACATGACATTTGCAAGATTGATTCGGGTTGTGTCAAATTATCGAGTTATGCCAATGACTTGTGGGACTTTTCGTGCCGTCGGAAAAAAAAAAAAAAAAATACCGCTTTTCCGATGGCTTTTAGGCAGTCTGAAAATAGTCAAATAAGCTGTCAATATTACCCACTTTTTAACAACATAAAAAGTGTCATTGGAAATGCTAAAATTTAATTCGAATTACTTTATGGACACATCTTACTAAATTAACTAAATATAAAATATAGCAAAATTATTAGTAATCACAAGAACATTTAGTTATTTTTAATTATATTTAGTGACATTACTATATCAGATTTTTTAAAACAAACTCTAATAATTTTAATAAAATATTATTTTTAAAAAAAATATCTTAATAGTTATATTTAAATAGTATATAAAAAAATATATTTATTTAGATATTATACAAACATATCAATAGCTTATATATAAATAGTATGCAAAACATATCAGATATAAATTTATAGCAAAATGGTAAAGGTAACCCTTTACTATCATCCAAGTCATGGGTTCAAACCACATGAATTTCAAGGAATTAAAGTTGCTGTGTGATGTGGCAGGTGTTGGGTGACGGATGACGTGGCGCGTAACGGGTGACGTGGCGGCTGTCAAGTCGAGTCGCACCATTTTTTTTTGAAAATTCGACTATTTCCGACGGCTTATTGCCGTCGGAAATAGTGGTAAAAGCCGTCGGAAATATAAGCAATTTTGACCACCTTGAATTACTATTACCGACGGTATTTTCATCTTTTCCGACGGCCATGGCCGTCGGAAATGGTAGTATTTCTGACGGCTCGTCAGTAATTAGTTATTTCTGACAAGCGTATTTACGACGGCCTCCGACGGCTTTTTCCCGTCGGAAAAGCGTATTTCCGACGGTAAATGGTCTTTTCCGACGGCATTTAGCCGTCGGAAAAGACCTTTTTTTTGTAGTGTGAGCAGTTTTGTGTGGAGCTATTGAGGCTTAATTGATTGTGTAAGGTAGTTAAGTAGGTGATTGAATTGTTTAATCATGATAGTAAACTTAATCTAGTTTGTGATTGACTAGTTTTGTGATTGTGTTGTTGGGCAGCTTTGAGTACGTAAGTAATGACTATGTGCAAGAGTTAGTAAGTTAGGATATATACCATCTTCCTAAAGCTTCCAAGTTATATACGTCCATGTATATGTGTTGCTGGACAGTTTGGAGTTGTAAGTCATGCAAGAGCTTTCGAGTTAGAACTTAGATGGACCATCGTGTAAGACCATTTACATGTGTGCTTGGCAGCTTTGAGTAGTAAGTAACGACTATGTGCTAGAGGCCGAAGGTGTGAACTTAGTTAGAAAATTCAAATCACCTACTTAAGACCATTTGCAACAGTCAAGTGTTTAAATTGTCATTATTAGTCATTTCATTAAAGGATATTTTTGTAATTAAAATGTGGGTTTATAGATAAAATTCTCGTGTGGCACTAAGGGCACCCTAAAATATTTTAAAACAAAAGAATTGTAAGAAAAATGACAATCGAATTGGACCTCAAAAATTATTGAGCATGAGGGGTGTGCGGTGGATCGGATCCAATGGATTTGCCATGATCCAAGATCCGATCCGATCTGATTGGTTCGAAGAAATTGCAATCCGATCCAATTACTATTTGATCCGATCCGATCCAATTGTAATATACTTCAATTCGATCCGATCCAATCCGATATGATATGATGGATCAAATTAATATAAAGTTGTTCTTAATATATAAAAGTTATAATCTGAAATAAATAAAATAAAATAAATTATTCAAACATTACTAATTAATTCAAATAAAATTAACATTAAAAAAATACAAGACATAAATTGTAAATGTTATATAATTCAAAAAGTTTATAAACATTAAACATCAGCTCCAAATGTAAACTTAATAAACCATGATGTTGATGAAGAAGAATAGACGAAAAGAAGATGGTGGATTGTTGGCTATAGAGAAATTGAAAAAGAAGACCCAAAATAGTAACATTAGAAATTGTATTTGGGTTGGGCCTTTACATTAGAAATAAGTGGATAAAATAAATTGCCTAATATAAAATAAGGCTTAATATTTTAGACGGATTGACGGATTCGACGGATTTCCAAACAGAAATTCAAGATTCGATTCAATCTAATGAATTTTAGAATTTATGATCCAATCTGATCCAATCACCTCTCTGGATCCGATCCAATCCAATGGATTGGATCCTGCACACCCCTGGAATTTTGCACATTTTTTTATTGTGAAATCTCAATTAGCACCAATGTAAAATGGAAATTAAATTAAATTTTGGCTTGGACATACATAGGGCTTTATGTTGGTGGATTGGGCTTAATTTGCAGTACACAAAATCTTTGATTGACGGCTAATAGCCTTGGACCCATTAGTTGTTCGGACGAGTTTGTAAGTTGTAAACAAGTTTATCTTCAACTATCAACCTCAACCAAATTTAATCTTATATACTTAAAAAATAAATATAAAAAAATATAAAAATCTAAAAATTCATATATATATATATATAGAGGAAATAGGAGTATATAGCACTTTTTTAATTTTGAATTGTACAAATATCAAACTTTAATAACTCTTGTTTTAATAGCACCAAAATGAAATTTGGACAAAAATACCCCCCAGCTTCTTTTCTTTTCTCTTGTGTGTCCTCACCTTCTTCTTCCTTTTTCCAAAACCTCCATTAATGGAGCTTCAATGGAGGTGCCACCGTCGACCGGCAAGTTGACTTGCAAAACCACCAGGAAAACGTTCGTCGAGTGCCAATAATTGTAACCGAAGTGTTCGTTTTCATTTTCGAGTTGTGTAGAGAGAGAAACGAAGCAAAACCCAAATCGTCGCGAATCTTCATTGTCCGATTTATGACGATCCGTCGCGAATCTGATGAAACCGATGGCACCAACGAACTCGGCATCGTTCAATCTTCCAGATCCAACTATTTCCAGAGTCAACCGGCGCCGTCGTCGGATCGTCACTGTCGCTATTAATGGAGGTCGAACAGAATAAGTCCCGAACAAACTTGAATTAAGTCTCGAAAACGCATGAATAAGTCTCGAAACGCATGAATAAGTCTCGAAAACGCATAAAAAAGTCTCGAATTTTCGAGAAAAAAAATAAAAAGGAAAAGAGCAAGTGGGGGTATTTTGGTCTCATCACTTACTTTGGTGCTATTTAAACATGACTTATTAAAGTGGTGCTATTTGCACAAGCCCTCCCCCAAAAAGTGCTATTTAATTTTTGGTCCCTATATATATATGGAGAATGGTTCTCTCATGAGTGATCCCTTATTTTAATTTTGGTATGGACCATGATGAAATCACATCGATTTTTATGAATTTTTTGTGAATGATAAGTTCATTGAAATTTAACTATAAATAAAATTTAAGAATTTTTTAAGCACTAGAACTATTTTTCTTGAATTTTCCTATATTTCACTCATTTTAACAATGCCTTCACATTTAACAAAATCGGGATAAATAGTTCTAGTGCTTGAAAAAATTTCAAAATTTATTCATAGATAGATTTCATTAAGGTTCTCACCGAAATTAAATAAAGGATCCCTCATGAGAGACTTACTCATATATACGAAATGTTTTTGAGATTTTTTTCAGGCACTAGAACTATTTTTCTTGAATTTTCTATATCTCACCCATTTTTCCAATGCCTTTATATTTAACAAAATCAGGAAAAATAGTTCTTGTACTTGAAAAAATTTCAAGTTTTTTTCATAAGTAGACTTCAATGAACTTATCATACACACAAAAATTAAGATCAAAATTCATAAAACTCGATGTGATTTCATCAAGGTCTTTATCGAAATTAAAATAAGTGATCTCTTATAAGAGACTCACTATATATATATATATATATAAATATAAATGATACAATGAAAAATACTTCATTTTTTTTAAGACTCTAATAGCAAATAGTAAAAGACAATACAGTAAAAAAAAAAATAATAATCTTTTGATTTTGAAATAAGTCACCGAACAAGTCAGATAAAACCTATTGTGATAAATCATCTATATGACTATATCACCGCTAAAGCCCACGGCAGAGGCTTGAAGTCTTGAACCCATTTGACCGGAGATGTGCGTGCAAATGAAAGAATTAATACTAATTAAAGTGTCTTTCGTCTCCATCTCTCGTGATAATTTGGGTATTATTTCAACTTTTTTTAAAAAAAAAAGAGTCCAGCTATTACAAAGGACATGTAATTATACAGAACAAATAATATGCTTTAGATTTTAGTATAAAGGTTCAAATAAATCTTTCTCTTTTTTTTTTCACTTTGGGAAGGAAATAATTAAGAACTTACACTACAAGAAATTTCACTTTTAGCAACATTCAAAAGACAACGTACGGGCTGCGCACATTGCTAAAAGTCATCTATCGCAACACGCAAGTAAAGCATGTTGCCAAAAGTCATTTATCGCAACACGTAAAAAATGTGTGTTGTTAAAACCACTTACGACAACGTACATGCGAATATTGCAAATAATTGAGCACATATGGCAACACACAATGGATACACGTTGTCATTGTTATTTCATTAAGTTTGTGTACGTTGCTATAAGTGTGTTTTTAGTAATGTACAAACGCGCATGTTGTTAAGAATCTAATATTTGGCAACACACACATCATGAATGTTGCCATATGATACTCTTTAACAACTGATTATTTGCGTGTTGGAAAAAAGTCAAATATTTCGCAACACGTATGTCATGCGCGTTGTGAAAACGTTTAATATTTCGTAACACCCATAGCATGCACGTTGTTGTAGGAGAATCTTTAGCAACTATTGGTTTGCGAGTTGCGAAAGGTTGATATTTAGCAACACATATCATTCGTGTTGCAAAAAGTCTTATATTTCGCAATACACATACTATGCACATTGTTGTAAGAGACTTTTTAGCAACTACTGGTTTGCGCGTTGCGAAAAGCTAATATTTAGCAACACATATCATGCGCGTTGCAAAAGATCGACTAATATTTTAAAAACACACAAGTCATGCACGTTGCTGTAGATGTCGTGTGCATTTCGAAATGATAATATTTAACAACACACTTGTTATGCGTGTTGCGAAAAACAAATATTTTAGTAACACAGAAGTCATGCATGTTGCTGTAAATGTCATACACGTTGTGAAAGGCTAATATTTAGCAACACAAATGTAATACACGTTATCGTAGAAACTCTTTTAGCAATCATTAGATTGCACGTTGCGAAAAATACTTATATTTCGTTACACACATATTATATGCACATTGTTGTAAGAACATTTGTATCAATTGTTGACTTGTGCATTTCGATTTTTTTTTTTTAATATTTACAAACCCAAACATCATGGACATGTTCATAATTATTAAAAATACACAACAACCATAAGCAAAGTAGTTTGACCTATCCCCTGTTATTTTGTGATAAGGATTCAAGCATTCAAGCCTCACTTTTGATTATCATATTGTAAAATGTGGGGGAGCTAAACCTCTTCCATGTAGTGGGAATTTCATTTCGAGTTCTGAGTTTACAACATTTGTTATCATTAAGTTTTAATAGACTCTAACCCAATTATTTGATTTTAAATAAAAAAAGATAGTTTAATTAAATGCTACACTAAACATTTTTTTTAAATATCTATGTCTCTATCATATAAAATAATTACAAAGATTACTAGAATGAGTTTATATGGCCAATTAATAAAAATTAATATTTTTTTAATAAATTATTAATTATAAAAAAAATAAATAAACAGATTGGTAGCATATATATGATATATATAAATAGTTATGCAATATTTAACAAAGTTAAGCTTCCAGCAAAATGGCAAAGTCACTCCTCACTGTCTTCACTGTCACGGGTTCAACTCCCAACCCATGCAAATAATTGTGAGATTTAATAAATATTGGTCCTATATGGTTGGAGGCCCGATAGTGTTATGGCCTAGTAGAGGGAGCCCAATGAGTGGTATGGGGGATCATTTATATTTATTTATTTATTTATTTTTATGGCCTAATGCAACGTACAATGTGCGTTGCGATAAATATCTTCAACAACGTACATCTCTTCCGCAACGCACTTAGTACGTTGTTGATGTTCCAAGACAACGTACAATATTAATGCACGTTGCGTTAAACATTTAACGCAACGTCTATAGTGTGTTGCGTTAAATGTCTACGACAACGTACGTCTTTTTCTTTCGCAACGCAATTAGTACGTTGTCGTTGTTCTAAGACAACGTGCATGACGTGTTGCGAAAAGTCATCAGACTTTTGACAACAGGTGTATCAACAACGTATGGGCGTGCGTTGCGAAAACCTTTCGTAACGCATTTTGCGCGTTGCGAAATGCCAAATTTCTTGTAGTGTTTTGACTTCAATCTGTAACATTGTCAGGATGGCATAGCCTACTACCATAATAAATCAAAGTTAATATATATATATCATTTTTGAAGTAATTGAAATGAGCTCCTAGGTCAGCGGCTCGAATCCTACTAATAGCGAAAGTTTTTAAAAAAAAATACCCGATCTCGGATTAATAGATATTGTCAAAAAATTAAAAAATTAAAATGAGTAATAGATTCCTTGTTAACTATTATTATATATTTTTAGAGCTCGTGTGAGAGTAAAAGTTTCTTTTTAAGTAATAATTAGAATATGAAAAATAGCCACGCTCCAAATTTACAGCTGTATGGATATTTTCTCCTTTAATTTAATTTCAAATTTCATAGATTATGTAAAAGTAAAATAAAATTTTATTCAAAAAAGTTAAGAAATAATTTAAATGATACTTTTATTTTTAATTTATACCAAAGTGTCGATGTCTGTCACGACTTATTGAGATTAAACATTACATGTGGAACTTAAATATTACTTTCAAAATCAGGAAATAACTACACATGCAATACGGAAAAAGAAAACTCCTTGCACATACTTATAAAATACACATGATATGACTTGAATTCTCCACCGCTAATTTATAAGGAGAATTGCAGACCACCTTAACTGAGAATAGATGTATTAATTGATACTCTTTTGATTGAAAGAACGACTGAAAATAAGTGGAATACGTTTGAGATCATTGTTTGCAGAACCACTTTCAATCTTTATAATCCTTTGAAATGATATTATACTTGAATTCTCTGGTGTCATCAATGTCCACAACAATCATTAAAATAATTTGAATACAAGAAAATAATTGTTTTATACAAAAAATCAAACAAGAAAAGCAAAATTCCACTACTTTTTTCCCCATGGTGGGATTGGATGGATATTGCCTATAATTATACCAAAATAACAGTAAAATCATTATGTGTACGTGGATATTGATCAGTCAAGGACCCACAAATGATGGTAATAAGAATGTGATCAACGGCTAAGATTGAAAGCTAGCTATAGACAAAGAGCAACAAATGGAGATGATCTTTTTTGATGTTGGGCTTGGTGGGTCCATTAATGGTGGTGTGTAGTGCACCAATTTTGAGCAGAATAAAAGTAATGTAAATGCGTGTAGTCCACTTTAACCATTATAGAAGAAGCCTCCAAGAAATCCAAACAAGTTATTATAGAATAATATATATATATATATATATATATAGTTTTTCTATTTTCAGTTCAAACTGATATAAAATAAATCAGTTGGGCCATTGGAATTAAATGCTTTGACTTGGCTAGTTGTATTCATTTGTCGAAGTATCTTTTAAATCCAATGGCCCACATGCAAGAAAAGAATTGATATATTTTATATCAGTTCGAACTAACAATAAAAAGACTGGTATATATATATATATATTTCCTTATGATATGATGGAATATGGATGAATGTATTCCTGATTAATTTCTTCTTCATTACAAAAAGATTGCATGGATGTATCATGTATGTATGCTTATGCACATATATGTGTTTGGAACTTGATTTTGCTGTTGAAGTGAAGTATTGACAAAACAAATGAAGAATTGTAAAATATTTAAAAATAAATTTGAAAATAGAGATCCTTTTTATACTAAACTTCAAAATCCAGATCTATAGAATTTATTTAAAGAGAGAAAATTTGATATCAAACTGCTAAAGAAAATCCAAATATTTTGAATAAAATATATGTTACCTAGAAAAGTTTGTTAGATTTAAGATCAAACTTATTAGAAACATATTTGAATGCCTGTACATATTTTAAAGATTTTTGCCTATCATTTTAATGAAATTTATCTATATATATATATATATATATATATATATAATTACGATACCCTACGTCAACTTTGATAGTTATTATTTTATCAAAGTTGAGTAGTAAATTAGAAGATGAATATCTTATTTGATTGTGCTTGAAGCTTGTTTACAAAAATGAAGTGAAGATAAACTAAACAAGAGCATATTGGATTATAAATATAAGTTTGTGTTTCCCTTTCAATGATCCAAAAACATTTTCAATTGAAAAAAACAAAAGGGGGTTTCTTTCCAATGGTGAAATCATGGCCGACAAGAGCATCATCAAAAGTATATTTAGCTTTTTCTTTAAAGTACATATATATGTTCCTAACTTTGACAATGGTGGAGGAATATAATTACTTACTTCCTTTAATTTTTCTTTTCTTTTCTTTCTGAAATTAAATTTCTTTGCTTTTACTTTGATGAGCTTAGGTGGAAGCTTATATTTTCTCCAACAAAATGATGACAGACAGGAAAACATTTTATGAAACTTCAATAAAGTATTTAAGGTCCTTAAAAAATTTCTTGGTGGGGTAATATTGTCCCAACATAGGCTCAAAAGCGAGCCAAAAAGAAAATATATAGTGTAAAAGATTTTGTGTGACCTAAAGTTGGAAACTATGGGGTTTTAGTTTGTGCATCCTTTTCCAAAGAATTGATAATATATTTATTGTAGCCATCAAAGTTGCCAGAGCTAGCCTTGCCTAACACTATATATATTTGGACTGATCTCAACTCAAGCAATACATACAAAGATGCTATATATCATGATAGCATTGCATTGCCTACAACATCACATTGAAAATTAGCTGGCTTTTATTAAACAAGAAAATTAATCTACCTGTTTCACTTTAGTACTCTAATTAATATTGTGTGAGGATATATATGAACATTGAAGAATATGTAACCAACTAATTAAAGATGCTAGGCACAAACATGGAGTTCACTTTGTAGCAGGTGTAAGTTAGGTGTTCTTCAACATTCATTAATTCAAGTTTACAATTAAAGCGAAAAACATATATTTTTACACCTCAAATGAATAAACAAAGTTTGGATATCTCTGCAACCAATCATAGATATACCATATTATTATTATTAAAGTTAACAATTATTATTATGGGGCATTGGGGTAGATGATGAGGGTGCTACATAGGTGTCAGTTTAGTTGGGATGTCCCGATGCATTTACTGATTCCGATCATCAACAATCTTATAAAAAAATAAAAAATAAAAATAAATAAAAAAAACAATTATTATTATTTCTATTATTGTTTTTATGTTTTTTAGAGAAATATATGAACTATATTGTACTTGAACAAATTGAAGAAAATAAATTCAACTAGAGTACAGTTAATATCTTCTACTTTGTAATGATAACATAGATATATTAATATTATAGCCAGTTGATTGGTAAGTTTTATTTTTCTAAAGTTTAGTGTAATCATTGTATTTGTTGTATCACTATCTACAACTACAACGGTTAGAGGGTAATGGAAAATGATCAGTAATTATACTAAATCAGATTTATTGACAAGTAAAGGGATTAGAAGGCCTTTTAGGCTAAGAAATCTCCAAAGTAGAAATTTGATGATCCCTTCTTACCTACTTAGACGTGGGTATTTGATTATATATGTTAATCATATATACATTGCCGGTTGCTATTAGATTCATCTGAAGTCTAAAATCTGAAATTTGAAATCATGGTTCACACCAAGAAGGAAATATTAGTTTTGGTATGGGTTCAATTTTTTTTTTAAAATTCGGTGGTAATATCGTAAAAATATCGGAGATATTCGATGATAATTTTGATATCGTTCCTTCCAAAATATGAAAAATAGCATAAAATTTTCAGTTAAAGTATTTAGGGCGCGTTTACTAATCATGAATGGATGGAATCGGAATTAAGTTCCACTAGAAAGGGAATGGAGGAGAATCAAAATCAAGTTATTAAATTACATTCTAGTGTTTACTAACAATTTAGGAATTGGAAACAGAATATTCAAATTTATTCCATTTCTTAATGTTTACTTAAACTAAAGAATCGGAATGACACATAATTGATTACAAAATACCCTTATGTATAAAACATGATGAAATATATATATATAAGAGATATCAATATGCCGTAATTTATTTATTTTTTTAAAGTGCAGTAGTTTTTTTTTTTTTTAAAGTTCATAAATGGTATTATAATATGTATACGTAAAGATACATTTTTTATAAATCACAAAGCTAGAATAATATAAATTATTAATTATGTAAACCAACATTAAGATTTTTTTTTTTAAAAAAAAAAGGAGACCAATATGATTTACGTAAATTAAAAACAAAAGTCAATAATCATGAAGAAAATTATTGTTTTTTTTTTTTTTTTTTTTTTTTTTTTTTTTTTTTTTTTTTTAAAGTGAGGATATTTAAGTAAATATATCTTGAATTCCTTTTTCAATCAGGAAAGGGAACTTGATTCCTCGGGTGGGTGGGAGGAATCAAGTTCCCTTTCCATCAGGAACTTAATTCTTGATTTATGAGTAGGGTCCACATAATTTAATTCCCTATAGATTTAGTAGACATTAGAATTCAGAAATCAGGAACTTAATTCTCTTTCCTAAGTAGGATTCTTGATTAGTAAACATGCTATTATATTTATTTCTTTGATTCTTAAGACTGAGGGGTCATTTATTTGTTTTTTCTACTTAAAACTTAATGAGTCTGAACTGAACTCATTAAGTTCTTTTGTTTATTTGTTTTTTTAAGTGGGAGAGCTTCTCCTTACAATCCATTAATTATCTATTCACACTCCAATTTAATTTTTTTTATTAATAACAATTTTAACCTAAATTAAAATTACTAAACTAGACAAAAAAAAAAAAAAAAATTAAAGACATTCCAAACTAATTAAATTATTTTAAAAAAAATCATAAATCATTATGTATTAAACTCTCTCTCATAAATCTGTTATTACCATATTAAATAGTCTCTCTTAATTAATCTCTCTCCATTTTTCAAAAAAAAAAAAAAAAAAAAAAAATCATATTTCCATATTTTCTCAATCAATCTTTGGTTAATAGTTTAAAAAAAAAAAAAACTTATGAATATTTTATTTTTTTTACTAAAAGTAATATATATATATATATATATATATATATATATATTAAAAAGTCAATTTTAAAAAAAAAAAAAAAAAAAAAAGATATATGAAAGCTTGAATTGTTTCATCTAGATTCGATTAAACTTAAAATTTCTAAAACTAATGAAATAATTAAAGTTCTCTAGGCAATCACATACCTACAAGAGTAACAAAAAACATTTTCATATTTCAATTTTTTTTTTATTAAAAAAAAAAAGGTACTTGTTTTTTGAGTTTTTTTTTTTATTATTTATTTTTTTTTAGTATATACATACATATTGTTCCTGAAAATAAAGTTTATTAGTATGTTTTTTTTTTCTCCTTAACTGTTAGTTTTGCTTGAGAAATAATGAAAATAGAAAATTAAAGATATGTATTGGAGAAGAGAGAGTTTAATATGGTAATTAAAAATTTAGGAGAGAATATTTAATATTTAATAATTAATCTAATGATTCAGGAGAAATAATTTCTTTTTTCAATAATTTAATTCAAAAAAGATAAAAGGATACTTTTGTAACAAAATGAAGTGTCTTTAGAATTTTTTTAAAATTTAAATTTTGAGAATGAAGTGTTTTTAGAAAAGAAGTGTAAAAGGAAAAAATTGGATTGTCAAAAGAAGCTCTCTTTAAGTGGTCAAACAATTTCAAAATATCAAAAAACAACTTAAAAAATAAAGTAAGAAATCCTGACTTTTAACTTAATTCTAAATCACTGGATTACAATTAAAATATTCTCTTCCAATTCTATCCCCACAAAGAAGATATATTTCCAAACTTATCCTAATTTTATATGGTGTAAAGATCTTTTTTTTTTTTTTAAACATATTTATTATTTTAAACAGTTTTTAGAAAGAAAAAAAAAACTAATCATTTCTCATAGAGACCGGTGCATATAATTCAAGAACCTATTAAAAAAAAAAAAAAGTAATAACCATTTTTTTTATTTATTTGGTTTCCAGTGCATATGATCCAACAAACCAAAAAATATAAAAATGGTTACCTCAATTATATACACGGGAAACATGGATAACATGCAACATAACTTCATTTTTTTTTTTTTTAATTAATTGAAACTTGAACTTTGTTCACAGAACATGCAAAATTATATTCTTTGATGAATTTTTTGTTTTGTTAAATTAAACTTGTTTGTAGAAGAACATGCATATTAAATTACTTATTTTAATTAGCAAGGGTATAAATGTAAAATTACTTATTTTCAAACAATTTTATTTTTAAAAAACAAACATGTTGACAGTACAATCAGATGTGAGAAGAAAAAAAAATGTGATTCAGTTTCAGATTTCAATCCCTATTCAATTTTCAGAAAAATTCAAGACTGTTCAGTCTTTAGATAAAAAAAAATAAAAAAATAAAAAAAACAAACGACCCATTGAGTTAAGGAAGAGGATGTCTGATTCATTAAATGAATAATATTTGCAAATATGAGATTAATATAATCACATATATTGAGAAGTAGAAAACAACTTTTCTTCGTTTTCATATTCAATTTTTTAAAGTTCTTTTAATACAAGTAATCCTCATTTTTAAATATATATATATATACAGAAATTCTATTATCAGTTCGAACTGACAATAAATATATCAGGACGAAGAATGTGGACCACTAGATTTACATACTTTGACTCAAAGTGTATGCACTTGTCTAAACTTCTCCATAATCTGTGGTCCACATTCTTCGTCCTGATATATTTATTGTCAATTCGAACTAATAATAGAAAGACCGTGTATATATATATATATATATATATATATCATAAATCAAACCTCCCATTTAACTACTATGTTCATACAAAGGTACATGTAGGAAGAAAGATGTTTATATTTTTGAAGCAATTAATCTTATTTGTAAATAATAGAAACATGTTATAGTTAGAGGAGGACAAAGAGGACAAAGAAATTCCCCCAAGACTAAAAATACTAGGAATAGCCGAATAGACATGCTTTGAAACAAAGCTAACAAGACAAGAACCTCAGAAAAAAAAAAAAAAAGACCAGAACCTCACGTACCTTTCTATTCTTTCTCTCACTTTGTTAGTGTTTGTTTGTCATTGTTTTTTACATATCTTCTTTTTTGTGTCTTATCTTATATTATATATTTCTTTATTTTTTTGCTCAATTATAATATTAAAAAATAATTATTCTGTCATTTGAAAACAAAATATTCGAATACAATCTATATATTTGAAAATTTAGGATTTTCTTATTTTCCTAAAAAAAAAAAAAAAAAAAAAAAATTTGAATTCATGCATAGACAAGATTCTTTGAGTTTCATGTATGATTTCTAAACAGAAAAATAAATAAATAAATAAATAAAAGGACTGTATTCGTATCTTATAGGGTGATTTGATGATTATTTTTAACTCGGACGGTGGTCACCTATATTTCCACATTAATAGTGGGAGTTCGAGTCATACCACACGTATTTTACAAATATGTGTGAACGGTTTTCTTTTCGATTTTGTGTAAGTAGATATTTCACCATTGTGTGAGTAAATTTCTTTTGGTGGCTTATATGGTGTTAATTCGATCTTGACAGGTCGTGATAGACTCCTAACTTATTCCGTGTCAGATTAAAAAAAAAAAAAAAAATTGTTTAACTAGATTTATACCACCACTTTTATATATATTTTAAGTAATGAAATTAAACTAATATAAGATGGGTCCCAAACCACTTTCCAACGGAATCGTCAATCTATTTAAACCGTGATCTTGAGTAAGTGCATAAATATACTCTCGAAAAAGAAGTGGGTATAGGAAGTTGTGTTGCTGAGATCTATTTAGTTCTAGATGGATTGATATTCTTTCATTTGAAATTAGATTGCAACAAAAGGTGAGGTATTTATTGGATTATCAAATGATACATTGGGTTATCAAAATACCCAATAAACATTAGCTCTCCCTGAAAAGGAGGTGATCTAGCCACACCTTCCAGTACGGCTACCTTGTTACGACTTCATGAAAGAACTCTTAAATTCAAGGAAGAAGTGATCCCTTCTCTCATTACTGGTTGATCCCCAGACTGACTTCTACTCAATCTCGTTCTACCAACTAATCTTATTCTTGGCTCTTGTCTGTGAGACTGAGAAAAATCAATATTTTTATGTACTCTTCTGCTTTCCATGTGTATTAAACTACTACAGTAGTAAATATTTTATTTTTTATTGTCTTCTTTATTATATTTCCTTTTCTCTACACCATGGATATGATAAATACCTTTTCTCCCGCATATGTGCCTACCCTAACACATTTATAAATTATAATACATAAAAACAAAAAAATAATAATAATAAATAAATAAAGGTTAAAAGGGTTTGTTCTGATTTGTAATCGAAATATATATAATTATTTTCAAAAACAATAGGCACAAAAATCTTTTCAAGATTACATTTGACTTGAATGCTTCCTAAGATTTGCAACATTCAAATATAATTTTACGAATCAGATTAAAATCTTTAAATGATAGAACAATATAACATTATACATTTTTATATCAAATGATATCTCAATTATATGCCAATTCTCTAAACTTTTCAAAAATCAGTCACGATAGGATTTTGATCCTCTCCTAAGCTAAGGTTTATCTAAGCTTTTAATGATCCGAAGACACGTGGCACTTAATAAATTGAATGGTCCTAATTTCATTTTATGTATTCTTCCAACAACATCGTTTCAAGCATTTCATTCTCAAAATCTCAGATTCCTATGCGTTTCCCACTTTCCCTAAACTCCTTTACTCCCAAACTCCCTCTGCGTTTCCTCATGTACGTACAAGGTGTAGAGAATAGAATATTTTCCAATATATTATTTCTCAACTAGTTGATGTACTTATACAAGAGATAGCTTGAAGAAGCTTAGTTCAAGTGAACTTATGATTCCTAAAGATAAGAGAAAAACTAATCTAGAAATAAATACAATAGATTAACCTAAGAGATAATTACAAGATAATTACAACAATAAATACAAATCAATTAAACAGAGTTATCCTTTACACGCCCCTGCAAGACAATGGGCATTTCAGAAACACTGATCTTGGACCGTAATGGGCAAAACCGTGTCCTAGAGAGTGGTTTGGTGAGAGAATCAACCAATTGATCTATAGAAGATACGTGGGAAATTCGTAGCTAATTACTTTGCACCTTTTCTCGAACAAAATGGAAGTCAATGGCAATGTGTTTCATTTGAGAGTGGAAAAATAGGATTGGAGCACAGGTAGGTAGCCTCAATGTTGTCACAGTAGATGGTTGGTGGGTTAGGTGTAGGAACTTGCATCTCCCGTAGTAGGGGAGTGGGCCAAATTACCTCAGAAGCGACGGTTGCAACGGCTCTGTATTCAGCTTTAGTTGAGGACCTAGCGACCAAGCGTTGTTTATGAGAGCACCAAGAGATAGCATTGGATCCAAGAAAGACCACATATGCGCTTGTTGATGTGCGGTCATCATGATTGCCGACCTAATCGGCGTCCGAAAACGCATTAAGTGAGAGAGGAGAGTGGCGGCGCAAGAGCAAGTCATGGCTGATGATGCCACGTAGGTAGCGCATGAGGCATTTTGCAAGGGTCAATGTCCAGTTGTTAGGCTATGCATGAATTGGGCAAGCTTGTTTACAACGAAGGCGATGTCAAGTCGAGTGAATGACAGATACTGAAGGGCACCAATAACTTGACGAAACTCAGTTGCATCCGTGAGGGAGGTGCCATCAAGGAGCTTGAGATCATGATCCGTAGGGAGAGGTGTTGAAACCGGTTTAGCATTGAGCATTTTGGTATGGGTCAGAAGCTTGGTCACATATTTCTGTTGTGAGAGAAACAACCCATCGGAACACGGTAGAACCTCAACCCCAAGGAAATAGAATAGTGCACAAAGATCCTTGATCAAAAACCATTGAGCAAGCAATGTGACGAACTTGTCAACGAGGTTACCATTGCTACCGGTGACAATAATGTCATCAATATATACCAGGAAAAATAGCACACAACTGTTAGTGTTCAAGATATATAATGAGGTGTCAGAGTGAGAGTTGACAAACCCATTTTGTAGGAGAAATTGTTTCAGCTCATTGTACCATGCCCGAGATGCTTGCTTGAGGCCATAGATTGATTTTTTGAGATGACATACGTGTGATGGAAAAATCGGATCCGCGAATCCTGGCGGTTACGCCATAAATACATCCTCAGTTAGGTGCTCTTGAAGGAATGCATTGTTCACATCAAGCTGGCGAAGCAACCACCCTCTGGTAACCGTAATGCTCAATAGAACATGGATTGTAGTCGTCTTAATCACTGGACTAAATGTGTCGATGTAGTCGAGGCTCAATCGTTGATGAAAACCCTTAGCTACTAAGCCAGCTTTGTAGCATGAAATAGACCCATCTAGAGATTGTTTTATTCGAAACACCCATTCGCACACTACTACATTGTGAGAAGAATTTGGATGAACCAAGACCCATGTTCGAATGAAGGCATCAAACTCATCCGACATCGCACACCTTTATTCCAGTATTTTCAGCGCATGAGACACACATGTGGGTTCAGTTGGAGTAGGCAGCATGACACTTGTAAGTGAGAGTTTGGTGAGAGGTTTGTGGATATTATTCTTTGAGCATGTAACCATATGGTGGCCAGTATCGATGGGTTGCTGCTAAGGTGCGACGGAGCTGATTGGGTCGGGAGCAGGTGCGGCTACGGGCTAGTGGGAGTTGACCGGAAGAGGAGCTTTGGCAAGTGTGTTACGGTGATGATGGCTGGTACAGGCATTGGTGCAGCTGCTAGTTTGGTCGGTTGTGGGGTGTATTTCTCAGCAGTTTATTGGTACGTTTGGAGATGGAGCTGGTTCGACCAGAGGTTGGCTATGGGAGACCATGAGGATGACGGGTCTGTAGCATGTGCTCGAGAAATTTGAAGCGGGTTCTGACGAAAAGTCTCATGCAAAGCCAAACTTGTGGAAGAGTGAGCATGTGTGACCGGGACCGATATGGTTAGAGACCTGTAAGGTCGCTAAGACGTGCAAGTGGTGGTGTTTGGTCTAGGGAGACAAGTGTGAAGTGTGTGATATGGAAATATAGACTCAACAAAATTGACATGTCTGGATACAAACACGCGATCGGTTTCTGGATCCAGACACTGATACGCACTCTGTGTCAGGGAGTACCCTATAAAGATGCACGCTTTAGACTTGAGTTCAAGTTTGTGACTATTGTACGGCATAATCCAAGGGTAACAAAGACACCCAAATACACGCAGCTTAGCATAGGATGGACATGTGCCAAAAAAAAAATTTCAAAAGGCAACTGCATGTTCAATAATAGCATGGGCATCCTATTAATTAGGTACACAGCCGTAGTAAATGCATAGGACCAGAAGGTGAGAGGAAGTGATGCATGTGTGAAAAGAGATAAGCCCGTCTCAATAATGTGATGGTGACGACGCTCGGAGATACCATTGTGTTTCGGTGTGTGAGGTGGAGTGGTGAAGTGTGATATGCCAAATTGTGCAAGAGTTTGTCTTAAGGCTACATACTCACCACCGTTGTCACTATAAAGCGAGATGATAGAGTAATTAAAAAAAATAAAATTGACTAGGGTTTTGAAATGAATAAAAGCTGCATGCATGTCAGATTTATTTTTTAAATGTACATCCACATGTATTTTGTAAAGTGATCAACAAATAGCACATAATACTTTTAACCATCCTTAGACAGAATTAGAGAGCACCAAACATCAAAGTAAATAACCTCAAGAGGTTTAGAACTGAGAACAGATGAAACTGAAAAAGACATTTTATGTGTTTTATCACTAAGACATGCACTACATGAATTGCTAGAATTGCTAGATGAAATAAATGACAATGTTTGAGAACCTACTAGACTCAAAATTATTTTTGATGACGGATGATCTAGACGATGGTGCCAGTCAGGTAGGGAAGCTTTGACACTGGAGAAGGTGATGATAGGAGATGAATTTGGCTTGGCATGAGACAACCACTCGTAGACACCGTTCCTAGTTTGTCCTTGCATGAGCTGTGCCCTCGTACGAAGTTCCTTCGCAATAAAAGAAAAGGGAGAAAATTCAACAGCAACTTGGTTAGTTTCACAAAATTTTGAGACTGAATCAGATTTTGTTTCATATTGGACACACATAATACATTAGATAATAGGAAGGATGAATTTTTGGTGGGAAGTGTAAGAGAGCCAGAGTGTGTGATAGATAAACCTGAGTTGTCACCAATCAATATATTGTATAAGCCATCATAAGGAGAGTGCAACGACAAGTTATTCAGATCTGTAGTGACATGATATAAGGCACTCGAGTCAAGAAGCCATTCCGATGTGGTGGGGTTCGATGTTGCAAAATTCGCGTGTGGCTACCATGAGGCACGATTTTGGCTTGCTTGCGGATGTGAGGCACCAGTGACCAGAGAGATGCTGAATGTGGAGCACTTTTTGGCGGTGTGTCCTTGCTCACCGCACAGCTGACAGAAGCCGCAGTAGGGACGAGGGCTGCCAGACCTATTCACCTGATTTGGTGTAGAAGAATTTCGGTTGGGCTAGTAGTCGGTGGTGGTGGCTGCTGGCCAGTTGGCAGGAGATTGTTGGTGTAAAACCGATTGTTGTTAGGTTGGTGGCCACCATGAAATTGTTTGGCAGCGAGGTTTGCTGTGATAGGGAACTTTTGATTTCTGGTTGTTTCTTGTTTCAGAAGAGCTTTAGAATTTAGAAGTTTCTCATGAAGTTCTTTAAAGGAAATTGCAGAGTCACGAGCACAAACGGTGGATGCTATGTCCTTGAACTCACTACCTAATCCATTTAGAATTTTTACTGTTATGTCTTCAAGGTTTTCTAGAGCATCAAGCATGGCCAATTCATCAGCTATACTTTTTGCGTGTTGCATGTATTTAGTAATGAATTGTGATCCTTTGGTGATGTTGATGAGCACACCTTTGAGGTGCATGATGTGGCCTCTGGAAGATTTTGCATAGGTGTTGTCAAGGGCATTCCATGCATCATGAGCTGTTTTGGTGGAAACAATAAAAGGAATGATGGATGGAGTTATAGACTCGAGGATTGCATTCAGGAGTAACTGGTCTTGCCTGTTCCAGATGTTATAGGCCAGATTTTGTGTGGTTGTGTCGTTGGTTGTGATAGTTGCTGGCGGACATGGGTATTGTCCATCGATGAATCCCATAAGATCAAATCCAATAAGAAGGTGTGAAACTGGAGTTTCCTGGAGCGATAGTTTGTCACTGTGAGTTTTAGGGGAGCTTGGGTGGTGACATTTATGGAGATTATTGTGTTTGAGGAAGACACCATGTCATGTGCTAAAGAAGAAAAAGAAATTACTGTCACGATATTGGAGGAAGAAGCAACGGAATTGGTCATATTGAATGTTAGATCGTAGACTCTTTTGAGTTTATGGGAGCTCTGATACCATCTAGAGAATAGAATATTTTCCAGTATATTATTTCTCAAATAATGTTGATGTACTTATACAAGAGATAGCTTGAAGAAGCTTAGTTCAAGTGAACTTATGATTCCTAAAGATAAGATAAAAACTAATCTAGAAATAAATACAAGAGATTAACCTAAGAGATAATTACAAGATAATTACAACGATAAATACAAATCAATTAAACAAAGTTATCCTTTACACAAGGCAAAATACTGCATATTTAAACATCAGTATATAAGCAGCATATCGATTCATCAATTGAGTTCAAAGTTGATTTTTTAATTCATAACTAAGAAATGAATATTAGCTTAATTATTTTATATAGATTGACTGATTAATTGCATGCAGACCAATTTCAGGCGCAAGAGAGTTTTGACAAATATAATGAAAAACATATAATGCTTCAGTATTTTCGATTGAATCTCTCTTGATTGAATGCCCATTCCACTGAATAAAAACAAAAATTATTAAAGTTTGGAACCTGAATCGCTTGACTTCTATAAAATTTAAAGAAATTATAAGGAAGAAGAGTTAGGGTTTGTGAAAATTGACTAGTTGAAATCCCTTCCAATTGATAGAGATTGAGTTTGAGTTGATCATAATATGAGAAGAATCTTATTCAGGAGGAAAACGCAAAGGAAAACACGAAGATAAGGTAATGATTTTGAAATAAAGTTGTGCTAAAAAGCTGCGGTTTGGAGTAAGAAAAAGGAAAAGTAAATAAAATAAAATCTAGACCATTCAATTTATTAAGTGCCACGTGTCTCCAAATCATTATAAGTTTAGGCAAAGCTTAGTTTAGGAGATGATACAAATCCCGTGTAGATGATATAACTAACTTTCTCCAATCAACTAATTTGGTTATGGGATATATTATAATAGTTATATAAGAGATTTTGGAATTGAATTCCAATCGTATTCAATTTGTTCAAGATTTGGTTTAGTTTATGTATTTTTTTGTTTTGTTTTAAATAATAATAATAATAATAATAATAATAATAATAATCCCTTGTAACCTACTTAGCATCAACATTTTTGTAAGTGCCTCACTTTTGATTGGCTCATTTCGTTGACAAAACCATAATAGGGTTCAAATATGTAAGGGTAGCTTAGGATTGAAGTAATCCTCATCAAATGTCAAAGGACCTCATTGTGGACATCATGAGCTTCAAGGAAGGTAGTTTACTTGTCTTGACTCTTAATTGAAGAGATTTAGACTGCACACACACATCTCATGCATTTACACTTCTTATATTATGTTGTGTGTTTCTTGTTGGTGCATATTCTCTTTTCATGCATGATCACTCTAGTATAATTTACTTGATCATTGCCATGGCTATTGGCCTTGGAAATTGCATGATTTTTTACCTCTAACCGCTCCCATGACCGTTGTGATTTTTCGCTGCGGTAGAGACAGCGGTTCACAGACAGTGGCAACTGCTCCCACTACCGCTCTTGTGATCGCTATGGCTTTCACAGCGGTACCGACAGCGGTCGACGACTGATAGGTTTTTTAAAAACGTGACCTTTCACATTCTCACACACTTCTCTATAAATATATCATATTCTCTAGTTCTTCTTCTTAGGTTTTGAGTTTCAAATCAACTAGAAAGAGTTTTTAGAGTGACTTCAAAGAAAAGCAACCAAGATTTGATCTTTCCTAATCAAAACCAAAAACTCATCATCCTTTCATGGTTCATTCATCATCTAGCATCTTCTAGGTATGATTTCTCATGGGTTTTCTTCATTACTCACATGACTTGTAGTTAGAACATCATCTACATCTTTTTACATGTTCTTACTCTACAAGATAGCTCATTTATGACTGGACTAGTTTCAAGATTGCATCTTTATTACTTGACTAGTTTCAAGATAGCATTTTTATTGTGTTTTGTGAGTTGTTTGTGATAACTATTACATATAGGACTTTGTTTGCACATATAGCTAAGTTGTATGCAAGTCATATAGCTACATGATATCTTGGAATGTCTTTAACATGTTCATCCAATCAAAATTCATTGAAAAATCAAGATGATACCGGTGAAATATCTGTCAAAAATGGGTAACTATGTTGTGGAAATTCGAGGTGTTAAACTCAATGTTAGTTTGATCGATGATGAAGCCGTTCTTAATGTCAAAATCGCTAAGTTGAAGGATTCGTTAAAAGGTCATGATGACCGTCTTGTTGTCGGGGTTGATCTTAGTGATAATCGGTCGAAAAATGGGGTTCCTGAACTTCTAATTCTTTCTTTGGGAAATTGTTGCTTGATTATTCAACTATACCGCTTGAGCCGATTTCCTGAAAGCTTTTCTGTTCTTTTAGCTGACAAAACTATCTGTTTTGTGTGTAAAGGAATTGAAAAACACAAGAGTAATTACAATTCTTATCATGATAATTTGATGTATAAGAGTCTATGGTCCGGTATGAAGTTGGTTGTTGAATTGTGCGAATTGGCTGTTAGGGTTTTGAAGAAGCCTAACCTCAGTTCAAGTGGTTTTGCTGAGTTAGGAAAGGAAGTTGGAATATATGCAGAGGATAGTACATCTTCATCATTTAACGGATTTTATGGAAGCGTCTGGAAATCAATTGTGTTTACAAATAAGGAAATCAAGTTTGCAATACAGAATGCTTATGCATCTTATTGTATCGGATACAAGTTGTTGGGTATAGTCGCTTGAAGGTTGACTTGATATATTGGGTTTATGAGTTTTTGGATTTTTTTAAGTGTGGTCTTTTTTTAAAAAGATGTATGTTTAGAGTAACCCTGTCTTAATTTGTTTGTTTTTTCAGAAAATTATTGGAGTATGAAAATCCTGCACGTTTTTATTTTTTTAGGTGCTTATCGGATCCCCTACGAAAAAACCTAATGAAACTCGTACCTAAATCTACTCTTAGTTTTATATATGTATGTTATGTTTAATAATTAGTAGTTAGTTTTGCTAATGTGGATGGCTCCTCAAGGGGTAAACCAAGGCCAGCGGATATAGGAGGTGTTCTGAGAGATTCGAAGGGTAAAGGCCACTTTTCCTTTTATATGGGAATTTTAGACTTAAATGCTGCTGAGTTGTGGGCTATCCGAAGGGCGGTAGAACTTTGTCAATCGAATTCGTCTCTTAAGGGACGAACCATCGCAGTGGTTAGCGATTCGAAGTTGGCATTTTCCTAGGTTAACAAAGGGGAGTTCGGAAATATTGATCATTTAAAGTCAGTCACGGCGATTCAGAATTGTTTGAAAAAGGTTGGCGATTTGGAGGTGGTTTTTGACTCGAGAAGATTTAACTCCTTTGCGAATAGTTTGGCAAAGATGGGCTCAAGCTCGTCGGGTGATTTTGTGGATTGGGGTGATTATTGACCTGTGTTGTGTGTCGGTTTTCTGTGTTTTTTGTGGTCTGCTGTTGCTATTCTGTTAGTTTGTGTTGTGCCTAGGGTGTTGTCCTAGTGGCTTTTGGTGCTTTGTTTTTCCCTTATGTTTTCGAGCCTGTGTGCTCTATTTTGTAGGGGAAGCTTGGTTGTTTTGTGTTTGTGGTTGTGGTCGTCTGTCTTAATATATGCTTTACAAAAAAACATGTTCATCCATGCCTAGATAAGCTTAAATGTTTGACCTTGCATTTATGCACCTTGAATATTACACATATTCACTTTAGGTTGTTTATCTCTTTTCTTTGAGAGACAAGTCTTGTATTTGCCTTTTGGTAGTTTGCAAGCAAGGGACTATATTCACTTTTGAAGGCCTGTGGGTAGTAGTGGTAGATTAGTAACCGTGTAAGGTTTGACGTGGTCAACCTAGGTTGTAATTGCCATTACAATTAGTGGATTGAGGTTCGTGTGTGGTGCACATAATAGCCCGTGGTTTTTCCCGTGAGGGTTTCCACCTAAAAATTGAGTGTCGTTTATATTCCACCTTATTACACTTGATTTTATTTTATGACTAGTTATGGGTTTTTCGTAATATTGATTAATCGTAAAAAGTTGGTAATAGTCTGATTAAAATCCATTCACCCCCCTCTAGATAATATTAGAACACGTTATATATACATTTTCAAATTTAAAAAATATATATATATATTATACATAACCTCATTGTGTAAGTATGAAAGGCAAACCATTAGACCAACCTCAAGTCCTCATCAATTTTTTTAAAATTTATTATTTTAAATTTTAATTTAAAAGATAAAATAAGTAAACGTTGATATTTTAGTCATTTCGTACTAAAAATTAGATCAACGGTCAAATTTGACAACATTTAACTGACTAACTTGGGGTGTTTATACAACTATGGGCCAAATTTTCATACGCGTTAAATTGCACTAAACGTCGAGGAGTTTGTGTAATTGATATATATACAACTATACAAGTGTTTGTGTCAGTGCCAGTGTGTGTGAAAGAAGAGTGATTGATCGGATGGAGATGACTGAATGTAGAGATTGAAAGAGTGATTAGATTAGAGAAAGGAGAAAGTGGGAAGTGAGAACCAGAGTAATTGATTGACGATATATATGATAGTGGAGAGTCACTCTTCTCTCTCCCTCTAGATTTCTCTCTCTGACCTCTCTCTTCCTATTCTTATCCCTAAACACTTTCAAATCGTCCTCATCCCGTCCGCCGCTGACACCCTACTATGCTTGGGGGTGTCGGCGGCGATGTAGATCTTTTGGGAGGTCCATCGGCGACGCTCTCCGGCAAGATCCTCAGGGGTTTTTCTCTTTTTTCTCAGCCGCTTACTGGTGGTTTTTCTCCTCTTTTCGACGGCCATCTTCCCGATCCAGTTAGTTCCTCCTTCGGTTGCAGCACCGGGGACGAAGCTTGTCCGGAAGTCCTCTCTGGCGTCGTTCGGTCTTTTTCCAGCTGACTTCGACATCCCTCCGGTTTGGGACGCTCCACTCGAGCTGATCAGTTGGTTCCTGTTCCAGCCGGAACTTTGGCGCCATCCGAACTGGTCTTGGACATTTTCCGGCAGCCAAGGGTTCCCTTCCTCCGATCGGTTCTTTTTAGCTTCGGTTTAGATTTATTTGGTTTATGTTACTGTTAGTGTTTCCCTCTTTGTGAGGGTGTTTGTCCCCCTTGTGTGGGGTGTCCCACCTTTGTGTGTGGGTTTCTCTCCCCATCGTGGGAGATCATGTCTGGGCCGTGCTTGGATGTCAATAGTTGAAGGGTCCCAGCTACTGTTGTTTACATGTTTTCATGTTTTCATGTCCTGGATTTATTTCCAGGTGATGTATTTCAGTTGTTGTTTGCAATCAATATATATATATATATATATATATATATATAAGATAGTGAATTGTAAGAATCAAACAGTGAAGGCAACATGTGATACGGAAATCTTAGTTTATGGTGTCCCTTTCTTACGTGTTATATCTCCATTGTCTCACCTAATTAAACAACACTCTATGGGGACCATTTCAATATATATAGGACAAAGTGACAAACCTCAAAGGGAGCTACGCGTGATTTAAATAAAGAAGTGATGTGTTATTCGCATTTGATTAAAACACTTATAATATTGTCATTTAGTTTATTTTTGACATAGATAATTAATTTGATTTGGACTACAAAATTATAATTTGATTAAAGCCAACAGTAGATGTTTCTTTTATTTATATATATATATATATATATATATATTACTTATGGTACGGCAACTCAAACCTGAAATATTGTCAAACTAAATAGACGTAGACATACTTTACCATCAAGCTACATTGAACAGTAGCCAACATTATGATTGGACAACTATTGGCTATGAATATATACATCTAACTTTTAAGATTTGACAACCTGATTAGATTGTGAGTGATATTTATTCGAATGCACAGGTTGGAATATTCCTACTTTTTTTCACGTTTCTCATTCGGATATTGCTTCTAAGATTGAGAAAGTGGTGGTGAGCATTGACCCACACTCGTTAGTTTGGACTTATTCTTTGGATAGTGTTGTTTCCTATAAATCCGTTTATGATTCTCTTTCTGAGATTAGGAGTTCTGTTTTTTGGGGTAAGCAGATTTGGGCGTCATTTATTCCTCATTCTCACTCTGTTCTCATTTGGCGCTTGTTTCATGGTAAGATTCCTACAAACATTGTATTACATGCCAGAGCTTATATTTCCCCATCTCGTTGTCGGTTTTGCTATGTTATAGAGGAAGACTTAAGATATCTGTTTCTTGATTGTCCCTTTGTTCGTGGGTTGTGGGATACTGTATCCTCTACGTTTGGTCATAAACTTAAGTTGGATGGTACTTGTTTGGACCTTTGGCATGAGGCGATAAGAGTTATATTTAGCACTGAATTGAAAGCTCTCTGGCGGGCTTTTATCATCACAATTTTCTGGGTGGTGTGGTTTCTCCGAAATCGAGCTACCTTTAAGGGTGGTAGGCCAATTTTTGCCAATACTCTTTCCCTGATTTAGCATTCCATTTGTGAAGCAGACTCCCTTTAGTCTAGCACTATGAAGAATTCAATGGATGAGCTTCAGACTCTTCAGCGGCTTCATATCTCTAGTCGTCCTTCCAAGGCTCCTCGTATTTTAGAGGTTAATTGACACCCTCCCTCGCCGGGTTGTCTTAAGGTTAACACAGACGAAGCTACTTTTGGTAGTCCTGGTCTTGCTGGTTGTACTGGGGTTTTTCGTACATGCAGGGGTTTCGTTAAAGGTTGCTTTGATATTCCTCTTGGTGTCTGCTTTGCTTTTGAGCCGAATTGGCAGCTGCCGTCCATGCTATTGATTATGCTTTGACTTTTGGCTGGCATCGATTATGGTTGGAGAGCGATTCGATTTTTGTAATGGCTATCCTTCGTTCTAGGTCCCGTAAGGTTCCTTGACATTGGCGCCCCGCTTAGGATAGGTGTTTGAGCTTACGCTCTCAAATGGACTTTGTTGTCACTCATGTTTATCGGAAATATAACCAAGTTGCAGATAGTTTAATGTCCAGGAGCCTCAGTATTGTCTATCCTACATGGTAGTAGACTGATTCGAATTTTTGCACTTCTTTTTTTTTTTCAATGATTTTTGTAACAGACCTTCTTTAGGTTCTATTGATTTGATTTTCTTCTTCTGTTTTTTTTTTTTTTTCTCTCTCTTTTGTTCTCTTTCTTTATCTTTAATAATATATTAGGATGGGGTTGATTCCCATCCCCAACAACCTTAACAAAAAAAAAAAAAAAAAACCTGATTAGAAATAGATATATTATGAATTTTATGATTTTTAAAATGCTTATAAACAAGAATATTCAGTACTAACAATTTGAGTTATTATATAAATATCTACAAACATGATTAAGGTTTTCGTTCACTTTTAAAACTCATTTGCAAATCACAAAAAGAACTAGACTGAAAAGAATTTATCTTCCTTTGAAATTCACTAACAAAAAGAGGATGATAATTATTTTATTTTATTTTTTTACACATGTATAAATATTGAATATAAGTGTGATATAGATGGTTTATAGAGAAATTACAAATAGGGAAAACAGAGTGCCATTTAAAAAGACAAAAATTAGTTATTGAAGCTTGGAATTTTCTACCCCAATTTGTTAAAATTTGTTGCAATATCTTGTAAAAAAGGAAAGCATAATTATGGTAGGGAATCTCTAAAGATAGATAAAAGAAAATTTAAAAATAAAATAAAAAATCAATTAGATTTGATGTCCTCTAAAATCTCAAAGCATCTTAAACAGTAAGAAAGATTTGAAACAACAAATAAAAGAAAAAGCTAAAAAGAATAAGAATAGAAGCCAGTTGATATCAAAATCAAATGCCTTTGGTTGGTAATATTATCAAGGGTTTGATCCACCAATACCACCTAACATGAACCCTAATAATCACCAACTCGATTAATTAAATATTTGTTTAATTTGTATTAACTAAATGGGATTTGAAATAAATCTCACTTTAACATTCATTATTAGAAGTAATAGATTTTCGAATCAAGATATGTTGGTTTTAATCTTCTCTGTATATAATTTTTTTTAATTGATTATAAAATAATAATGATGATATCATAATAATAATCATGATGTCCACCACATATGTGTCAATAGATCAACTGGTTTGCTTTTAAAAAAATAGTTATAGTAAAATTATTCCATCGACGCAAGAATTTGCTTTCTGCTTTATTTGATATATTTTCGTCCCAAATTTTTAAACAAGTTCAAATCTACATGTAGATTTGTTTGGTAAAGTTTATTGTTCAATCTTTCTCATTTGCAGAGAAACGATTTTCTTTTTTTCGTTTGAAATCTTATATGGTTTACCCATCTTGTTTGAATAATTGAATGTTAAAAAAATAATAAAAAATAAAAAATAAAAACCTCGAACCATGATATTATTAGACTGAATGATCGCTATTTAATTATCATCAAAACACATAGGGAGGTCATCTTTTCTTCTTTTATAACAAACATATAACTCAATTATTTTAAATTTAGTTAATTAAGATTGAATAGTACTTTTATTATTAATCTACAATAACCAAAATTAATTATTAAACTCAAAAAGTTTGTACTTATATGAAATTTATGAACTTGGCACCAGATTAGAACACTTAAATTATTTGTTATTATACTAATTCCTCTAAAAACAGGTGATCAACCGCAACATTTCTCTCATGTTTCCAAACCACCCGAAACTAAGGCACAACATGCTAAAATAACCATTAAATTAAAAATCTTTTTATTTGTTTAAGGCATGCAACCTCAAAAGAGGAGATTTATTAAACCTGAAAACCTTAATTTATAGTTAAGAGTTCAGACAATGCTATTGATGCGCGCCATAGGCGAAACCAGAAATAAATATTTTTGGGGAGTTAAAAGGAAAATAAAAAATAAAAAAAAGATATAAAAACAATTTTATAATTTCATAAAGGTTTTTTTATAAAATTATTAAAACTGTTTGAGGGAAGGGGGTCATGGCCTTTATATATGGGCTTATGGTCCCCCCTACCTCCACCTCCAATGCGTGCTATAACATGTTCCATGCAAAGATCAATAGATTTGTTGTATGGACTAAACCTAAATACAAATATAGATTAAAATATTGAAAAATTTTAAATAACAAATTCAAATATAATTATTTAAGGAGATTCAAATTATTATTATTTTAAATTATTATAATTTAAGAATTGGGGAAGGAAGTGTATGACTTGAGCCACACTCTTATTAATATAGTTATTAAGAGCTTATTACAAAACTGCCCCAACTTGACCGAAAATATTCAAATTATTGCTAGACTCAAAACGAAGCTTGTAATCTTGTAGATAAGTTTCTAATCGATATATATTTTTTAAGGGCCATAACACAAACAAAACCTAAAGTTGACGATTGATATTAGCTCTTAATCCCCGGGACCAAACCCTTAATTAATTATATATAGTAATATTCTGCCTACAAATTTAACGAGTCCAATTGAGAGACACTACCCTGAATTTTAGTGACATTTTGTAAGCAAATAATTAATAGTTGGCCCATCAAAAGTCAATCCCCTAAGTAAATATTTTAATTTAATTAGTGCACTGCACATGCTACCTTTAATAATCCAAAACTATCTTTAAATACATAACAAACTTAACAATTAAATAAACTTGTCGAAAAAAAAGACTTAATAATTAATAACAAATTAGATAAAAGAGAAAAGGAAAGTTAAATTATTAATAATAAAATAATTTTTAATTGTATTTAAAAGCCTCTCCATGCAAAAATGACTTCCATTACAATAAATATTGATATCTCAACAATGTCAAGAGACTTGCTTTACAAGTGACATAAAATTATACTTTACAGACAACCAAATAAAAAAAAGGGTGCCAATATTGACACCCATAAAACTTATTAGTACACCCATATTTTATTAAAAAAATTAATTATAAAAATATCCAAATATAAATTTACCAACAAGGAAAAATTACTTTAATTAAAAATAAACCAAATACTATATACACTCATTAATTACACTCATATTTTCAACTATATTTCTTTATGAAAAAAAAAAAAAAAAAAAAAAAAACACTTATAATAAACCCTAATTTTTATGATAAATCCAAGTTCAACTTTAATTTTATTTTAAGTATCAAACTTTATCATCATCACATGATTATCATATTATTTAAACAATTTTTTTTTTTTTTAAGATAGTTGTATAAATAAGAGAATTCCATATTGAAAATCTCTTGATCCCATATACAGTTCCACATATTCCCTTTTATAAGGCTCCTGCATTCAAGATATTTCCAAAAGTAAATTGGACCATGATTAAAAAAGGATTTGATTCCAAAATTAATATGTTTTTTTTTTAAAAAAAAAAATGGGTGTGATAATAATGTAAGATCAGTGTTTATAAATAATATGTATTAAAATGAATATATTTATTTTAATGAGGGTATTATTGGTATTAGGATGGGTGTTTATAGTAATGTTTATTTTTTAAGTTTTAGACATGGGTGTACTTATAAAAATGGGTGTACTAATAAGTTTTATGGGTGTCAATATTCAGACCCTAAAAAAAATTTATCACCAATGCTTCGGTTGAAAATACAACTTATTAATGATTTGTCTAGTTATTTATTAGGCTAATTGACACTAATGTCCCCTAAACACTTCAAAACTTTACACTATAACCCTTATACTTCTTTTTTTGGGCACTAAACCCCCTAAACTCTCACAGATTGGCAAAAACTGACTATATATGCCCCCTTATAGGGGGTAATAAACCCAAGTGTTTGCCAATAGACAAGAGTTTGAGGGGTTTAGTGTTGAAAAATAAGTACAAGGGGGCATAGTGTAAATTTTTGAAGAGTTTAGAGGGTATCAGTGCCAATTACCCTATTTAGTATTTCTTATTTCTTATTCTTATTTCTTATTTTATTTTTAATCAAACAAATTGCTTAACAATTTTTTTTAATATCTATCTCCAATATTGTTGAGTCAACATACAAAATAGTTGTTCAAAATACTTGAAAGTAGACATTCATGTTAACAAATCAACAATTGTTTTTTCACCATGTCAGCTTGACATTGAACAGAGACATATTTTAACACATTATATATTTATCGTATGTGTTATATAAGATTTTCACAATCCATTATAGCATTGGAGATGCTCTAATGTATCAAGGTTTTACTATTCACATAACTTGCCTTAAATATTACACATAATTTAATATGTCCCAGGTTCGAGCCACAGTCATTGCAAGTGATATATATATATATATATATATATATATATATATAATCAGAGATATAATATTGTCATTGAATATGCCTTCAGGCATTATAATTTTACATTAAATTTTTATAAATTTAGTATTCAATTTCACAAATTTAACATGGTAAAGCGATTAAGGATATGGAAGTTATGTAAATGTGGATTTCTCAATCCCCATTTGGGGAAAATGAGAATGAGGAAGTTTGGGGGAGGTATTCTCAGGGATGGCAATAGGTTGGGTTCGGGTAAGTTTTGCCAAACCCACACCCGAACTCGCAAAGGTTTTTGCCACCCAAACACGGCCCATAAACCTGCGAAATTAAGCGTGTTCGAGTTCAGGTTCCACCCACGGGTTTTGGAGGAATCAATTCTAAAAGTTTTTTTTTTCTTTCTATTAAAATTAAAATTGCAAGTTTAAATTTGATTAATAACTTATTTTATAGTTAACGTTTGTTTCTAATCATATAATAATTTTATTTTTTCACTTTAGGATCAAATAAATCTTCAATGATACAATTAAAATAAAATTATATGCTATAAGGTTTATGAAATGTTAAAAAGCGCAACACTGTGCAATACCTCCTATAAAGTTATCAGTAAAATTCTTGTTCAGAGACTTAGAAGATTTCTTCCAGATTTGATTAGTCCCAACCAAGTGGCTTTTGTGCCTGGGAGACAAATTCAAGACAATATTGTTGTGGCATAGGAAGTTCTACACAAATTTAAGGTTGTGAGAGGTAAAAGGGGGTTCATAGCCTGGAAGATTGATTTAGCCAAGGCGTATGACAAACTCCAGTGGAGTTTTATTAAACAAGTCTTGGAAGAAGTGGGAATTGTGGGCGATTTGAATAATCTTTTTATGAGTTGCATCTCGAATGTGCACTACAAGGTTATTGTTAATGGTGAGATGACTGACAGTTTCCAGCCTAAATGTGGGATTAGATAGGGCGATCCCTTATCTTTCTATATCTTTGTGCTGTGTATGGAGAAGCTATCCCACATCATTCATCAAAAACTCATTGAGGGTACTTGGAAGCCGGTTAAGACCTCAAGAGGAGGTCCTGATATCTCTCATATTTTTTTCGCAGATGACCTTATTTTATTTGGTCATGCTACTCCTCAACAAGCCGCTACCATGAGAGATGCGCTTGATATGTTCTGTGATATCTATGGCCAGCAAGTAAATTTCCCCAAATCCAGAGTCTATTGCTCGAGTAATGTTAATCATACCATTGCTAGAAATCTGGCGGATGTGTGTGGCTCACTTATCACTCAAAATTTGGGAAATTACCTTGGAATTCCCCTTATTCATGGGCGTGTCACTAAGGATACCTACAATGAAATCATTGAGAAGACTCATAAGAGACTGGTTTCTTGGAAGAGTGCTTCCCTTTCCTTTGCTGGAAGGTGTACTCTTATCAAAGCTGTGACTTCAACTCTTCCTACTTATGCTATGTAGTCAATTAAGCTCCCTTCGGAGATTTGTAACAATCTTGATAAACTTAATAGAGATTTCTTGTGGGGTAGTAACTCTGGAAAAAAGAAAGTCCATCTTGTTAGTTGGGATACTGTGTGCTTGCCTAAGTACCTAGGTGGTTTAGGCATTAAAAAAATGAAAAGAATGAATCAAGCGTTACTTGCTAAAATGGGTTGGCGGTTGTATCAGAAGGACTGTGGTTTGTGGGGCAATCTGATTAAAGCTAAGTACCTTAAAGGGGGAAATATAAAGGCTCATGATAACTCTAATTCTAAGGTGTGTTCGAGCACTTGGAGAGGGTTTTCCTTTGGGGCTAAGCTTCTCTCTGATGGGGTTTATTGGAGAATTGGTAATGGCAGTAATGTGGGATTCTGGACAGATATTTGGCTTCCTGATTTGGGGAGACTCCAAGAGTTTGTTGTTTCCTCTTTCTCGGATGATCAACTTAAAGAAAAGGTGAGTGATTATTTTCTTGAGTATGATTAGGATATTCAGAAATTGTCTACTGTGCTGCTGTGGAATGTTGTGCATCGTATTTTCAGCATCCATATTGCTACTAATAGTAATCTAGTGGATTCAGTTAGTTGGGGATTAACTAAGAATGGGAACTTCTTGGTGAAAAGTGCTTACGACTCCCATTTTAATAAAGCTAATTTCAACCCTTGGAAATGGAAGTTTATATGGAGTCTCAAGCTGCACCCTAAAGTGCTTCATTTTTTATGGATTCTTTTGCATAACAAGCTGTTGACTAATATGCATAGGGCTGATAGAGGTTACACGCTAGATACCTCCTGTGTGATGGGTATTGAGGATACTGATCATGTCTTCAGAATCTGTAGTGCTGCCAATTGTGTGTAGGAAGACATTCATATGGGTATTACTTCGTGTGCCTCTTATAAAACTGATTGGAGCAGCTAGTTGTTTGATAATCTTAAGTGTAATGATTTGTTTTTGGATCGTTTTCCTGGTTATCTCCTGTTTGCAGTTACTCTTTGGTTCATTTTGAAGTGGAGATGTGAGAAGGTGTTTAGTATGAATTTTGTTTTACCTCTTTGCCCTGGTAAGATTATTTTGAAGTATGTGGATGATTGGTTATCTGCTAACACAATTTCGTCTGACAGTATTCCTAAAGATAATTGTCTCATTTCTTGGTCCCCTCCTCCTCATGATTGGATTAAGCTCAATGTGGATGGTAGCTGGAAATTTGATGTGGGATCTATTGCTGGTGGTGGTATCGTAAGGAACGAGAGGAAGGATTGGCTTATTGGTTTTGCTTTGAACAAGGGTTCTGGTAATGTTGATGAAGCTGAATTGTGGGGCATTTTTGAAGGCCTTAGATTGGTTTGGAGGAATGGTTTCAGGAAGGTTGTGGTGGAATCGGATTCAAACTGTGTTGTTATGCTGTTGTCTAACAATGTTTCCCTACATCATCCCCTCTTCAACTTAATTCAGGAGTGTAAGTTTCTTATCACGAAGGAGTGGAGCTGTATTGTTCAGCATACTTACAAGGAAGGCAATAGAGCTGCCGACTTTCTTGCTAAACTTGGCCATTCTTTAGATTTTGGTTTAACGGTTTATGAAGAGCCTCCTCCTCAGATCTTTCCTATTTTGGAGGATGACAGAAAATGTGTTGCTACTACTAGGATGATTCCTAGTGTCTAGTTTTTTCTTTGTTTTTATTTTTTTTGTTTGCTTTTGGGCTGTTTGCCCCCCTTTTCACCAAAAAAAAAAAATAAATGTTAAAAAGAGAAAGAAGAGGCAAGACATTACATATCCTAAAGATTTGTTTGTAAAGTGCCTTTATAATTTTTGTATTGTTTAATAATTTAATTACGGATAAAATTTTCATTAACAAAAAAAATATATTACAAATGAGTAGTGTGATTGTGTGAATAGATATTGAGTGAAGTGTCATCAACATTAAATAATAATAATAAAAGCAACCGGGGAAAATTCTCATCCTCATCTCCATTTATGAAGTTTTTTTTCTAGGCCAGGCAAGAATGGGGATTTGGGGCCATGGAGAAATTGTCATCCCTATTACGACCCATAAAAATTAACAATAAGGAATGAGAAGGAGAAGAGTAGGGATGGACGTTTCACCATGGCTCTATGGGGTTTTGGGGGTAAATTTTGCCCCCAAATGGGTTTTGGGGGTGGGAGTGGGGGTGAGGGCAAACTTGGCCCCCATTTTACATATTGAGGAGGTGATGGGGGGACCTCTCACCCCTATTTCTCCATTTCCCCAAATATATATATACACACACATATTTATATTATTTTTATTTTTATTTTATATCTAAAATCTAAACAATTTAAACAAAAAAAAAAAACAAAAAAAACTTTTAATTTTATTTGTGTGCCTTCTTGTCTTATATTTTAGATTGATCAGAGATGTAATCTTTAAATTTGTTTTGACTTTTATTGTGTAATACTCTATTAGAAGTATTTGGATTTATTTTGGATTCTTTAAACCAATTATATATTTTAGAACAAATATTTTAATTAATTAATTTTTGGATTGTATATTTTAACATGGTCAAATCATCTACCACATTCGTAATTACATAACTTGCGTGGGACTTCGGTGGTCTTCAATCCAATATTGTCTAACTCTTTTACAGATAACCTAGCTAAATCGGGTTCGAATATGGGGGGTGACAAGCTTGAGCAGAGCCTATGACGCTTTTCCTCTGTTGTTGCTTCTTTGGCCTTGTCGTTGGGGTGGTCCTGGTTGGTTTTTGTTGTTGCCCGGCTGTTTGGGTGTTGTTTGCTTTTTGTTGTTGTTTGTTGTAGCTTTGGCCTTCATGTGGCTTTCGGTTTGTTGTTCTTGTTAGCTTTCTACTATTGGGTTTGTTGCCCTTTCCAATAAAATTGTTGTTCTAAAAAAGACATGGTCAAACTAGAAATTGGAATTGTCAGATTCAAAATTTTGAATTCCAATTTTTGGATTGAAAATTGGGAATTTGAGATTAGAAATGAAAAAGAAATGGGGGAAATAGGGTTTGGGGGTAGGGAAACCTTCCCCAAATGCTCCAATACCCGGTTCCCTCAAATGGGTTTTTGGCCTTTTGGGGTGGTGGAGGGGGAGGGTGGAGGAATATGGGTGGGGTGGGGGGACCCTCCCCCGGCGAGGAAATAGGGGTTTTTGTTACATTTTTAAGTTTGTGTTCCAAGACTATCGCCACTTTAATAACTTATGTTTTAAAGGCATCAAAGTAAGTGACTTCTAAAAATACCTTTATTTTACTCTTTTTTTATTTATTTACTTTACAGTTTTTCTTTTTTCGATTTTATTCTTTCATCTTCTTCATAGAGGTATGTTTAACAGACCTCCAATGGAGGTTGAAATCGAACGAAACCAACTTCATAATATTATCAATGCATCTTTATTGGATTAGTTTAGTGGCACTACGCTGACACACTCGGGGGTCGAGCTCATTTCCTATATTGTTTTGGCTTTGAATCGTCCATTGTTAAACACGAGAAACAACAACATAATAGAAACAGAGGAGCACATAACAACAATTTAGTGTTTTCGAGACATTGTGTTTGTGTTCCGAGACTTTGTGTTTGTGTTCCAAGACTTTATGCTTGTGTGTCCGAGACTTTGTATTTGTGTTCCAAGACTTTGTGTTTCTGAGACTTTGTGATTGTGTTCCGAGACTTTGTATTCCGAGAATTTATGATTGCTTTTCGAGACTTCTGGGTTGTTGTTCTGTGCTCCTCTATTTTTGTTCTATTTATCTTATCCAACCCCGAATCCCCAATTCAAAACCCTTTTTTTTTAAAGAAAGTTACATACTTCGTTTTTTCAGAGAAATCAAAAGTTACAATTGTGTTTGGTCATGGTCGTCGATTGCGACGTACGCGTGTTCATGGTCCACTGTCATCGTCGGTGTACGTGTGTTCGTCGATTCGTTAGTTCCACCTCCATTGATGGAGGATTTTAAAAGGAAAAAAAAAAAAATGGTGAAGAAGGTTACTATGGGGGTGCCACCTCCAAAAAGTACTAGAATTTTTTTGGAGTCTCCCCGACCCAGTGGACCCCACACCCATCCTGGGTGATGAGAAGGTTCCAAACAGCTAATAAACCTATGATGCACGTTCAAAAAACATCACATATTCTCTTGTTTAAATCCTTAGGTTAAGGGTGCCTCCATGTGAGAACCGTACACAAGCCCAATCTTTTTTTGTCTTGGTTTGGCTCTGTGCAAATTTTCTTTTATTCCTTACACGTGTGATAATTTGCTTTTCAGAGAAAATAAATTTTTAAAAAAGGCTTCCACTTTAACCGACTCATTACACTTAAGAAGAGCTTCTTCTATCACATGAGTAGCACTAATTAATTTAATTGATTTGATTAATAAATAACATGGTTATAATAATGCTACAAGCACCAAGGACATTATCTTGTACAACAAAATTTGGGTGGGTATTTCTTATTGCCCAATTAGCCAATTTGAGAGAACATCCACTCACTTCCCCGATAGAGGCTTGAATCTCAATTTTCTCTTAAAATTAAGAGTGTTGGGACATCTGTCTCGTGTAATAGGGGTACCTCGTAGAGATTGATGACTGATCACACTATATCCATACAGACCCCCACTGCTAGAAAAACCTTCATAGATGACAGTTTTTTTTCTTGACAGTTTTTTTTTCTTGACAGTTAAAAACTGTCATAAATTAAAAGTTTTTTTTTTTTTTTTCTTGACAGTTAAAAACTATCAAGAAATGTTAATATTTTTCTTAAAAAAAAAATTCATTATTTAATATTTAATAATAATATTTAATTAAATAACATTTTTTATATTTATAATAACCATCTCCCTCACCACCGAACCAGCACCCGTTGCCGCCGACATCCGTCCAATCCAAAAATACCCTCCTTTCCAAAAATAATATATTATTATTATATATTATATTAATGATATATAAATATATATTATATTATTATTATATATTATATTATTATATAAATTATATAATAGTATATAATATATATATTAGATATTATTACATATATTTATATTTATATATTATTATATGTATTATATAATATATATTATATTATTATATATATTATATATTTATATTATATAAATATATTATTATATATATTGTATAATATAATATATATATTATAAATTATATATACAGTATTATATATATTATATATATATTTATATTTATATATATTATATAATATATATATATATCATACTGTATATATAATTTATAATATATATATTATTATATATATTATATATAATATATATGTATTAAATATTATATAATATATATTATATATATAATATATTATTATATTAAAAAACATATAATATACTTTTATATTTTATTATTATTAATATCATGTTATTATGAATGTTTTATAATTAGGGGTATTTTGGTTAAAATACAGTTAACTTCATTCCTTTCCGTTGTTAACCAAACAAAATAATACTGATTCAGACACTAATTCTAAAGTTCCAACCAAACAAAAAACTTAGTTTTCTTTTTCTTTCCTTTCCATTCTCATTCTCATTCTCATTCTCATTACCATTCCAACATGTAACCAAACGTGACCATAGAGTATTAACCAATAACTCGACTATATTTTTTTAAAAATATAATTTTATTAAAAGTTTCAATAAATATTTTTTAATATATGTTTATTGTAGAAATTAGAATTTTGATTAGTTGAATAAATTTAAATTTATCTTAAAATGTTTTTTTTTTATTTTTATTTGTAACAACTCATATAGGTTATATATAAATATTGTTCAATTGTTAACACATCAAAGGTTGTAGTCAAGTGGTAAAGACTTACAACCTTTGAACTTGAGGTCACAAGTTCAACTCCCACCCGGCCGGTCTACCGACCGTCAGACCACCACACCGCCGCCGCCGGATTGTGTATAAATATAAAAAAAAAATAAAAAAAAAATAAAAAAAAAAGAAGAAGAAGTTATTCTTGACAATTTTTAACAAGAATCCTTGACAGTTAAAAACTGTCAAAAATAACGCCTTTCTTGACAGTTAAAACTGTCAAGAAAGGCCTTATTTTCTTGTAGTGCCCTCACCATGTCATAATTTAATATATATATATATATTGGAGACTTTATGTTAAATTGTTATTAATAGGGGTAGACACAGTTTTATGATCCGAGATAAACCAAACCAAACCGAGCTTAAAATATGCGTTTGAGTCGAGTCAACCTATTAAAATGAGTCAACCTGATTAAAAACTAAAATCAAGTTTATGTGAATATGAATGGTTTTGTCTTGCCAAAAACTGATCCGAATAAACCGAGCAAATATTACATATAACATTTTTTTTATATATAAAACTAAATATAAAAAATTATATAGTTTATTTTAACTATTCACATACTCACATAGATATATATATATATATATATATATAGAGAGAGAGAGAGAGAGAGAGAAAATTGCATGAAGTAATCAAAAAATTTATTGATTTATTGTTTTTAGTTATAAATTTATATTTTATTATACTTACCACATTTAGCCTTGAACAGACAAGATTGCCCTCTATTTTGTCTTAACTTTACCCACCTAATAATATGGAAATCAACTGGCATGTAACTTGATAATCATTGACATGTAAGTTGAAAGTCAATTGGCATATATTTTAAAACTTAACTGACATGTAACTTGAAAAATCAACTTACATGTAACTTGGAATCAAATGGCATGTAACCAAGTTACATGTCAGGTGAAGTAAAATTTAGGGGTAATTTTGTCCAAAAGTGGTCAAAAGTGATAAAAACAATAAAATATAAATCGGTGGCTAAAAACAATAAACCAATAAATTTTTTGGCTCTTTATGAATTCACCCATATATATATATATATATATATATACGATCCCGTTCACATTAGTGCGTACTAATGTAATTATATCAGTACCAATGCATGTGGACCACTGATTATGGAGTGACAAGTGCATACACTTTGAGTCAAAATATATAAATCTAATGGTCCACATCCAACGTACTAATGAAGTCATATCAGTGCGCACTGACTTGAACATTTATATATATATATATACAGTTTTTCTACTGTCAGGTCGTCCTGATATAAAATATATCAGGACGAAGAATGTAGACCATTAGATTTACATACTTTGACTCAATGTGTATGCATTTGTCAAAACTTCTCTATAATCTATGATCCATATTCTTCGTCTTGATATATTTTATATCAGGACGAACTGACAGTAGAAAGATTGTATAAATATATATATATATATATATATATATATATAATATTAAATAAAACAATATATATTAACTTAAGAAAATTAATTATATATATATATATAGGGGTGAATTCATAAAGAGCCAACAAGTTTATTGGTTTTTTGTTTTTAGCCACTAATTTATATTTTATTGTTTTCATCACTTTTGACCACTTTTGGACAAAATTATCCCTAAATTTTACTTCACCTAACATGTAATTTAGTTACATGCCATTTGATTCCAAGTTACATGCAAGTTGATTTTTCAAGTTACATGTCAGTTAAGTTTTAAATTATATGCTAATTGACTTTCAACTTACATGTCAATGATTTTTAAGTTACATACCAGTTGATTTCCAAATTTTTGGGTGGGTGAAGTAAAGACAAAATTGAGGGCAATCTTATCTGTTCAAGGCACTGCTACAAAAATGTTAAAAGACATCGGTGCCTTACATTGGTTTTGTGATTTAAAAAAAAAAAACTTTTAGACATCGGTTCGTAAAAAAACTGAAGTCTTAAATATTGTGATTTGAAAAGACAACGGTTTTTGGGCAAACCAATATTAAAAAAAAAAAAATGTTTAGACATCGGTTTTTATATGAACCGATGTCTTAAATATTACGGTTTGAAAAGACAACTATTTTGGGGAAAACCGATATTAAAAAAAAAAAAAGTTTAGACATCAGTTTTCATATGAACCGATGTCATAAATATTGCGGTTTGAAAAGACAACGGATTTTGGGCAAACCGATATGGATTTATTTTGCAATAAGATATCGGTTTTTAGGCAAACCGATATTGGATAAATAAAATTTTAAATTAATAAATTTACTTTTAAATCATTTATTTTTTTAAAAATTCAAAAAATAATTTTTAAAAAATTGTTTATTTATTTTTGCATCCTCTTGTTTCATACTAAGAGACAAATTAATAATTCAATTATCCATATAAATCAGGAATTCTTCGTCTTACATTTGTTCATTAAATTGCAAGATGCATGTAGAGAAATATCTCTCTTATAGTGAGAGTCGTATTCCAAATCATACTTATTACAATTAATGTCACTAGTCTCCTATAAAGTATAGACCCATAACTCGACTATATATATTTTAAAAAATATAATTTTATTAAAAGTTTTAATAAATATTTTTTAATATATGTCTGTCGTAGAAATTAGAATTTTGATTAGTTGAATACATTTAAATTTATTTAACAAGTTTTTTTAAAAAAAAAAAAAAAAAAAAAAAAACACATATAGGTTATATATAAATATTGTGCAATTGTTAATAAATCAACTCTTGTAGTCAAATGGTAAAGGCTTACAACTTTTTACTTGAGGTTTCAAGTTCAATTCCTCATAATGACACATCAGAAGTGGGGCGAGGTGGTGGTCGGGCGTCCGGACGGCGGATTAATTTTTGTAATACATTAGTTATACGTCATTGGTTTTATATATAACTGATGTGTTTTTAAAAGCATTTACATCGGTTAAAAACCGATGTTGTTGCATGTAATTTTTCTACATCAGTCAAATAGACATTGGTTACAAAATTTTGAAAAACCGATGTCTTCCATGTAAAATAACTGATTTCTTTTGCGTTTTTTATAGTAGTGATGCTAAAGGTGATAAGTATAATAAAATATAAATTGATAGCTAAAAACAATAAACCAATAAATTTTTTGATTACTTCATGCTATTTCCTCTCTCTCTCTCTCTCTCTCTCTCTATATATATATATATATATATATATATCGTAATTACTAATCTAAAATAAAACCCTAAAATCTATAAGAGACTAAGGCTATGTTTGGGATTGTTTTGCTTAAGAAATAATCTACTTATAGCTTAACTTAAGAAATAATCCGCTTATTATGTACGAAGATGAAATTGGATATAATAGATAAATGTAATACACTCTCCTCCTTTCATTTCTAATTTTTCAACTTTTTTTAAATACAAAAAAAAAAAAAAAAAAAAAAAAAAAAAAGGTTTGCCAAATTTGTTATTGAATTAAAAACTAATTAAACTAAAAAAAAAAAAAACAAAAAAAGAATTGAAAACAAAACAAAACTAATTTTTTTTAAAACAAAAAAACAAAAAAAATTAAAAATTGAAAAGATAAAAGGCGACGCCTTCTTTTTTTTTCAATAGAAACACACCGCCGGAGGAAGCTAGGCCTCCTCCAGTGACCTCACGTAAGATAGATCGTCCTACGGTGAGGTCGTCGTCGGAGGCTCAACTTCCTCTAGCGGTGCATTTCTACAAGGAGGTGAGTTGCCTCACCTTCAATTGTGGAGGAGTCCTCCATTATTGGAGGCAAGGCAACTCACCTCCTTTATCGTCAGCAAGAGGATAGGTACTCCTCCATCGATGTCGACATCGACAGATAAGGAACTAACCTTCTCTAGTGTTGGAGGTCAGTCTTCCATTTGTTGGAGGAGCCGTGATATGATGGCTTGTTGTTGATAAAAGCTTTGTTGTGGTGCTTTTGTATGGCTTGGCAGTGGGTGTTGCTAAGTGGGGATCAAAATCTTGTTGGGACATACTTGTGAGTGAGTCCAACATTTAGTGATGAAAGAGGCGAATACTCCTCCATCGTCGAAGGAGGACTGATCGCTCTAAATGTGTATATGTTTTGAGCGTTCATTTCTCTTAGCTGGAAAATGTCAGAGGGGTAGATTTCCAATTAACAACTTTTAAACCGGATGAAGTGGTACTCCACGGTCGGAGGGGGAGGGATACGGGTACCCCGCCCATCAGGGCTTCGAGGATAAGGAGAAAATATGGTGCTTAAGGTTCCCTTGTTGGTGTGGGGGTCTGGTCCTTGTCCTGGTCCTGGTCCCTGGCTCTTGGTCCTTGGTCCTGGTCATAGTACCCGGTCTCAGTATCCAGTACCCGGTACTTGATACCTGGTATCCGATACCCAATATGCCGTGTCTGGTACTCTTCTCTAGATCTCCTTTGTAGTTCCCCGACCCAAATAGCAAGCATGAAGAAGGAGGGATAGATGCTCTTCAATGATATAGATGTGGTCATGAAAGATGAGACCACCCGGTAATGATTCTTCACGTTCTGGTCCTTCCAGTCGGAGTTTAGCCCGACCCAGTTCTTCTAGCTAGTCCAAAGGTTCTTTCCCCTTATTTATGTGTGACTTAGCATGCAAATAGGTGGATAAGAGAGCTAAGACCAGCGGGGTCGCAGTCTAACTCACATACATGCATAATAAAAGAGATATGAGGGAGAGAATGACAAGTCTTTTGATAGAAGTGGACTGGCCTAGGGGGAAAAAGCATCACACATGATCACATATGATGCAGTGCACTATTGATTGGGTTCAATGAATGAGTCTTTAGTAATTAATGCTAATTCATGTATGGACTGCAGTAAATATAGATGCATGCCTTTGGGGAGTCTCGTTCATGTATCTTAGTTAATTTTACAGTCTTTTTATTTGGCTTTATCATTACTATAAAAGATGGCTTAAGAGGGGTGATGGAGGACATTGAATTTTTTTGACATTATCTATCATATTGTAAAACAGAGCTCGGCTCTTTATGTTAATAGACTCCTTTCTCTTCATGTGCTTAAACAAATCAGTCTTCCATCTTTATTCTTCTTGTTGCTCCACATTATTTGGTATCAGAGCCTTGCTACGCTCTTTGGTCTGCTTCCATCCCTTCAATCTCATGGCAGCGAGAAGAGGAAGAGGTAGGCGTGGAAACCATATGAGAGACAAAGAATTCAGAGATGACCGAGATGAAGAAATTCAGGCACTCCGAAGACAAGTTGAGCAACTTACATTACGCCTCGAACGCCAAGAAGCCCGCAATGAGCATGGCCTGTCAAGTCGTGGGTCTTCTAGTGACGAGTTAGATGTGAATCCTTTTGGGCGGCGTAGAAGAGCCTATCAGGACTCTTTCAAGATTGAACTACCAGAGTTCCATGGTCGTCTTCATCCTGAAGAATTTCTTGATTGGCTTAGTGCTATTGAAAAATATTTTGACTATAAAGAGACACTTGAAGGCCAGCGAGTTAAGATTGTGACATTAAGACTTCGTGGTTATGCCTCGGTGTGGTGGGATAAGATCCAAGAGATGAGACTTCGAAAAGGTAAGCCTAAAATCCATTCTTGGGATAAAATGAAGTCTAGACTCAAAGAGAAATTTCTCCCTGTGGATTTTGCTCAAACCAGTTTCTCTCAGTTTAACAACCTCCGTCAAGAATCCAAAAGTGTGCAGGACTACACTGAAGAATTCTATAAACTTATGGCGCATGATGTTACTCAAGAAATAGAAGAGCAATTGGTTGCTCGATATGTAGGGGGGCTACGAATTTCGATTCGTGATGAATTAGAAGTGCACCAGTTATGGAAAGTCACTAATGCTTACCAATTAGCCTTGAAAGTTGAAGCTAAGCTTACTCGTCATGGTGCAAAGAAATTTGTTGATGTGAACAGCCTTTATCCATCTTCAAAAGGTGAACCCTCACATGCAGCCAAAAATTCTTTTAGATTTGGAAATGTGACAAAAAATTCTGCAACACCAGCCTCCCAATCTCATCGTAACAGCAACCCATGTGCTTATTTTAAGTGTGGACAACATGGCCATCGTTTTAATGAATGTCCAAAAAGAGTGGATGCTCGTGTGGCTTATGGTGAGGAAAAAAATGAAGAAAGTGTTTTTGATGACTCAACTCCTCCTATTTATGATGACAACTATGGGGACGAACGTGAGGAGATAGAGCCTGAAGATGGTGAATGCTTAGTGATCCAACCAGTTCTTACAACTTCAAAAGAAGATTCTGAAGAGGATTGGCTTCGCTCCAGTATTTTTAGAACTCGCTGCAAGTGCCAGGGTAAGGTGTGTACTGTTGTTATTGATGGTGGGAGTTGTAAAAACATAGTCTCCCAGGACATGGTAAGTAAGCTCAAACTCAATACCGAACCACACCCAGAACCTTACCGAATTACATAGTTCAAGAAAGGAAACGAGGTAAAAGTTTCTAAGCGATGTCTTGTTTCAATCTCCATGGGAAAAAACTATAAAGATGAAATTTGGTGTGACGTGGTCCCTATGGACGTATGTCATATACTTTTGGGAAGGCCATGGCAGTATGAAAAATGGGCGATCCATGATGGGCGTAAGAATACCTTCACCTTCAGGCTGGGAAAAACAGAAATTATCCTTTTGCCAAGCAAGGAGGATAAGGCACTTCAATCCTCTCAAAGGGAAGGTAACAGTTTTCTCACTTTGTCTCAGTTTGTTAAAGAAAGTGAGAAAAGTGGCGAATGTGAATCTATTGAAAAGATTGAGATCATGGATGATTATCGTAGTATTGATGAATCGCAACTGTTGGTGTTCTGTGATGGAACCATATCAATACCAACTATGATAAATTTGAATCAACCACCTATTTTTGATGAGGAGTTTAAAGAACAACATGAAAAATATTCAATTTTTACTGATTTTTTATATGAATCTTATGCCCATTGCAATACCAATATATCTACAACATTTTTGTGGGTACAGAAACTGATGAATGACGTATATGTGTCATTGTATTGGTGTGATTGGATGGACATCAATAGGAGGGCTGGAAAATTTATAGTTCGTCATCTTTTGGACTCATGTGTCAGACTACAAGGTAATATATGCGGAAATCTTCTTCAAGGGAGAATGATGCAGTCAAGAGTCAATTATTTGTTGATTTTGAGACTCGTTAAGTTGCAAACGATGAATTACGAAAACTTGATGGGGTGTACAAGACCATTAAACTCGAGGACGAGTTCTTTTTGGGAAGGGGAGAATGATGCAGTGCACTATTGATTGGGTTCAATGAATGAGTCTTTAGTAATTAATGCTAATTCATGTATGGACTGCAATAAATATAGATGCATGCCTTTGGGGAGTCTCGTTCATGTATCTTAGTTAATTTTGTAGTCTTTTTATTTGGCTTTATCATTACTATAAAAGATGGCTTAAGAGGGGTGATGGAGGACATTGAATTATTTGACATTATCTATCATATTGTAAAACAGAGCTCGGCTCTTTATGTTAATAGACTCCTTTCTCTTCATGTGCTGAAACAAATCAGTCTTCCATCTTTATTCTTCTTGTTGCTCCACATTAACATGTTAAAAAACCCCTAGGTAGTAGAGAGTGACCGCTCTTTATATATCTATGAATAAGGCATGCTCTAGGAAGCTTACACAAGTAGGGAAATAATACAACATAAGTGCTCCAGAGAGCTTACAATAATAGGCTGGGTGTAGGCCTTTTCTAGAATCAGTCGAAAGGATCTTGTCTTGTGGGAAAAGGAGATCCCCATACAAGAGAAAGTTTGTCATATTTATAGGTTCTAAGTCCTGCTGCCACTCCGTAAATTTAGTCAATCAATTTGCAATCATAGGAACATTGATTTGGCATTAATGGAGTTGACTAATTTCTCATTAATGGCGTTGTGAATGGCCATTGAAAAGTTGACTGATTTCTCATTAATGACGTTGTGAATAGCCATTAAAGAGTTGACTATCTTCATTAATGGGGTTGAAATGAAAGCAGGCTTAGTTTCTTAATAGTCTTCTCTTTTGATGTATTGAAAACTCCTTCGTTACCATGATCCCTACTGCTTGGTAGATCGGTTCTAGGAGGGATCAGGGTATCGGAGTACTCTACATGTCACTAGACCATGGTACTAGTATTCTCAAGGTACCGGGATAGTGCGGTAGTGGGGTCCTTAGGACCTTGACTTCGATGTTTCCTGGTACCTGGGGATCTAGGTGACCCCGATCTCGATCCCGATTCCGATTCCGATTCATGGATGGTGTGCCTGGGTATACCTGTCTTGTTTTCTTCCCAGGGTAGTTAGATGCTCTCTATAGTGTCCTTCTACTTCAGACGATCTTGGCAAGGATAGAAAATTCTTCTTTGGACCCTTGCCAAAAAAGGCTGTTAACAATTTCTAACTTTTGTGCTTGCTTGTTAAGTGTTTTAGTTGTTTAATTGTGTTCGTAAGTGTTTTCAAGTGTTTTCTAAGTTCATAGGTACTTTGGGCACAAAGTGGAGAATTCTGGGTGAAAAGTGTGAAATTGCAATGTTTGAATCTATGCGCGAAACAATGTCGCACTTCAAAGTTGCGCCTAATACCATGGATTTGTGCGAGGTAGAAAGTGTGAATTAAAGTCGTGGATCAGATCTTGCATAAACGTTCTAGAGATTTGTGCTAGAAGACACTCTTATATTTATTGTCATACTATGAACATAGGTGATAGTGATTAGATGAAATTTGTGTTAATTGACTACGTGCTAATAGAACCATGCCTGATTTAAGGATTAATTGAGCCTAATTGTGATAGTTAAGTGAGAAATAGGATTGTTGCATAATTACTACATAGATCCCCTAAAATGTCTACATCATAAATATTCCTAGTTTCTTGTTTAAAGTAGTGATAAAGTTGTGGTTTAGATTAATTAGAGTAATTGAAGATTGATTATTAACTTAGCTTAATTTTAGGTGAACTTAGTTAAAATACTTGTTTGCTTGGAGACCTTCTTTACTTTTTTGTGCAAATTTAGTTTGTAGTTAGTTTTCTAGAACAAGAGTAATCCTTAGATCACACTTCCTCGTGGGAACAACCACCTTACTTGTGCTTCTATACGAGTTGAACAACTCATGCACTTGCGAAGGGTGAACCACCAGCACACACATTTGTATCGTTTTAGAGAACAAGTCGAGGTGTGTCAAGGACCAACCATCTCCGGCGATGTCTATATCACCGAAGGATGCCGGCACTTCTCCAGCATCAGTTGTCAATGGTGGTCACTGGTGGTGGCTATGACCAATGGACATCACTGTATAACTTTTATCTGTTTTTAATTTTAAATTTTTTAGAATTTAAAAATGTTAAATATTAAGCGTTATTGTCTTTTCATTAAAATGGTGAAGGCATTATGAACATTCTCAAGGTAAGGGATCAACTTCTCCAATAATCAGCTTTTAAAAGCAACCTCTAACCAACTTATCAAAAGCTTATTATTGGAAGAGTAAATTATAAAATAAGCTACTTTTGGGAAGTTTATCAAACACCTATTTGCTCAAAACTTGAGAAATATGTGATTATTTCACAAGTAAAAGCAATTCCAAACATAGCCACAGACCCTTACCCTCACGTCGCTCAAGTCTCTATAAGATTAGTTAATTGTGGGAGAATAATCTTATGTTATTCATGTTTCAGTGTAGTACATATACACATTACAGTGTGTATTCTAATGAAGAGACTAAACCTAAATACAAGTGGTAAGATAGTAAAAGACTATAGCTAACTATCCTACTGTACATAGGAAATATGGTAATGGAATTTACGAAATCTCTTTACTGTTATCATGCCCCCTAAATACAAGTGATAAGATAGTAAAAGACTATAGCTAACTATTTTACTGTACATAGGAAATATGGTAATGGAATTTACGGAATCTCTTTACCGTTATCATGCCCCCTGAAGATAGAGCTTCGGGGACGCCTATCTTGAAACAATGATCCATAAAATGCTAATGAGAGAAGGATTTTGTCAGCGAATCAGCCAGTTGGTCCTTCGTATGCACGTGTGCAACCCTTAGTTATTTCCGAGCTATCTGGTCTCGAACAAAGAAGAAGTCAATGGCGACATGCTTCATGCGGCTGTGAAAGATGGGGTTTGCACAGACATATGTGGCTCCAACATTGTCACAGTAAACCATTGGAGTTGTTGGGGCTTGGATGTGGAGCTCAGAAAATAGGTTACCAAGCCAATTTAGCTTAGCTGCAGCCGAGGCAATGGCCCTATATTTCGCCTCTGTTGAGGAGCGAGCGACTGTATGCTGCTTTTTAGAGCTCTAACTAATGGGGGTTGAGCCAAGAAAGATGATATAAGCTGTGGTGGACCGGCGGTAATCAGGATCCCTTGCCCAGTCAGAGTCGGCAAATGCATGAAGATGAGGCGATGACTTGCGATGGATGAGTAGGCCATGGCTTAGCGAGCCCTTAAGATAACGAAGGACACGTTAGACAGCATTCCAATGTATGGTAGTTGTTATAGGTAAAAATTAGTGGTGAAGGACACGTCATCAGCACGAAAAGCCAGGAAAGCAAGAGTCAAGATAAGTCAACTTATGGAGCAGAAACCTCCCACGATAACCTACTCGGAAAAAAGAGTAAGTAGTCCGACCACAAACGAAGACGATCAACTCGGGCAGCAAATCTCACTCGGGCACATTCGGGCATACTCGGGCATACATACTCGGGAATCAATGAGATAGTCACCAACATTCGTATGCCAATCATAATCAGCGACCAGCACATCCACGATAAGCAACGATGTGGACTATTAGAGTTTAACAAGGAAACAAGCAGTTCTCCCGCGAATAAAGGAGAAAGAATCTCGTCCAGAATCAGACTCAGCCAAAAGAGGAAACATAATCTAATTAGGACTAGAAAACCGCTTAAGACTTGGGCACCACAATACCAAACCCTAGCGGCCACCTTAAAACCCTAAAAACTACATGTATAAATACCCCCTCTATACACAAACAGGGGGGTACGTAAAAAAGTAGAACAGGAGATAGAGAATCATATTGAAAAGCTTGTAATCATTCTTGGTCATTCTTGATCTTGTAATCGTGATTCATAGTGGATTTGGCTTTGTTGCTAGAGGCAACGATCCCGTGGATGTTTCTCCGATCTTTTGGAGTTTTACCACGTAAATCACTTGTTATTTCTTTACAATCTTTGACCATACTCAAATATAAATTGCAGTAATTCGAGAACGAGTCGTTGACTTGGTGATCACCAAAAATCACCGTCAACAGTAGTCAATCGATGCATAAACTAAGAGAGTTTATTTACTATGAAAGAGACATCCGGCCGGATGAGAGATAGATATTAAAGGGAACCCACGATCTTCCTATACTATGTGGCATCCGTAGGAGCATTACCATCTGCAAGCTTCAGCGTTTCAGTCAATGAAACTGGAGTGGAGATAGAGTTGGCTTCAAGCATGTTTGCCTTGGCTAGGATATCACAAATGTATTTGTGCTGGGAGAGGAACAGACCGTGTGAGGAGTGAGTAGCCTCTAGGCCAAGAAAAAAAGATACCTAGTCGAGGTCTTTGAGAGAGAAACGCCAAGCCAATGTTGTGATAAACTGATGGACTTTCGAGTCGGATGAGCTAGTAATGATGATGTCGTCAACGTATACCAGTAGGTATAGAGTGTGACCGGAATGGTGGTGGATGAAGAGAGAGGCATCGCTCCTGGAATTCACAAATCCTGCTGATAGGAGAAAAGAGCTTAGTTTATTGTACCAGGCTCTAGGTGCCTGACGGAGACCATATGAAACAAATTAACGGTGTGTACAATATATATCTAGAGGGGGGGGGGGGGGGGGTGAATAGATTTTAACTAATTTTACCCAATTTTTGTGGATGGTTAAGAGTATGAAAATACCCTTAATAGTCAATATAATATAGCAAGTGTAATATGGTGCGGAATATAAATAACACTCGATATTTACGTGGAAACCCTCACGGGAAAAACCACGGGCAGGTAAGTGCGCCACACTCGAACCTCGAATCCACTAATTGTGAAGGTGTTTACAACCTAATCTCGGTTTAATGATCTAATCCTGATCAATAACCCACCATCACTACCCGCGGGCCTTTAAAAGCGGACCTAGTCCAATTGCTTGTGGCCTAAGCAACCTTAGCCATCATGTCTTAATTCTCAATGAAGAGATAATATGCCTATGTGAATATGTATGAATATTCAAAGACCAAATAAAGCTAGGGAACCTTAGATGCTTATCTAGGATGATAAAATGACAATTAATACAATCCTAGATATCAAAAGTTAAATGACATGTCATAAAACTTAGCTAAATATAGATTAGGTAATCCTATGAAGCTATCAAAATACAACACTCAACCATTTCAACACAACAATCTCTATCTTGAATATTAAAAATTAATCTAAGAACATACAAGTAATCTAAGAGATGTCTTGTTAAGTAAAACACTAATTATGTAAGACAATAGTGAAGAACTTACCAAGGGATGTGTGTTGAGCAAAACCCATGCAAGCAAGCATCCTAACTATGTTAGAAAATGCTTAGATGATGTTTAGATGCATATGAGAATGGTTTTTTTGATTTGAGTGATCAAAGATGATCAAAGATGAGTTCTTGATAAAAAAACTCTCTTTGAAAATGCTCTTAATTAAAAATATGAATTTTTTGAGTCATTTGGATGACCTAAGATCAAAGAGGCATATATATATGATGTCCAATTGAAGCTATGTCATTTTGGAAAGTTTCCAAAAAAGTTTCCGCGCAAACCGCTCTAAGTAGGGCTAATTTTGGGCGGGTGTAGGGCGGATTGAAAAATCAATTAGGTGCCCACTCTACGTAGGGCGAGTGAACAGCGGTTTGGGTGTGACAGTGCATCAACTTCAACTTCAAGTGCCTCAAAACATGACCAAACGACATCGAAACCTTTCATATAATATATCGTTGAAAAGGTATGGATGTCTACTTTTTACTCTAATTTACGGAATACATTTTGATATTTGTAGAATAAGTTATGGTCAATAGAGTGACCAAAGGTTAGAAACGGACAACAACAGAGTTGCCCTGTTTTAGTGGTCACTTTGGAGATTTCAAAATCAATCCAAACGGTTATAAAATATTACGAATTATATACTGTTGGAAAGGTATGGGTGTCTAGTTTGTCTAGAATTTTACAAAACTCAATTTAAATCTTTTTATAAAAAGTTATGGTCACAAGACCATATAAAAGTCAATTTTGAAAAACATTTAAAACATTGAAATCCAATATTTTGAAACTAGACACTTTACTCCAAACAACCAAACCAAAACTAACACATATCCAAGAGAAGAATGAGAGACCTTCTCAAGTGGTCAATCATCGCGCTAAGACATGCACACTATCGTGCAAGCACGGACGTTTCCAATCATACAAACGGAAACGAATTACGCCACACTTAAGACTAACATACATGAAGTGCAAGTGTGGGATGTGAATGCATCCTAATGCCTAACATGTCATGGCATTGTCATTGAACAAGATGCACTCAATTAAAACATTCATGAATAGAATTCATGGCTTTACATCCTAATGCCTAAACATGTCATGGCATTTCAATGAACAAGATGCAATCACTTGAAATATGCAAGAAGAGAGATTAATGAACATTAATGCACACATAATAAGAACACATAACATACAAGAATAGGAATTATGCATGAGTTGTGGGTGTGTGCAACTACATCTTTTCAAAGCAAGTAAGCACTTAGAAATTTACCTTTGAAGTGCTTGTCACCTTAAGGTCTTGAAATAGCATTTGAGCTTGATCCTCAATCACCTAAACTACCCTTATAATACAAACCCTAACATGTGGTTTGTCCATGAAATAAGCCAATAAATGAATGGGAATCCTTACACCATAGATGGCTTTTCGAAGCTTGCAAACATGAGTCGGCATGGTAGGATGAGCAAATCCAGGTGGTTGTTCCATGTATACATCATCTGTGAGAGTACACTGCAAAAAAGCATTATTGACATCTAGTTGGCATAATGACCAACCGTTAGTAACTGCAATTGTCAAAATTAGACGGACTGTGACTGGTTTCACTACGACTGAATGTCTCAATAAAGTCTATTTCAAGTCGTTGGTGAAAGCCCTTCGTCACAAGGCGAACTTTGTATCTAGCCACTGAACCATCATGGTTTCTTTTAATCCGAAAGATCCATTTACATCCCACCACATTCTGCAAGGACTGAGCTGGAACTAGTGCCCAGGTTGCATTTTTGACTAAGGTATCATACTCAGCACTCATTGCTTGATGCCATTCCAACTGTTTCTGGGCTTGTAGGAGAGAGGTAGGTTCAGTTTGTGGGGGGGAGGGTTGTATGTCTTGGCATGCAGTTCTAGAATGGGTTTCGATTTGAATATGTTGCTTTTGGATTGGGTTTGGATGATTCTAGTAGGAGGTATGGGTTCCGATATGGGTTTGGTGAGGGGAAGAACTTCTACGATTGAGCTGCTGGTTTGGCATGTTTCAGGTGGGTCACGATGAGGATTTTACGTGTCCAGGTGTGGCAAGGCAATAGGTGGTAGTGGAACTGGTGTGTTTGGTGGGATGGGTGTTTACGGCTAGACTGGGTTGACGGTAGCTGTGGGTGGCTGAGTTATCAGTAGTGTGTCATGGAAGGAAATATCATGACCGGAAGGAAAGTCTATTAATGTGGGTGACTCATTTTCTGGTGGAGACTCAGGAATGAGTGAGAGAGATTCAAGCCACTGACTGACCTGGTTAGGAAGACCCCGAGAGATGGTGTTGATGAGGTTGGTGAATGGGAAGACCGACTCGACAAACACGACATGACGAGATGTATAGACCCTATTTGTGAGACTGTCTAGACACAGATAAGCATTATGGTCGGTGGAGTAGCCGATAAAGACACATGGTTTAGAACGAGGCTCTAGCTTATGAGATGTGTATGGACGTAACCAAGGATAACATAGACAACCAAATACATATAATTTGTGATAATTTGGGTCTTTGGTGAAGATTTTGGAGTATGGGTTGTTGTTTTGGAGAACTTTTGTAGGCATATGATTTAGAAAAACTGCAGCTCGGAAAGCCAGAGACCAGAATTTTAAAGGCATGGATGCATGATGCAGGAGTGCTAGAGCTGTTTCCACCACATGTCGGTGCTTGCGTTCAGCAGTGCCGACATGTTCAGGTGTGTGAGGTGGGGATTTCAGATGTTGTATGCCAAAGGTTTTTAAGTCACGACCTAGGGATTGGGCCTCCTCACTACCATCAGAGTAAACCGTTTTGATTTTAGAGTTGAAGAAATTTTCGACAAGAGCTTTAAAGCATTTGAAAACATGTGGAACATCTGACTTGTGTTTAAGTGGATATATCCATGTATATTTTGAAAAGTAATCCACGAAGATAACATAGTATCGAAAATTATCAAAAGACGATAAAGGAGCAGGACCCCATACATCAGTAAATAAAATTTCTAACGGTTTATTGCAGGTCATTGGTGAAATTATAAATGGTAGTTTGTGACTTTTATTACATAGACATGCAGGACAAGGAGAAAAATTAGACTCTAACTTAGGTACCGGAAGACTATAAGATGAGACTAGGTGCTATAGGACTGGCAATGATGGATGACTAAGGCAGCAATGCCATGCCAGAGAGGAGACTGTTTGCTGAGAAGTGGCGGTGAGGAGATGAGCTGGAGACGCAGGGATACTAGGGAGACTTGAATTCGGCCAAACATAAAGGTTACCCTTATTCCAGCCTTGGACCAAGGATGCCCCTGTGGTCAGATCCTTCACAAGAAAATAGTCAGGAAAAAATTCAATTGACGTATTATTGTGAGTGCAGAATTTAGACACAGAGATAAGATTGTGAGATATATTGGGAGAGCATAAGATGTGTGTGAGAGGGAAGGATTTATTAAAGGTTTGTAAAAATGTGCTACCAGTATGAGTTATATGAATTGTTTTACCGTCCCCAACCATGATGTCCTTTGGGCCACCGTATTTTGAGTGAATTGACAGATTTTGTAGATCTGGCGTCATATGATGAGAGCACCTGAGTCAAGGATCCAGTTGTTGCGAGAACCTGATTGATCAGATGTCATGTGGTTGGCTTGTGGCCATGCTTGGGAACCTGGCTGTGGACGTGAACGACAAACTCGTGCCGTGTGGCCAAATTTGTCACACAGTTGACAGACCGGCTTGGAATTGTTGCTGAATGTGGGTGGTCGCCACTGATTCTAAGAAGGAAATTGGATCGATATTGATTACCTTGGTGTGTAGGAGGTCCACGGTTGCTGGTCGAAGTTGTCCCAAAAAAAGGTTGTTGACCGTAATTATTGTAGGAGCCTTACCGATGATGATGCCCTGTATTGGTTGAAGAGTTACCTTGTTGGTGATGACCTTCCCTGTTGAATGTTCACTGATTGAATTGTGTAGTAATCACCGGACCACCTTTCTTTGATTCATCACGTTGAAGAAAGGCTTCATGATCGAGAAGTTTGTCGTAGAGTTCTTCAAAGGATATCGGTGTGTCTCGAGCTCGGATTATGGAAGCTAGTGGTAAGTATGCTAGACTCAAGCCATTCAGGGTGTGAATTACTGTTGCACCATCATCAGCTAGATTACCAATTAATTCAAGATTATCAAGAATATTTTTGATTCCCTGCATGTAGTCTACAACTGATTTGTCTGCCAGGCTTACGTTTGTGAGTGAGTCAAGTAGCCCAAGTTTGCGAGTATTGGATCGGTTGGCATAGGTGGCTTCAAGTTTCTACCACGCTTGAGCGATGGTTGTGGATTGAGTCACAATGGATTGAGCAGCACCTATGCATGGGACTTGGATTGCATGCAGAAGTAACTGGTCTTGATGGAGCCAAATTTGATGATCAAGATTAGGGGTTAGATTTGATGTAGGTTGATCGGCGGTGGTGGTTGCGGTGCTGTTGATACTTGCAGGTGGACATGGTTTGGTGCTGTCTAAGAATCCCATGATGCCAAAGTCGAAGAAAAGGTTTTCAAATTGAGATCTCCATGCTGCATAGTTCCCTCCTTTTGTTAGTTTGATAGGAACTTGAGTGGAGTTGATTGCAATAATTGATTGTGGTTGAGTGGTGTTGTTGTTCATTCCCATGAGAACCACTTGAGGAAAGGAGATAGAAGAAGAAGAATCTGGTGTGGTGGAGGATGTCATGGCTGATGGCGACGGTTGCTGTTTGTAAGGGAAGAAAAGAGAGTTTATAGGGTTGGTGAATTAGGGTTTCAGGATCTTCAAGCTTTTTCTTAGCTGAGCTCTGATACCATATAAGATTAGTTAATTGTGGGAGAATAATCTTATGTTATTCATGTTTCAATGTAGTATTTATACACATTACAGTGTGTAATCTAATGAAGAGACTAAACCTAAATACAAGTGGTAAGACAGTAAAAGACTATAGCTAACCATCCTACTGTACATAGGAAATATGGTAATGGAATTTACAAAATCTCATTACTGTTATCAGTCTCAAATCTTCCATTCAACAACAATATATATATATATATTGAAATGTAAGCATGACTTTTGTTTTGGAAATGGAAGAACAAAACTTAACTTCAATTTGCAATTTGCACTTTGTTTTTTTACCCCAATTTTATTTGGTTGTTGAAGTGAAAGAACGATTTTTGTTTTGGAAATGGAAGAACAATAATGAAGTTCAATTAAGACTATCTTATTAACATTCTTATTATGATTGTTTTTTTTAATACTTGGATTTGTTGAATTATATATAAACAAATTATAATATGTGAATATTTTAGTAAATTGAGACACCAACTTATATGGTCTAAAAGACCCATGCAAGTTAAAAACAAAAACATAGGAAAATGTTCATTAGTTCCAAAATCGATTCAAAAAATTGAAAATCAAGTATTTCTGAGTCAAGACGGTTTTGTTTGAAAACCGATCCACCTCGACTCGCACCCATCCCTAGTTATGAATGTTATTTTATATTTTAGTGGACAATCTTTGACCTCTTTTCGATGTAAATGATTTGGATAAATAATAATAATTTATTTATTTAACATTTATTTACTATTATGATTCATGAGATCTATATATATATATATATATACCACCTTTTACCTGTAGGTATAACAGTTTGAACTTTATATATATATACCACCTGTTACCTGTAGGTATGACAATTTGAACTTGATATTATCATGAAAGAATATAAAAAAAAAACATTCATCTTCTTTATCTCACGTAGTATATAATGAATAGTGGACACCTCAATAACGTAATGTGAGTATCAACTAATGATAAAATTGATTCTATATATAGAAGAACAAATGTGACCGGGAGAGTGTCGTTTAATTTTACTCTTTCACATAAATCTTAACTATTATAAAATGGCTAGTGAACATATCAAAAATGTGATTTCCCGATCTACTAAAATATGTTATATCTCCATTAGAGTAGTACAATGATCCAAATTTTCTCTGGTCGACTCTCTTAATTTATATAAACATAATTACAATTAAGATAAATTAACTCAGCATAATTATAACAAACCTCCGGATTTAATTATCGCAAACAGTAGATTATAATTATAATAAAGGTACATACCAATGGAACGATAAAGAAATAATTTATTTTATTTTGTGTTTTAGTTACAAATTAGAAGGTTCGTTTCATTTTCATAGCAAGAAAAAGGAAAAGAAAAAAACAACTCAACATCCGTCACCACCACAATCACGAGTAAGAAAACAAAATCAAAATCAAATTTTACACAACGTAATACCAAAAACATAAAATATAAAAATAAAAATAAAAAACCAAAAAAACAAACTATAAAAGCCAAAACCCAACTCTCAAAACCACCTAAATATTTCTCCCTCTCTCTCTCTCTCTCTCTCTCTCTTCAAAAAAGAAGAAGCCACCTCCCCCTCTCCCTCTCTCAGTCTCTCTCTCTAGAAATGGAGACGACAACGACGCTGCCACCGTCATTACCGGAACTGGAGAACCTGAGAGGCATCAAAATCCTGGGCAAAGGCGCCATGGGAACCGTCTTCTTGGTCCACGACCGGGCAGCTGACCCATCTGCCCGCTGCCCTTTCGCTCTCAAGGTGGTCGAAAAATGTTCCCTCCACACCAAATACGACGCCGACCGTCGCGCCCGATGGGAAATCCAGGTCCTGACCCGACTCTCCCACCCGTTTCTACCCTGCCTTCTCGGATCTTTAGAGAACCCGGATTTCCTCGCCTGGGCTGTCCCCTACTGTCCAGGTGGCGACCTTAACGTCCTCCGATACCGTCAAAACGACCGCGTTTTCTCCCCAGCTGTCATTCGTTTTTATCTTGCGGAGATCGTCTGCGCACTGGAGCACCTGCATAGCATAGGGATTGTTTATCGAGATTTGAAGCCGGAGAACATTTTGGTTCAACAGTCTGGTCACGTGACTCTCACGGACTTCGATCTCTCCCGCAATTTAGCCAAAAAAACCGAGCAACAAAAACAAAACCATAACAACAACAACGTTGTTATTCAACTTCCGGAGAGAATATCCAAGAAACATCGAAGAATCCTGACCCGATGGATCCAGGTCCTACCTGACGCCAAAAACGGGTTAAAAAAGGCGAAGTCGGCTCGAGTCAGCCCTGTGAGTCGCCGGAAACCGAGTTTCGATAACGGAGAGCGTTCCAACTCGTTTGTGGGGACGGAGGAGTACGTTTCGCCAGAGGTGGTGCGCGGGGAGGGACACGAGTTCGCTGTCGATTGGTGGGCCCTGGGGATCCTGACTTACGAGATGATGTACGGTACGACGCCGTTTAAGGGGAAAAACCGTAAAGAAACGTTTCAAAACATCCTAATGAAACAGCCGGAGTTCGTGGGGAAACGTACGGATCTTACAGACTTGATCCAACGGCTGTTAGAGAAGGAGCCCACCAAGAGGCTGGGGTATCAGAGAGGTGCGTGCGAGATCAAGGACCACGTGTTCTTCGAAGGAGTGAGGTGGGACCTACTAACGGAGGTCTTACGGCCGCCGTGTATACCGTCAAGAGAGGATGCTGAGGTAACGGAGAAAGTAACGCGTGGTGGTGGGATGGACATAAGGGAGTACTTTGAAAATCGGAGGGCCCCGCCGCCATCGTCATTGCCGCCGTCGCCTTTGCCGTCTCCGTCTAGGGACACGTGTCGGAGAAGTGGCTCGTTCACAGAGTACTGATCGAGGCACGTGCGGGAAAGGAATGACACGTGTAAGAGCTTAGATTAGTTATAAATTCTTATTTTTGTGTATATAAACAAATAAATAAAAAAAATAATGGGTAGAACGTGAAAGACGCTCGCGTTAGTGAATATATTAGTTTTTTTTAGAAGAGTGAATATATTAGTTGGTTAAAAAAAGAAGCTATAAATATTGTTTAGACTTGTATTATACAGTTTTTTTTTATGATTAACATGGCGGGTGAACTAAACCCTCTGCGTATTTTTTTTTTTTTTCTTTTTGAAATATTACAATAATTTAGGGTTTGAAGGCAGGAACATAATTGGAACCCACGACCTTTTAGTATAGGTGTGAAAGATATGACTCTCTATAATCTAAGGTTGCAAGAAATGTGAGTATATATATATATATATATATATTTACTTGACATGAAAGAATTGAAGAAATTCTAAAATTGTTGTAGTTAAATGCAGAGAATGTGTTTAGGGTTTGGACCGTCAATGTTAATTCTGTTTTATAATTAGACTCGTGTTCAAATCAATCAATCTAAAAAAAAAAAAATTAAAATGATTATATTGATTTTTTTTTTTTTTTTAAAATGTTGAGTACCATCTATAAAAAATAAAAAAAAAATAAAAAATTTAAACAAAAAACTATATATATTTTTTAAAAAAATTGAATTGAAATTGCTTTAGTTTTAGATTTTTGTTTTTATTTTTATATATATATAAAAAAAAAAATTGTTAAAACCTATACTTGAAATAGAAAGTAAATGTGAAAGGCAAGTGATTTGAAAATGAACATGAAAAATGTTAATTAATAAATTTAAAGTATTGTGTATAAAGTAATTGATATTTGAGGGGCTGTTAGTGTGATGATTAAACATAGTAAAAATATCTTCATTGAAGAAAAGGATTTGGTGGGCTCAAGAAATTTAAATGCACATCATTTATCTTAATTACAACAAAAAGATTATAATAACAATAATTCTTGCCCGTGAAGAGTGGTAATTCATTGATTGTGTTGTTATTTAATTAATTGTTTTTTCTTAAAAAATAAAAAACAAAATTAACTTTTCATAACACGTGCTCATGTTCTTAATTATAATCGCTCTAACCAGTCAAATATATACAATAATGTTACTTTGTCCAAATATTGTAACCAAATTTAGTAACACTATAGTCTATACATTTAAATTATACAAATCTAATATATCATTCGGGTACTAAATTTGGACAAAGTAGCATTATATATATATATATATATATATATAGTCTTTCTCCTGTCAGTTCGACCTAATATAAAATGCATCCGTGCATTGCATGTGGGCCATAGATTATGAATATGCACTGACGAGTGCATACAGACTAAGTCAAAGCATTAGAATCTAATTGTCCACATTCAAGACACTGATGTATTTTATTATATATATATATATATATATATATATATATAGTAATTTTCCAATGAAAACTTTTACAATGCACATTTTAATCACATTTGATGAAATTGTATGAAATATATTGAATTTTAATTTGATTTTTTGTATGCATCCTAAGAAAATTAAAATACATATTTGGTAAAAATTTGGAAATTTTTTGGATTTGAGAACTATTTTTTCTTATATTTCCCTATTTTTAAATGTTTTATCATCAAAAAAATCGGAAAAAATTAGTTATTGCACCCGACTTTTTTTTAATTTTTTCCCATAAATGTATTTCAATGGTTTCACCATCCATACAAAAAATAAAATTAAGATTCAATATATTCCATGTAATTTCATCAAAAGATGTTTAAAGTGTGCATTATAAAAGTCCTCATTGAAAAATTACTCTATATATATATATATATATATATATCAAAATCCAAAGAATGTTATGTAAGTGGTTGGTCAGGAGAGAAAATACAAACCATCCTTTAGATGAAAAGTTAATAACTTGAATGGTGTTACTCGTGATCTCTATCGTATGTAGTGTTGTATGTAGTGTTTTTCATTTCGGAAGTGACAGGGCAGATAGTGCAATTAAATTTCAAAGATCAATGCAAAAAGATGGGATATCATATGATTACAAGACAATATGGTCTAAAATTACGGGTTTTTTATGTCCAAGTCTCTATTTTAACTTTATAAAACAATCCGTATGAGATTACCATCTTTTGGTGTCCAATAACTGGCGATAAGGTCCTTTCAAAATAATAATAATAATAATAATAATAATAATAATAATAATAAGAAGGTCCTTTCAAAATAATAATAATAATAATAATAATAATAATAATAATAAGAAGAAGAAGAAGGTCCTTTCAAAATAATAATAATAATAATAATAATAATAATAATAATAATAATAACTGGCGATAAGGTCCCTCAATAATCACAACTTTCTCATTTTCACCAATATTAAACTAAAATGACAATTTTGTCACTGTGTACGAGAGAATAAATATGCTAGGCAAGAGACCACATTAACATGTGATTATCATGATAATCAGCGCCCCTAATCATCATATTATTCCTCTAAACCATCAACTTCATTTTTAATTTGTTTCAAGGGTGACAAGAAATGTCATCTCACTTTTGAGTTTTGAAAAATTCATATTAGCTTTACATGGTTCATATTGGGAATTTGTTCTAGCTAGGGATTAAAAATAAATAAAATAAAATAAAATAAAATAAAATAAATAAATAACCACCCCGCCAGCCCATATGAGGTGGGGTTAAGCCAAAATTAATCGGTTTGGTGCGGATTCGAGAGTGAAGTCAAAACTCGTTTCAAAAACGGAGTGGGTCTGGGGTAAGTTGTCCGTGTCTTGATCCCATTTATTATTTATTTATTAATAATAATTAATATATATTTTCTAATTAATAAAATAATATATATTTTATTGAGTAATCAAAATGAATATATAAACTATAAAGTTTACAAATAAATTGATTTTTTTTTTTTAAAAAATTAACAAATAAATTCTTTCGATTAAAAGATTTTGAGTTTAACTATTATTACAAAACCCTTAAACTTAAACTTAAACTTAATTTTTATTCAAGTAAAAAAATTAACTCATTTTAATATCATTCTTTCTTCGTCAAGTGTATACCACTCTAAAGGATACAACAACCGTTTACCTCATTCTCATTTATAATTAGCAACTTTTTATGCCTGAATCTAACTGGGGTTGGCAGTGGTGGAGGAATTGGCTGAAAAAAAAAAAAAAGAAAAAAAAAAGGAATTTTAGTTGTAAGATATGTAATGAAATCGTGTACTTTTTAAGTTTGTGTTATGATTGAGGATTGAGCAGCTTGAAACTTGAAACTTTTTTGTGGTTTTCACAATTTCCTTTTCTTATTGTTTTTTTTATTAATTATTTTTATGGATTTTATTCCATAGTTAATTAGTAGCATTTAAACTATATTTTGTGTGTTGGTATTGAGTTTATTTAAAATATAATAATTTATTTTCATAAAATATTATTGTTAAATGTACAAAATGTGTAATAACCATATAAAATAATCGTAGGAGGTGGTCTAGTGGTAGGGGCAATCGACCTTCAATTATCAAGATTGAAAGTAAATAATTTTGTTCGGATCGGGGTCAAGTTACCATTAAATTAATAAGTGGTTTTCGATTATTACTCTTAGACCCAATAAAGTAATGGATCATGTTCTGATGAGAGACATATCATAACATAAAACTAATACAATACGACACGAATTCACTGTATCACAACCCACAACCCACCGCCAATTCTAATACTATTCCTAAACACGTGATTTGTATTTAGTGGATCCATTAGTTTACATTCTATATGCTTCGAACACATTATCAATCACAAACTCTCATATATACACGAGATGAGGTTGGTCCAGTGGTAAACCCTTCATACCTGCACCACGAGGTTGTAGGTTCGAGTACTCCCCCACTCTAAGAAACCTCGAATTTATATAATAGCGTAATAATTCCAAAAAAAAAAAAAAAAAAAAAAAACACAACAAATAAACTCTCATGGATACAATTGAGATGAAAATGTTGAATATTTGATTCTCCAAATTATTTTCTACCATATATAAAAGATTTTGTATGGTTAACTATTTATATTTGAATTATTTCCATATTATTTTATATTTCCCTTTAATGTAATATCATATGCCTATAAATAAGGCTTCTATTGTAATAGATTATGGCCAGTTTGGTATTGCTTTTGAGAAGTTAAAATCCGCTTATTTTATAATTTTAACATAAAATAATATTTGGTAAAACTTCCAAAAGTGATTAATTCATAATCTGATAAGTTTTGATAGTGATTTTAAGAAGTCGGTAGGGGCTTACTTTTTGAAAGTGATTATGGAATAATCTATTTCAGCATTTAATGAATCTTTTATAATATCATTATTATCCTTATGAAATTAAATTAAAATCATTTATATACCTTATTTCATCTTAAAATTAAAGATTCTAATTAAATATTGATTTGATTTATAAAATCTTTTAAAAATATTTTTATTATTCTTATGGATTTTGTTTTTAATTTAAATATTCTACTTAAATATTGATTCAATATATATAATTAATGAAAAAAAATAAAATGAGGTTCTAAAATCATGTCTATTTTAGTCATTGTAACTAATTTAGCACTTTTAAAATAAAATTACCAAACATACGTATACTGCTTTTGATCTATACAGTAGTTTTAAAAGTATAATTAACCAAATATCTGCTGATTAACTTTACAGCTGATTATTCTTTCAGCACAGCTAACAGTTATTATTATAAAAGTTACAACAATATCAAACTAGCCTTTAGAAACATTAGTAAAATTATTCTCCTTTTATATTTTTTACTAAGTTTTTTTTTTTTTTTTTTTTTTGAAATAATATTTTTTACAAGTTGACATCTGCTAAGAACCCATATTGTCATCACATAATATTTAATTATATTTTAACTAGTTAATTGTAAATGAACTCCTAGTACTAAGGGCATGTTTGTTTCATTGTATTGTATAGTATAAAAACTTTAAAATGTATTAAAACAACACAATCGAACGTTTTGCGACAGCTTAGCAATGGAAAGCTATTTTAGTCATTGTAACTAATTTAGCATTTTTGAAATAAAATTACCAAACATACGTATACTGCTTTTGAGCTATACAGTAGTTTTAAAAATATAATTAACCAAACATCTACTAATTAACTTTATAGCTAATTATTCCTTCAGCACAGCTAACAGTTATTATTATAAAAGTTACAGCAATATCAAACTAGCCTTTAGAAACATTAGTAAAATTATTCTCCTTTTATATTTTTTTATTAAGTTTTTTTTTTTTTTTTTGAAATAATATTTTTTACAAGTTGACATCTGCTAAGAACCCATATTGTCATCACATAATATTTAATTATATTTTAACTTGTTAATTGTAAATGAACTCCTAGTACTAAGGGCATGTTTGTTTCATTGTATTGTATAGTATAAAAACTTTAAAATGTATTAAAACAACACAATCGAACGTTTTGCAACAGCTTAGCAATGGAAAGCTCTCTTTCTAATACACCTCCAACTGTACTAAATAATACAAAGGGTGGAGGTGTGTTTAGCTTGTATTAAGTTGCCATCCAATGCCAACATGGGTGTAGCTCAGTTGGTAAATGGACGAGCTTGAGGCTTGGGCAAATAATTCTCAGGTCAGTGGCTCAAATCCTACCAATGACGGAAGATTTCAAAAAAATACATGGTCCCGGATTAATAGATATTGCCAAAAAAAAAAAAAAAAAAAAAAAGTTGCCATCCAACTTTTTCATTCATTTTATATTTATTTGAATTGATTTTTTTTTTTTTCTAAATTGAGTTTATTTATCTAGAAAATTTGGTTTAAAAAAATGATCACCTTTAAAAAATATTTATTAAATTTTAATAATATTATTTATATTCATTTATTAATAATTATTTAAAAAAATATTTGTGTCAATAAAAATAAATATTTTTTTATTTATATTAAAATTTATTTAAATGATTGGCTTTTATTTATATTAAATATTATTTAACAATTTTCTTTTTGAAGTATTACATAAATTCGGGGTTTTTGTTTGGGAAAGAGGAGGACTCAAACACACAACCATATTGTGTAAGTGTAAGGGGTATATCACTGGACCAACCTTTTTTTAATGTTAATATTATAATTCTTTGTTTTTTAAAAATTTAAATTTATTAATTTATAATCATTCATATTTATTAAATACAATAACTTACCAAACATTTGTATTATTGAATACAGCCTAATACAATATTTCACAAAACACATGATTGTATTAACGATAATACAGTAAAGTCCAATACAATCCAATCCAATCCATCTTAATACAATACAATACAGTGTACCAAATGAGTGATAAATGAATAAGTCCGAATACTTTTACATTTAATAGTTTAATACAAATCCAATTCAAGATAACTCAATTTACCAATTAATCAACATTCATAATTTTATCATTCTTTTCCAATTCACTCACTTGATTTTATAGCCAAAAATGTGATGATTGCAAATGATTTAATTTGCGTAGTAGGGATGTTGATGAATTTTTTTTTTTTTTTTTTAAAAAGGGCCAAATTAGACATATTTTTGCCATAATATGTAATGTTCATTAGTGTGCAAAAAAGACACAAAAATAAAAAGGGTTAGTTGCACAAACACCCTTGAGTTTAGGCCAAATTGCACACATATTCAACTTAATTCTCCTTTTATTATATAACCATTTCCTGGAAAATTTCAATTAACGGTTTGACTGACGCTCAACTTAACAGTGTAGGGGTAAAACTATCATTTTATACATAAAATAATAAAACAGAAGGAGCACAAATATTTCTATAATTATAGATGTACCCAAAATATAACTACAAGATAACCCTAAAATTTTACAAAATTATAAATCTATCCCAACCCACCTTCCCCATCTCTTATCATTGCTGCCATTGTTGATGTGGCGGGCCACAAGCCTCCTCCAAAAAAAATTAGGCATTGCGACCTCCTCCCTTTATAAGGATGCCGTGCGCAATGCCTCTAGATTTAAAGGTGGGGTGATGTGCCTCTTCATTTACATGGAGGAAGCTCGCTACCTCCTCTAACCAATTTGGATGTCGTCGAAACACCGACAACAAATGTGGGAGATAGATGAGATGGGTTGGGGTAGATTTATAATTTTTTTTTAAGTGACATGTTTAATTTATAATTATTATTTGGGTAGATTTATAATTATAGAAATATTTGTCTAGGGCATTTGTGTCTTTTCATTCTTCCATCCACTCAACTGTTACAAGTAAAGTTGGTCAGTATTTTTCTAGGGAGGCTTCTGTAGTAAAAAGAAAATTAAAGTTGAATATATGTCCAATTTCATCTAAACTCAAGGTTATTTATGCAATTAACCCAGAAATAAAAATTCAAAAGTTGAATGAATTTTTCTTGGGAACAGTTAAATATTACCTTTCAAGGGAAAGTGACATAAAAAAGATGACTTTTTACAAAGTGCCATCAATATATATACATTTTTTACTTTATTTACTTTATGCAAACTATATATATATGGGTTGAAAATTTAATAGCACTCTTTAAATAGTGAGTTTTAAGACTATCACCAATTTAATAACTTAAGTTTTACTAGCATTTAAAGTGTGGATCTGATAAAAATACCCTTAAAACACACTCATAAAACTAAGTCTTGCATTTTTTTTTCCGCGATTTATTTTCGTGTTTCCGAGACTTATTTTGGTGTTTTCAAGACTTATTTTATATTGGCGAGACTTATTTTGTAATTTTCGAGACTTAATTTGTACTTTTCGAGACTAATTAGGTATATTTATAAATTTTGAGACTTTTGGTAAAAATTAAATTTTCCAGTTTTTTTTTTTTGTTCATCTTCTTCATTCACCTCCATTGTAGGTCGATTTCAACCTCCAATGGAGGTCAAACAGACCTCCAAAGAGTTTGATCTCAATTGGAGGTCTGTTCCATCTCCATTGATGGAGGACCTCCATTGGTCTTCCATCAATAGAGGTTTTTGAAAGAAAAAAAAAATCCTAAAAATGGCAAAAAACATAATAAAAGAAGGAGATGAGAGTATTTTTATCTATTGATACCATTTAAATTTAACTTACTAAACTAGTGTTAGGTTGCGTTTGATTTTTTGTCTGATGACTGAATAGGGCTGAATTGTACTGAAGACTGAATGGTGACTGAAAACTGAAAACTGAAAGACATGTTTGATTTTTTTTACTAAAAACTTAATATAAGTGATAAGTTTTTTTTTTTTTTTTTTTTTTTTTTCTTTCAAGTTACAAATATATGAAAATAAATACTTTTACATCCGTGTCCTTTCAACTATTATTTGTTATATACTTACATTTTAATATATAAACATTGACTATTTTTTATTTTATTTTATTTTTGTTTGTTCTTTAATCTATAATATTCTTGTTTTATTTTTATTTTTTAATTTCTTGTTTCTTTTTTCATTTTTTATTATTGAATTTTGAGAGACTATTGTCACGGGCTTAGAATTGCGCAACGGATCCCGTGCAGCACTTAGGCAACTTCCGGGTGAACGTTGCTAAGTAAGCCTTAAAAGTCTTGCTTGTCACTCTCAAATACAAAAGAGAGACTAGAGAAAAGGGTTGGAAGAGCTTGTAGGAAATGTAAAGAAAAGTTTGTATTACTAACAAGAGAGCTTTACAAGGCTTTAAGTACAAGTAGCTTGAATTGGCTTGGATGGCTGGCTTGGATGGCTGGCTTGGAGGACACCCTCTCCGGTGTGTAGGTCGTCTTGAATGATGTCTCCAACCACCTCAACGGCCTAGAGATGGACTACGGTGGGATCACCCAAGCCATCAAGTCCATGCTCCGAGAATTCCAAAAGGGTGTTAAAGAGGACACATGCTTCCTCATCTGTAATCTCCGCATAGCTCGTGGAGAAGCCAATTCAAGCTACTTGTACTCAAAGCCTTGTAAAGCTCTCTTGTTAGCAATACATGCTTTCCTTACATTTCCTACAAGCTCTTCCAACCTCTTTTTCTAGTCTCTCTTTTGCATTTGAGAGTGACAAGCAAGACTTTTAAGGCTTACTTAGCAACATTCATCCGGAAGTTGCCTAAGTGCCGCACGGGACCCGCTGCGCAATTATAAGCCCGTGACAGTTGGTATCAGAGCCTTGTCAAGCAACCACAGTTAGTTCGCGAAGCAATGGCCTCTGACAGCGAAGTTGCTACTAGAGTGGAAGAGCAAATACGTGGTCGTGGCAAGCGACGCACCCATGCCAAGCGAAGCAAGTCCAAGGGTCTGTCCATGGATGCCTTGAAGCTTGGAAGGCTGGCTTGGAGGACACTCTCTTTGGTGCGCAGGTCGTCTTAAGTGATGTCTCCAACCGCCTTAACGGCTTAGAGATGGACTACGATGGGATCACCCAAGCCACCAAGTCCATGCTCCGAGAGTTCCAAAAGGGTGTCAAAGAGGACACATGCTTTCTCATCCGCAATCTCCGCACAGCTCGTGGAGAAGCCAATTCAAGCTACTTGTACTCAAAGCCTTGTAAAGCTCTCTTGTTAGTAATACAAGCTTTCCTTTACATTTCATACAAGCTCTTCCAACCTCTTTCTCTAGTCTCTCTTTTGCATTTGAGAGTGACAAGCAAGACTTTTTAAGGCTTACTTAGCAACGTTCACCCAGAAGTTGCCTAAGTGCCGCACAGGATTCACTACGCAATTCTAAGCCTGTGACACTATGCTAATAAAACAATAATGTTGTCTGTGATGATTTGAATTTTGAACAGTGACTCATTTTGACAAAAGTAAAAAAGATAACATGTCGAAATTTAAATTTTGGGTATAGAAATAATTTTGTTATAAGTTATTTAAGTAATAATTAAAAAAAAAATAGATGTAGGAGACAATTCATGGGTGGCAATATAGTCACCCAATTATTCATTTATTTATTTATTTTTGAAAACTGTAAGCTTTATTAACAGAAGCCAAAACAACAACCACAAAGCAGCCGCCAACAAAAACAAACATAAAAGCATAGCCCAAGAAATAGAGCAAACATACCCAAAACAGAGCAGAAACCCAACATCCCACCAAAACAACGCTAAAAACAAAGGAAAGAGAAGGCAAACATGAGATTAACCCTCCACACTATGTTATTCCCATCCGTAAAAGAACCCCTCTTGGCTGAGCTGTCAACTACAACATTTAAAGCTCTAGAGTTGTGATACACAGAAGTATTGTCTAAGAGATGAAGCATAGAGAGAATATCAAAGTTTGTCTTTACAAGAGAAAGACTACCAAAGTCATCATCATTCACCCAGGAGACTGCTATACTAGAGTAACTAGCAATAAAATTTTCCTCCCCACCAAAGAAGGTTTCGAAACACAAAGAAGGCAAGCTTTATAAATGGCTAGTGATTCAACTATGTTGACATACAAGTTCCCTACAAACACCGAGAACATGCACAAAACCATACCTATAGAATTGTGCAACACCCCTCAATCCTAGCTCTCCCTGACTCCACTCTCACATAATCGTCCACATTGAATTCCAGAGCCTTAGCACTAGGCGTAATCCACGCCTCCTTTTTGCAAATCCTTACAGGTTTGACATTTATACAGCAAGTCTTCAGGTTCTCTAGGATAACCGTAATCGGTTCCGATGATCCCTTGTCGTAATGTTTGAACCACCAAGCTACCCTAAACCTAGCCAAATCTGAATAATAAGATAGATCAGCTGGAATTCCTTTGAAGATAACCTGATTTCTCGCCTCTTAAATGGAGCAAACAAAAGTGTTAAAAAGCGTCGCCCAAACTCTACTAAACTTTGAATTCGAACACAAGTCTTTCCAACCTCGAAACCACACCTGAATGTTTTTATTCGGACAATAAATCACCCCCACCAACCAATGCATAAAGACCACAACGCCCCAGCCCAAGGACACAGTAGGAATAAATGATCAATTGACTCTTCATGTAATTGGCACATAGGGCATTCCATACCAGAATTCGGAAGTACTCCAAAACGATTCCAGAGCTCTCTAGCTAACCATAATCCTACCTCTCATGAGTTGCCACATAAAAACTTCTACGTTAGGAGGACAAAAGCTTTTCCATATTGAATCAGCCTCCGGCAAACCATCCAGGATAGCGTCTTCTACACATCTTCTAAAGGACCTCACTGAGTAAATACCTTTAGGAGAGAAAGACCAAGTCACCCTATCCGCCATAGGTCTGTGAATTTTAAAGCTGTCAAAGGAAGAAGAAAAAAAATATGCCAGATGTTCAACTCCAGTCAAAAAGCCTTCTTCTTAGCTGCACCTCCTAGGACCAAGTATCCTCTTGCCAGTAGCCAAACTCTTTGATTGGTCCGTGCTTCTTCACTAACAAGGCAAAGATTCTTGAAACCTCTCTTTTAATGACAGACCATCACATCAAGCGTCAGTCCAGAAGGCAACACGATCACCACTTCCCACCACCACCTTTAAAGCCTCATCAAGGATTTTCGCCGTGATAGAACCTTCCCGGAAAAGACTACTAACTGCTTTGACAAAAGGAGAGGCTGTAGAGACAACATTCCACTTCCAATGCATACTATTTAGCTGAGAACCATACTTTGTGCATATAACCTTCTTCCACAAGGACTCATCTTCCCTACTAAATCTCCAAAAAAAAAAAAAAAAAAAAATTAATATGACTAGGGTTGTAGAAGAAGACAAAATTTGAAATGTATTAGATTTGTGAGAGGATAGATTTGGAATTATAAAATTATTATCAATCAGTTGTTTTTTTAATTAAGTTAAAAGTGAAAATTTTTCACTTTTATAAATAAGTGATTTTATCACTTAAAAAAAAAATCAAACAAAACAACTTAATGGAACATATTAAGTGCTATTAAGTGTTAAGTGGGAAAATCAAACAGGCCCTTAGGTCCAGTTTGGTATTACTTTTGAGAAGTTGAAATTAGCTTATTTTATAGTTTTGACATAAAATGATGTTTGGTAAAACTTCCAAAAGTGATTAATTGATAATCTGGCAAGTTTTGACAGTGATTTTGAAAAGTATGTGGGGGGTTACTTTTTAAAAGTGATAATGGAATAATCTATTTCAACATTTTATAAATCTTTTAAAATATCATTATTATCCTTATGAAATCAAATTAAAATTATTTATATACCTTATTTCATCTAAAAATTAAAGATTCTAATTAAATATTGATTTGATTTATAAAATCTTTTGAAAATATTTTAATTGTTCTTATGATTTTTTTTTTTTTCCAATTTAAATATTCTACTTAAATATTGATTTAATATACTATAATTAATGAAAAAAATGAAATAATGTTTTAAAATCATGTCTATTTTTATCAATATTGTAACTAATTTCAGCACTTTTGAAATAAAATTACCAAACTTATGTATACTGCTTTTGAGTATACAGTAGTTTTAAAAGTATAATTAACTAGCACAGTTAACAATGATTATTATAAAAGTTACAGCAATACTAAACTAACCCTTACTCTTAAAAGTCCACATAAAAAGAGTGCTAGTGTGCTTTGTTGTTACCATTGTTTTTGTTTATGCTCTGTCTTTGCTTTTTGGTTTGGGTTTGCCAGGTTGTTGGCTCTCTGCTTTGGCTTGCTGCCTCCTTATTCTTTTTTGCTCTTCTGCAGCTTTTAGTAGCCTTCAATAAATTGCCTTTAAAAAAAAAAAATAATGCTATTTCTCCCTATTTCCAATAAATATTTGGTGGGGATTCTGATTTATCAAATGTCATAAACAGTTATTCCTCTCTCAAATCAATCATATATTAAATAACATAAATGATTTCAATTATAAGATAAGACTACTAATTTCTCATAAAGAAAATGTGAATAATGAAAATCTATAAACAAAGAGTTGGAGATGATGATGTGCTTATACATTATTTGCAAATTGCAATTGTTGGAACTGTTAGTGCACATAAGCAAATGCAAAGACTAACATCTGAAATTAGAAATATTTTCCATGTAAAAAAAAATATTCCAATTGTCGGCTAATTTAAGGATACATGTTGGAGAAACATTTCTGTCTAACTGATTGTGAGTTTGTGACTCACACAGGTCCACAAAAAAAATAGTAGAAATCAATTGAGCTTTTTGTCTTCTTATCTCAATTGTCTTGGCTCTTTGCCACGCATTAAATTCACCTAGAGTGGCCCTCCACCCTCCAAATTACCAATAACTTGGTCTGCTTCAGAGAGAGAGAGAGAGAGAGAGAGAGAGAGTTCATATGGGTGTGGCGGTGTGGCCCTTACATTTATTTTCCCTTCTTGACAAGCAAAAGGTCCCATGATTTCTTGTTTCTAAGCCAAGATCCCATGATTTTTATCAGTTCTTGTGTATAAGAAGTTTGATATATATATATCTTGTTTTTAATTAACCAACTTCTGTCTCAAATTTTTCCTATATAGTGAAAGTACGAGATGGAAGAACAAAGTGGTCACCAAGTGGACCAAATTTTTGTCCAATTGTGGATGCCTTAATTGTTCAAGAAAATTGCATGTGCCATTGCCTAGTTAATGATTTGCATGGAACTTGGCTTTATGTCTTGTTTGCTAGGTTATAGCTCCATATATATGCCTTTGATTCCTGTTGAAACTGTCCATATATAGTTGTCTACAAACAAAAACAAGGATTCTTTGGCAAATAAATATTAAATAATAATAATAATAATAATAATAATAAGGATAAAACCCAGCCTTACCACCTGAACAAACTAACTCACATCACAGGCCCTCACTCCGATCCCTCAGGGTTCAATGAAACTGAAATGGTCATGCTTCAAGATCATAATCATACAAAGAGAAAATTAAGGGAAGAAACCCTTTGAAAAATGAGTTTGTCCCCATTTAATTTTGACCATAAATGAATTTGGAACTCTCTTTCCACATAGACGTTTGTTCCACTTTAATTAATGTTCAACATATAAGGTATCTATTCTTTAACAATGAATTAAGTATTTGATGGCTCAGTCATATTCTCTACTTTTTTTTTTTCTTGGTAAAACAACACATATATATATCTATGTGAGCAACAACATTTTACCTTGCAGTGATCACCTTCATGATTTCTTACCGAGTCAAATTAATTAACCAGCTATAGGTTTCTTTTTCTAAAGTTTCAGAGCCTGCTATCTTTTTTATATAGGTCTGTTAAAAAAGTCTTTAAAATATGGCGCCAATATGTACTTCTCTCTTCAATTAGAACTACTCCACAAATGGTTCTTTCAATATGGCATCCCTCTTCCTCGATGAAGCACAAATCTTTTTGCACCGTCTTTCCAAAGTTGTTTCCTGGTGCCATAACATAGAATAGAATTATAAAATGATGACCGGTCCATGCAGTTTTAGTTTGGTTAGGAAAAATGATTACACTAACTAGATAACTGGTTTTGCGACCTAGATCATTCAAGAACTAGACAAACATTATTTCCGCAAGTTGGACAACTGATCAAGTGACTTAGGTTCGGTAATTAATTTGGAAGTGCGAATGTCATCACTTGGTAAGGACTCTAATGAAGAAAACCATCATTTGGTCAAGGAAACTCAAAGATATCTAGATTTTAATGAATGAAGCGGTTTCAATTAGTAAAAGTTCCAGGAAAATAACTTCCAAAAGCCACTATATACATGATTCTTAGTGAGAAATTAGGTATCCTTTTCAAAGGTAAAACTCCTTTTTGGGGTCAAGTTCTAAAGCAAAACTTTTTATATTGCCAAAATTTTGCTTAGAACAGCATATATTCAGTTTAACAGCTCTCTTTCAAACTCAAAAGTATCAGTTTCGTCAGTTAGTCAAAGACTTTCACAAAAAGCCATTATATACATGAGTTTTCACATCATATATATGCATTGCTAGCGATAAGTAGTATCCCTAACCTGTATATAAATTTTGGACTCTTTTAACTAATTAATTATAAGGACACGTTTTGAGTTCTTTGGGTGAAAGATCAATGTTTGCTTAATTCAAGTTTATGATTTAAAGTAAATCTGTAGTGGACAATACCTAATATATATATATATATATATATATATATATATTTATGCCGACCTTGCATTACAAGGTGAATATTCTTATTGAGAAAATTAGGTATCCTTTACTTTCAACGGTAAAACACAAAATTGAACTCCTTTTTGGGGGTCAATGTCTAAAGCAACACTTTTGTATTGCCGAAAAATTTCTTAAGAGCAGCATAATTCAGTTTAACATCTCTCTATGAAACTCAAAAGGGGTATGATATATATTAACTCAAAATATATAAAAGCAAATGAGATAGGACCCACCAACTTGTAGGTAATTAATTTCTTACAAGGTGAAGCTAACAGTAGTCTAATATGAGAAGCACAATTAGGGCAAGACTTGGTAATAAAGTGGAAGATCGAGTTGATTAAAGAGATAATGGCGGGATTCCTACCGACAAAAGAGAAGGTAGAAAAGTTGTTTTTGTAAAAGTTGAATATGAAAATTATGATAAATAATAAGCTCTGAAGTGGGCATAGCTTTCAAACTAAATTAAATTAACCATTACATATTATATCCCGTGAATGAACCTCCCCTTTGGCCCTTTATATACATATATATATATATATATATATAGAGAGAGAGAGAGAGAGAGAGAGAGAGAGAGAGAGAGAGAGAGAGAGAGAATCTAAACAAGGACCAGTTTTTTGTGCCTCATTCATAGAATCACCAACAGTGAAGAACCGTCAAGAACGTCAAGAATAGTGGGTTTGGGGTGGTGATTTGTAATTATGTGTAGGGAGGGACTTTTTTTTTTTTTTTTCTTTAATCGAACTGATCTTGGTAGAAAAAAACATTACATACGATCATATGCAGAGGAACGTGTAGGCCTTAAAACATTAATCTAAATAGGAATGCAGGCCTCAACTGAAGTCAAAGAAACATGAACTAAACTAATTAACCAATCTATCCAGACCAGTTGATACCGAACAACACTATTAGAGATAATCATTAAAGAGAGAGGACTTAAGTGATATTCTCTAAATCCTTCCCTTCTGCATCAATCTGAGCGGCCCAATTAGCAATAATGCTTAATTTTGCTTAGGCTGCGGAAGCCGCAGAATCAGGGCAAATCTTAGTCTACACTACAAGGAGAGGAGTATCCATTCTCACCAAAGGAGTGGAAGAGTTGGCAGCACAACGGAGTTTAGCTCGGGGCTTGGAAAGTGGAATTTGCATTCTGACCCTAGGCTTCGACACAACCATGACAGAAGCCGAAGAAGAGGTAATATCAGTCAAACCCCAATCAGCAGAAGGGATTGCAGTGGTGACAGTAATCACAGGAATAGAACTCGTCCCGTCAACCGACACAGAAGAAGCATTATCGGACCTAGAACCATCAATCAAAACCCTTTGATCAATCAAACACTGCTATCAATCGGATCCTACAAAGGAGAAGTGACCGCAATAGCTGTAGGAAAATCAGAAGTAACTTGCATCGAGGAACTAACCGATCTAGAAATAGATTCATCAATCAAAACTCGCTGGTCATGTTGTAGGGAGGGACTTAGCTAGCTAGACTTCATTATTTTCCTATTGTTAATCCGAGTAAACATAAAAAAAGAACCAATTAACGGACTTAATGGGACCACCGCCTAATGTGATTAGGTGATAAGAGTCCTTGTTCAGCGTGGCAATTTCATAGATTTGAGTGGCTGTCATAGTAAATATATGGTATTTCAAAAAAAAAAAAAAAAAGACTTAATGTAATTATGTTTTTAATTATATATAGAGTTTAGCTACAATCCATGAACTGTATTATTAACGGGTAATTATAAAAGTAAATATTTTCTTTAATTAATTTATTAATTTTTATTTTTCAACCCTTTAATTTTGTGTACCCTCCAATTAAAATACAATATTTAGTTTTTACTCTGTTAGGGATGACATGGCTGATGCTGAGCAGATTATTGATACTATTAAATTTAGAGTAGGATGGTAGTTTAAGCATCATGGAGCAGGGTCTAAGGAACCTATTACTGTGATCTTGCTTAATATTAAAGAGCTGTGTACTGATAACAGCAGTAAGAAGAAGCCGAAAGGTTCTTGGAATCCTCCTCTTGGTCGGGGCCTGAAGTTTAATGTTGATGGCTCGGCTTTAGGGAAGCCTGGAATGACGAGTATAGGAGGTGTTTTGAGAGACTCAGATGGTAAAGTCTGGTGCTTATTTTCGGAATGCATTGGTATTTATGATTCTAATGTTGCAGAGTTGTTGGCGATTTTGAAAGCTGTTTCTATCTGCGATTCTTCCCCCTTCTGTCATGGTCGTCTCTTGGAGATTGTTAGTGATTCGAAGGTGGTTGTAGACTGGATTAATGGTGGTGGGGTGGGAAATATTGATTTGGTTAACGTTATCTATGATATTCGAGGACTGTTGCAGAGGATGGAGAGTATTGCGGTTGTTTTTGCTGGGAGAGATACCAATTCTTGTGCTGATAGATTAGCAAAAATGGGGTCTAACAGGGAAGGGGATTTTATGGAGTGGAGTTTTCTGGGCTGAGTTGGGGTTGGCTTTGTTGTTAGGGTGGTCTTTTTTCTCACCTGTTGTTTTTTGGCTTTGCTGCTTTGTGTTATTTTTTCTGGGCTTTGTGCTGCTCTGTTTTTGCTTTGTTGTGTTGTTTTCTTGTGGCTCCCTTGTTGCTTCTTTGGCTTTGGCCTTTAATATATTCCGGCAGTTCAAAAAAAAAAAAACAATATATTGTAGCTAAACCCTTAGGGTTTGAAAATGTATTTTTTATGTCAACTTACTTCGACATGTACATGTTAAGAACTCTTGCAAATAGAATTTAGGGATAATTACCCCGATGGCTATTGAATTGATGACACACTATCAAAATGACCACTATATTGGAAAGTTGTTCCCGAACTTTATGACATTAATGACCATTCCATCAAACTCTGTTATAGCACCGTTAACTTCTTGTTCACTTGGTATCAAAATGGTCATTCCCATATTTAAACTAGAATCCCAAGTTTTTCATCATAATTAATAATCAACATAATAGATTTTCACTAATATTCTTTTTTTAATTAATTTTATATTAAATTAATCACCACGACCAAGCTGATCAACACATATATTTTTTTAATTAATTTTATATTAAATTAATCACCACGACCAAGCTGAAACTTAGAGTTTGTCAAAAAAAAAAAAAAAAAAAAAAAAAAAAAAAAAAAGACTTTGAGAGATGGAAAAGGTCACAATATCAATTTAATGGGAATATGAAGACCAGTGTTTACAGTGTTGTATTATATTTTATATTTTATTTTTGTAATTATAGATAAAGTTATTAAAATGCCTATCTATTTAACAGAAAAGTGAATGGAGTTTGATGGAATGGCCATTAGTGTCACAAAGTTTGCCAAAAATGGCCATTTTGGAATAAGTTTCTAATCTAGCGGCCATTTTGATAGTGTGTCATCAATTCAATGGCCACCAGGGTAATTATACCTAGAATTTATTTATATATATATATATAAAAGGGTAAGAATGTAGCTTAATATGACAAATTAAAAAAAAATAAAAATAGAATCCACTCTTCCTTGACGTGTACCCTAACAGTAGCATATCCATACATATTAAACAGAAACCTAGAATGTTTCCCTAGTTATTCAACCACAAACAAATTAATTTTGATACCTTTGTCGTTGAGTAGAAGCAATCAAGCTTCCATGAAAAATTGCAATTTATTTATATAGTATATTATTCAAACTCAAGCATATCTCTTTGTATATATATGAAATTGTATATTTAGATGAAATGTCAAGACATTGTTTTTAGAAGAATTATTGTTTTTGGAATTACGGAGGAATATACATACCCGACCCCTATAACTAGTATTGACAGGATATCTCGTATATGTAAGCAACATTATACAGAATAATTCTCATATATATATATATATATATATATATATATAATAAACAAATTGGGTCATATAATCATTTATGTATATGTAGAACTATATATATATATATATGATCATATGATTACATTATGAAAACAGTTGAAGAGATAAGAATGAAAAGAAGCCAATTAATTAAGGCTCCTTTGTCCTTGCTATTTGCTGGGGAGACATAGCATCATAATTCATAAACACTTCCTATTCAATCCAACAAACAATCCAAAATTTATAAGCTGATAAGTAATAACTCTTGTACCATTTTTAGAAGAGAGTTGATAAAAAGAAGGAAGATAGATATATAAGAAACAATTGTGTTCTATTCTAGCATAGAGTTTATAATTCACTAAATTTCTTGTTTGGGCCATTTTAGCCCAATGCTTACTTATTTGGGCCCAATACCTCTTTAGCATGATTTAGATATACCTTTTTTTTTTAAAATTTTTTTTTTTTTTTTAATTTTTAATTTTTTAAAGTATATTAAGATATACAACTTGAGTTTGAGACTTTGAGAAGTTAAATAAAGAGTTTGAGACTTTGAGAAGTTAAATAAATTTTATATTGGAGCTTTTTAAAAAAAAATAAAAATATTACAAGAACTATTATAATAGGACTGTCGGAACCTGCCGAGATTAAACAATATATGTGTGACTTGGATATCTATTCCCATAACGGGAGATAACTACTCCCACAATTCGGAAAGAAAACTCCCCACAATGCCGCATATACTTGTAAAATGTGTATAGTAAGATTTGAACCCCTCACCACCTATATGGAAGGGAGGTGCACTACCAACTCTGTTAAGAGATGATGTGCTATATTGGAGCATATTATTTAATACAGTGTTATGATTTTTATAATCAGTATCTAGGTCAATTTATTGATGATATTTATTTCTCGCTATAATATACTTACAAGAATAATATTATTACTTGTATAATTATTAATTCTCGTCGATCCCAGTAGTTGTTGTTGTAATCAAATATATATATATATATATATATATATATATATGTACTGTAGAGATAAATTTAGATCCTAAATTAAAGTATATACACTATCATTGCCAAATTTACATTTCTACAGAAATATAAAACTAATCAATGAAGGTTGACTGTGCATAATACCAGGAGATCACGAATTTTATGCATCGACTTTATATTCCTTAAAGCATCTCCGATGTAAGAGTGGCTTGTGAAAAAAAAATAAAAAGATGTCACTTAGGATTAATAGACATTTTGTTAATAAAACTTTCTCCAATGCAGCTGTTCATATTCAAACTCAAGTTGACTTGACAAAAAAAATATTAGACATTATCAACATGACTGTCAACTTTCAGACAGTCTGTTGCACAACTATTTTTTCGGTTAACTCAGTAAGAACATCTCCAATGCAAGCGTGGCTTGTGAAAAAAAAAAAAAGTGGGAGAACTCGAACCCGCAACCTCGTGATGCAGGTGTGAAAGGTATATCTTTAGACCTTTTTCATCTCATCGAGTATATGAAATGATCTCGACAACTCATATGTCATATCTTTTGAACATGATTTTGAACAAATATTTTTGGCAATCTAGCATCACTCATTGCCGGAATAAGTTTAAATTATCGAGTAATAAAAATATTAAGTTGTTAAATAAAATGTTAATTATGCACCTCCCTTCCACCCTGTAAGTGCCTCACTTTGTCGTATTTCGTTGACAAAATCACAATGGAGTTCTTTTTGTAAGGGTAGTTTAGAATTGAAGAAATCCTTATCAAGTGCCAAAGGACCTCATTGTGGACATCAAGAGCTTCAAGGAAGGTAATTCACTTGACTTAACTCTTTATTGAAGAGATTTAGAGTGCACACATACACAACTCATGCATTTTAGTATTTATGATTGTTTTGGTATGGTTGGTAAAATCTCGTTGGGTTTCAAAGAAATATATTTTTGAGATTTTTCATATTTTTATGAGTCCAAATATGTGTGGATTTGTCCCTAGTTTAGTTCCGAGTGATTCAGAGACTTTTCTATGTGTTTCGGATGATTTTCGAGACATTTTGGACATTCCGTGTTTTTATCGAAAACCGAAATTCAATTCCGAGCTTAAATTGGAAAGTTGTATAATTTTTCATATTTATAATTGAGTCCGGGTCAATATTCAGAAGACGGAATTAAATTCCATAGTTCGAGGTTAACTAGACTGAAGAACGCTTAAGACCGAAGCCGGCTTAGTGCGGCATAATAGCCACACCAAGCAAAGGTTGTGAGAGGGGCCGTGTGAGGGCCGTGCATCACACGGGTAAAAGGCTCCTCTGTCCCCATTTGAGGCACGGCCTCTCAACGCGCCTCACCCCTCTTGTTTGTGTTTTTTTTTCTTTTATTATTTTGTCTGTTTTGTTTTACTTTTGCCTGGTTGTGCGTTAATATATATATATATATATATAGACATATATACAATCATTTTTTTGTCTTTTGCTTCACCTAAATATTATATATATATATATATATATATATATATATAATTGTGCCCTTTTGTCTTTTGCACAAACCTAATATATGTATATATATATTTTTATATAATCGGTGAACTTTTTTTTTGTAAGACCTGATGCATATATATCTATATATATTTGCTTTCTTCTTCACTCGGACACACATTTTTGGAGAGCAAAAATTCACTTTAGAGAGAGAGAAAAAATTACATCTTTGGAGAGCTTTTGAATTTCTTCCAAGCTAAGGTATCAAGACTTCATCTTTATTACTCAAAACACAAAAACCCTTCATACTTTCATGGTTCATATGTCATCTAGGATGTTCTAGGTTGATTTTCTTTAGGGTTTCATCTTTACTTACATGACTAGTAGCTAGAACATTCCTTGCATCATCTCACATGTTCTTACTTTACAAGATTACTTTTTTATTTCATGATTTGTCTCAAGATTGCTTTTTTATGGCTTGAATAGTTTCAAGATAGCTTCTTTATTGTGTTTTGTGAGTTGTATTGTGGTAGATAGTGCATATAGGACCTTGTTTGCTAATTTAGTTATGTTATATGCATGTCATCTAGCAAAATGATATCTAGGAATGTCTAACATGCTTATCCATGCCTAGATAAGCTTGAATGTCTAACCTTGCATTTTAGCATCTTGAATATTGCATATATTCACCATAGGTTGTGTTATCTCTTAACTTTAGAGACAAGTCTTGTATTTACCATTGGTAGATTACAAGCATTGGACTAGATTCACTTTTTAAGGCCTGCGGGTAGTATTGGTAGATTAGTAACCGTGTGAGGTTTGACGTGGTCAACCTAGGTTGTAATTGCCTTTACAATTAGTGGATAGAGGTTCTTGTGTGGCGCACATAACAGCCCGTGGTTTTTCCCATGTGGGTTTCCACATAAAAACTCAAGTGTTATTTATTTTCCGCATTTTACAATTGTTTGTTCTCTTTGACTAGTTAGGGGTTGTTCTTGAAAATTGACTAATCACAAAAATTGGTAATAGTTGATTAAAATCTATTCACCCCCCCCCCCCCTCTCTAGATTATATTAGACACGTTTTATATATATATATTCAATTGATATCATAGCAGGTTCCTTAACATAATTAGGAGATCCATTGCTCTTAGTAGTGTCTCTTGCATTTGTTTGATTTCTTTGTGTGTCTTGTGTGTTTAGTTTGTTTGTGTGCATTCATATCATTCTCACCCAAAAACAATGAGTGGAAATGGAATTGGAGGCGAGGGTGCTTCTAGCACAAGACCCCCCTTGCTCACCGGGGTCAATTATGCATCATGGAAGGGCAAAATGGAAGCATATGTGTGCCAAATTCATGACCGGGCATGGATGGCAATTAAAGATGGGTACACGCCACCTATGATGACTCCTACGGGAGATGGAGAGGATGTTCCTAAGCCGAAGGCACAATAGACCCCCCAAGAGTTTGAGGCTTCAAAATAGAACAACAAAGCCATGCACGCAATCCTATGTGCCATGGATAACAACCAATACAAACTCATTCAAACTACAAGAATAGCAAATGAAGCTTGGGATATATTGGAGACGGCTCATGAAGGAACTGAGGTGGTTAAGGACTCCAAGCTCCAAGTCCTCCAAACACAATTTGAGACCATAAGGATGGAGGAGGATGAGTGCTTCAATGACTTCCAAGTGAAGCTTATGGATATAGTGAACCAAAGTCACCAACTTGGTAATCCCTACTCAGATAGAAGAATCAAGCAAAAGATCATGAGATCGTTTCTCGAGAGATTCGAATCCAAAGTGACGGCCTTGGAAGAAAATAGTGACTACTCAAGGATGAAGCCAAGTGAAGTAATTGGAAGGCTTTTGGCCTATGAATCTAGGAAGGGTCCTACACCTACACCACCAAAGAAGCAAAAAAGTCTTGCCTTAAAGAGCATCAAGGTAGAGAAGGATGAAGAAGACTTGGATGAAGAAATTGCTTTGATGGCAAAGAAGTTCAAGCAATTTATGAGATTTGAGAAGAAAGGTTTTGGCTCCAAGGGAAAGTTCATGAAGAAGAAGGCTCTTTTCAAGAAAGTGGAGAAACCTCAAGAGAAAGACCACAAGAAAGGTGTCCAATGTTATGAATGTAGTGGCTTTGGACATATTGCTCTGGAATGTGCAAATTTGAAGAAAAAGAAAGGAAATGCCATGGCAGTTACTTGGAGTGATAGTGATGACCTAGAAGAGGAAGATAAGTCTTCGGATGATGATGAAGATCAAGTTGCCAACTTCATTGCTTTCTCATCCTCTCACAATAGTAATGAAGTTATAAGTGACAAAGAAGAAGAGGAGGACAAGCAAGAAGAAAGTGACTTAAATGGTGGGAGCAACTCCTTAATGTCTAATTTTGAGTTTGATGAAGAGATGGACTATGATGACTTCATGAGATTTTTTGAGAACTCAAGATTGAAGAAGAAAAAGGAGATATAAAAGTTGAAAGGGGAGAAGCTTGAGTTGACTTCCAAAGTGACTCATATGAGTAAGGAAATGAGTAAGGCAAAAGAGATGGAAGAAGGGCTGAAGATGGAGTTAGTCTTGGCCAAGAAAAATGAAGAAAGCTTGAGGAAGGAGCTTATGGAAGCAAATGAGTTGATTGCTAAGATGACTTCCGAAACCGAGAAGCTTGACAAGATGCTATCTTGTGGGAAGAGTCCTAGTGACAAGAAGGGGTTAGGATATGTGGAAGAAATGGAAGCCACATCCATGAAGAAGACAACTTTTGTCAAGAGCAAAGAGGTTGAAAATGCTCAAACCCCTCAACAATCAACCAAGTGGGTTGAGGTTGGTGAATCCTCCAAGCAAGCATAAGCAACGATTCCAACAAGAGCTCCACCATAAGCTAGAGCTCTACAACCAAGACCTCCTCAACCTAGAGCTCCTCAACCAAGACCCCCCACAACCAAGACCTCAACAACAAAGGGACCCACAAGCTCAACATGGGGTCTTTCATGCTCAACCTAGAAGACATGCCAACTTAGCCCAACCACAAAGGAGAGAGTTGCCTCAACATCCAAGAGTAACTCAAAATAGAAGGAGGCCACAAATGCTTGCACAAGGCTATGGTATGAACTCCTATTTTACTCCTACTTGTCATTTTTTGTGGAATTAAAGGCCACATTAGGCCTAATTGCTTTAAGTATATTAAAATGTGTAGAAAAGAAAGCATGATTGAGAAAAATATGCTTAGAAGAGCCATAATGCATGCACCTAGGAAATTTAGAGCTAATGGACCAATGGCTCCTAGGAATGACTTATGTTTCACCAAGGTTGAATAGAAATGATGAATATTATTGCTGTGTGGCCCAAGTTGCCTTGAAAGCAAATGCCTCTAACACTTGGTACCTTGATAGTGGGTGTTCTAGGCACATAACCGGAAACAAGAGTTTCTTTAAAATTCTTGTGATAGAGGATGGTGGGTTTGTCACCTTTGGTGATAGATCTAAGAAAAAGGTCATAGGGAAAGGTAATATATCTATTCCCAGTTTACTCTCATCGCCCAATGCTCTCTATGTTGATGGCTTACAAGCCAATCTCATTAGCATATCACACTTGAGTGATGAAGGGCTTTCGGTTATGTTTGGCAAAGTTGATTTCTCTATTCTTAAGGAAAATGGGCAGGTTTTGTTGAAAGGCAAGAGATCAAGTGACAATTGCTATTGTCTTGAGTATAATCTCATCTCTTGTAACTTGTCCACTAGTGAGCAAATTGAGGTGTGGCACCAAAGACTTGGCCGTATGAACTATAGGGACTTGAAAGTCCTTGATAGGTTGAATGTTGTTAGGGACCTTCCCAAGCTTGGGAAAAAGGTTGAGGGAGTTTGTGGACCTTGTCAACAAGGGAAGCAAACCAAAAGTGTGCAAAAGAAAGGCAAATACCTTTCCACCAAAGAGCCATTGGAGCTCATTCACATGGACCTTATGGGTCCCATTCAAACCGAAAGTTTAGGTGGTAGAAGGTACATTCTTGTTGTTGTTGATGACTTCTCTAGGTTTACATGGACTTACTTCCTTAGAGAAAAGTCCGAAGCCTTTGAGAAATTCAAAATGTTTTGTGTCAAAATTCAAAATGAGAAAACTTCTCACATTAAAAGCATTAAGAAAATTAGGAGTGATTATGGGAAAGAGTTTGAAAATGCTAGCTTTGAAAACTTTTGCAATAGCGTAGGCATTTCCTATGAATTTTCGGCTCCTAGGACTCCTTAACAAAATGGTGTTGTTGAGAGGAAGAATAGAGTCCTCCAAGAGATGGCCTGAGTGATGTTGTTTAGCAACAAAGTCCCTAGAAATCTTTGAGTTGAAGCCATCAATACAGCTTGTTACATAGGGAATAGAGTGTTCCTTAGGCCTGGGACTAAACAAACATCCTATGAGTTATGGAAGGGTAGGAAACCAAATGTTAGCTACTTCCACATCTTTGGAAGCAAGTGCTATATACTTAATGACCATGATCAACTTGGCAAGTTTGATGCCAAGAGTGATGAGGGTATTTTTATTGGATATGCACTTAATAGCAAGGCCTATAGAGTTTTTAATCTTAAGACTTGAAGTGTTATGGAATCATCAAATGTGGTCTTTGATGATTGTAGGCCAAAACATGATGACCATGAGGAGGGTGTTTGTGAGTTGGATGACCTTCCTTTGAAGGAAAATGGTGAGACTTCAAGCGGTGTGAAGTCAAACCAAGATGAAGAGGATGATTTACCTCTTAATAGAGTTCCTCCTTTGGACTCTAATGAATCCACTACTTGGGTTAGAAAACTCCATGATAAGGATGATATCATTGGAGAGGTTAGAGAGGGTGTTAGGATTAGGCGTCAAATAGCTAATCAAATTAGCTACACATGTTACACCTCTCAAATAGAACCCAAAAAGGTTGATGAAGCCTTGGAAGATGAGTTTTGGGTTCTTGCCATGCAAGAAGAGCTAAACCAATTTGAGAGAAATGAGGTTTGGACTCTTGTTCCTAGACCTAGAAACACAAATATCATAGGCACTAAATGGGTGTTTAGGAACAAATCCGATCAGGATGGCAACATTGTGCGAAACAAGGCAAGGCTTGTTGATGCGCCGAAAATTGGTTACGCGATAGTTCTATAAACTATCGTAAATGATCGGACGTGCGAGTTTTTACCCTCTTGCAAGTATACGAATTGTTTGCCACGTATAGTGGTTACGAGTATGGGTATCGTTCCCATGGAGGAGTTGTGGTGTTTATCTTAAGTCGGTCCTAGGTCGTATATTATATATACACACTATATATATACAATATGTTTATATATATATAATAATTACACTATAAACATACAATAAAAGTAAAGGGAGATGGTCAAAAGCAAATAAACTAATTAATCTAAGATTACACTAAGAAAGCATTAATCTAATTACCACTAAGTTAACTAATTCTAACTACAACTAAGGGTTGTCAATCCTTAGCAATTAACTAATCTAAACAACTAAACTACCAATACAATTATACTAAATTACACTAATTAGCTAACCTAATTACCACTAATGCAAAGTTATGCAAAGAGTGATAATGAGATATGTTAGGGAACTAATGAATCATGCAAATTACCTAATTACTAGTTGATAACAATTAAGCACTTCAATTAGAGGTTAACCAAATTAAGCAAGGTTTGCATTAATCTAGTAAATCCTATTTTGCATGTTAACAATTTGATTAATTAATTAACAAGCATATATCAATTAAAGCTCAATATCAAATATAGATACAACTAGTTCATAGATAATAATACATACATACACCAAATCCTTAACATAAATGTTTAATTACACATTAACAACAAACTAAGGAAATAAGAGAGACAATAGAGACAACCCAATGATGTTGGAGAAGTCTTCAGGCTAGCTCACTCATCTTGCTTCCCCAAGCTTGGAATCAACATGTAGATGGCTTGGATCGAAATTGGTGGCTAGAAAACCACCTTACACACTAGTTAAAAGCTAAGTGAAGTGGTGTGTGTTTATTCTAAGCTATTGGGTGTAATCTATGATATAAGGATGTAATATTTGCTTCTTTGGATATTTAGGGATGTGTTTAGGTTTAGGGAAAGGTAAATATATATAGTAGGGAAGGTTTGGGAGAGTTTGGACGTGCAAAAGGCTGAGTCGGTCTGGTAGGCGGGCTTGGTACCGTCGAGTTCGTGGGCTCTTGCCCGCCGTCGGAAGCCGCCGCATGAAAGTGGACGTTTGAGGCGAGCTTGAACCTTCTGGATGGCGGGCATAAAGTCGCTGTATGAACCCGCGGTCTTCCGACTAGTTTAGACCGTCTGGAATGCGGGCAAGAGGCCGCCGAAGTTGGCCTTGAAGCTTGCATATCCATGGAGTTTTGGGGACTTGGATGGCATGGAAAATGTTTGCATGGGATGCCAAAAATGGGTGCAATGGAACCTTCGGAGTGTGGGCTGAAATTAAGGGCAGAAAACCGTTGGAAAAACGGTCAGAAAGTGGTCGAAAAATGTCACCGAAGTTGCCGGGTCAGTCGGGTCAAATGCGGGTCTGAACCGAGTCATGGCGGGTCGGGTCAACCCGGCAGCAGCTAGAAGATGACCTGACGTCATGCTGACATCAGGCGTGACGCAACAGGCGTAAAACAACGTCGTTTCTGGGGGTGACGTGGCGCTGACTTTGACTTCTTCTAGCGAATTACACTTTGCACCCCTGAACTCTGCTCAAATCACAGAATGATCAATATATTCCCGAATATTGCACTTTAGTCCCTAATTTCTCCATAATTACCAAAATGTCCCTGAACTTCCCTAATTCCCTGAAACACTTATTTACACCCTATTAAATATATAAAAATGCTCGGAAACGAATACAAAAGATAGGAAAAGGGAGCGTTAAATGTGAACATTTGGAGCGCGATCACTTGTTACACAAGGGTACTCTCAAATTAAGGTTATTGACTTTGAGGAGACTTTTGCTCCCGTTGCCCGTCTTGAGTCCATTAGGCTTCTCTTATCTATTTCTTATGTGTAGAAGTTCAAACTACACCAAATGGATGTCAAGAGTGCCTTCCTTAATGACTTATTGCATGAGGAAGTGTTTGTTGAGCAACCTAAGGGGTTTGTGGATCCACACCACCCCTTTCATGTCTATCGCCTCAAGAAGGCTCTATATGGGTTGAAACAAGCACCGAGAGCTTGGTATGAGTGCCTCATTCTTTATCTTGTTGACAATGGCTACTCTAGAGGTAGTGTTGACAAGACATTGTTCATCAAGTGCACTAAAGATGAGCTATTTAGCTCAAATTTATGTTGATGACATTGTTTTTGGTTCCACCAACAACTTAAAAGTTCAATAATTTGTTGATGTCATGTCTCATGAGTTTGAGATGAGCATGTTTGGTGAACTAAATTACTTCTTAGGCTTACAAATCAAGCAAATGGATGATGAGATCTTTATATCCCAAGCTAAATATGCTAAGAGCCTAGTGAAGAAGTTTGGCCTTGAGAGTGCCAAACATTATGACACACCCATGAGCACCACCTTGAAACTTAGCAAAGATGCTAGTGGAAAGGATGTGGAGCAAAGTCTATATCGTGGCATGATAGGCTTGCTTTACTGGACCGCAAATAGGCCCAATATTTTTTTTAGTGTGGGTGTTTGTACTAGGTACCAAGCTAATCCCAAAGAGTCTCACCTTGTTGCGGTGAAGAGGATCATTCGGTTTGTGAATGGTACCTCAAATCATGGGATTTGGTACTCATTTGACACTAATCCAAGTCTTGTTGGATTTAGTGATACTGATTGGGCGGGAAATTGTGATGATAGGAAGAGTACATTGGGCGGTTGATTCTTCCTTGGAAACAATTTAGTTTCTTGGTTTTGCAAGAAGCAAAACTTAATTTCCCTATCCACAGCTGAGGCGGAATACATTGCCACCGGTAGTGCTTGCACTCAATTGATGTGGATGAAACAAATGCTAGCCGACTATGGCTTGGAGCAAGGTACTCTTACTTTATTTTGTGATAACATGAGTGCCATTAACATTTCTAAGAATCCCGTCCAACATTCTTGGACAAAGCACATTAACATTAGACACCATTTCATAAGAGAGCTAGTTGAGAACAAAACCATTGCATTGGAACATGTGGGAACAAATGACCAACTAGCGGATTTGTTTACAAAGCCCTTAGACACCCTTAGATTTGGGAACCTTGGCAAGTCTATTGAGATTTGTCACTTGGGTTGAAATGGCATGTCTTGACCTCATATGGGGAGCTCAAGTAAAGAGAGCAACGTTGCATAATCTTGCATTGTGCTACATTAAAATATTTTATGCCTCTTAGTTAATTGCTTGAGATGATTGGTTGTACATACTAATATGTATTTTCTTAATAAGTGTGCTACATTGCCTTGCTTGCAATCCATGTCATATTTATGCTCAAACATGCATTTTTGGAATAGGAGATGTACTTGGAAGTACTTTTTGAATGACCTTTAATTGATTTCCATGACATGATGATTCTTTTTAATGACATGCTTAGTTGAAAAGTATAAGATGAAAATGTGAAATGTTTGATTGCAAATGTTGAATGCAAATATGTGTGCAAAAGCAATATTGAGACTCAAATCAATAAGGATCTTAATATCCAAAGTCTCTCTTTCTTTATTTATAGAACAAGGCTACTATCATATGGGTATCTCACCCGGAAAAATCAAATAGGGTGCAAAGTCGCCCATGTCTTGTTTTGCTTATAAAGTTGGATATAGTTGCTCTTTATTTTGAAATGCTAAAATTCTATATCCTTGCTTTTTCCATGACAAAAGGTGAAATTGGTTTGAATTCTATTGGAAACCTTTGTTGTTTGCTTTGCCAAATACCATTGCTTTTGATCTTAAATGCAACATGTCTTGCATGCAAAGCATCCTTGTCACACATTTTCTTAGAATAAAACTCCTTGAATCTCTCTTACTTAATTGAGTTGCATAAAATTGCTTATATGATTATGCATATGTGCTTGTGCTACAAGCTCTCCTTGCTAAAGCTTACCTATTTAGGGGGACTCCCTTTGCCTATCTCATGACAAAAAGGGGGAGTAGGGTTGGGGAGATTTTGTGCCATTCTTGGCATTGCATTGAGGGGGAGTTAAGAGAGAGAGTAACCTATGTTGGGAGTTGTTGCATTTAGGGGGAGTTGCATTGCATGATTACATTTTTTTTATTGTATTGATTTTCTTTGGAAATTGCAATTAATCTTGTTATTAGCACCTCTCACACACTTGGTCTTGGAAGATATATTTCGTGTTGTTTGTGTGTAGGTTGGATTTTTCTACAAGCTTGAAATTGATTTGAAGATGTTCAAGACTTAGTCTAGGAGATTTATTGTAATATAGAAATTTTTTGTTGACCAACCATTTTTTTGTTTTGTGAGGATGCTATGTGAGTGTTGATTTTGTCACGAAATAGCCAAAGGGGGAGATTGTAAGTGCCTCACTTTTGATTGGCGTATTTCGTTGACAAAATCACAATGGGATTCTTTTTGTAAGGGTAGTTTAGGATTGAAGAAATCCTTATCAAGTGCCAAAGGACCTCATTGTGGACATCAAGAGCTTCAAGGAAGGTAATTCACTTGACTTAACTCTTTATTGAAGAGATTTAGAGTGCACACACACACAACTCATACATTTTAGTATTTATGATTGTTTTGGTATGGTTGGTAAATCTCGTTGGGTTTCAAAGAAATATATTTTTAGATTTTTCATATTTTTATGAGTCCAAATATGTGTGGATTTGTCCCTAGTCTAGTTCCGAGTGATTCGAAGACTTTTCTATGTGTTTCAGATGATTTCCGAGACATTTGGGACATTCCATGTTTTTATCGGAAACCGAAATTCAATTCCAAGCTTAAATTGGAAAGTTATATAATTTTCCATATTTATAATTGAGTCCGGGTCAATATTCCGAAGACGGAATTAAATTCTGAAATTCGAGGTCAACTGGACTGAAGAACGCTTGGGACCGAAGCCGGCTTAGTGTGGCATAATAGCCACACCAAGCAAAGGTTGTGAGAGGGGCCGTGTGAGGGCCGTGCATCACACGGGTAAAAGGCTCCTCTGTCCCCGTTTAAGGCACGGCCTCTCAACGCGCCTCACCCCTCTTGTTCGTTTTTTTTTTCTTTTATTATTTTGTCTGTTTTGTTTCACTTTTGCCTGGTTGTGCGTTAATATATATATATATATATATATATATATAATTGTGCCATTTTGTCTTTTGCATAAACCTAATATATGTATATATATATTTTTATATAATCGGTGAACTTTTTTTTTGTAAGACCTGATGCATATATATCTATATATATTTGCTTTCTTCTTCACTTGGACACACATTTTTGGAGAGCAAAAATTCACTTTGGAGAGAGAGAAAAAATTACATCTTTGGAGAGCTTTTGAATTTCTTCCAATCTAAGGTATCAAGACTTCATCTTTATTACTCAAAACACAAAAACCCTTCATACTTTCATGGTTCATATGTCATCTAGGATGTTCTAGGTTGATTTTCTTTAGGGTTTCATATTTACATACATGACTTGTAGCTAGAACATTCCTTGCATCATCTCACATGTTCTTGCTTTACAAGATCACTTTTTTATTTCATGATTTGTCTCAAGATTGTTTCTTTATGACTTGAATAGTTTCAAGATAGCTTTTTTATTGTGTTTTGTGAGTTGTATTGTGGTAGATAGTGCATATAGGACCTTGTTTGCTAATTTAGCTATGTTATATGCATGTCATCTAGTAAAATGATATCTAGGAATGTTTAACATGCTCATCCATGCCTAGATAAGTGTTATAGGTAAAAATCGTCATAAAGGACACGTCATCACAGTAAGAGGCCAAGTAAGTAGAAAGAAAGAGCAATTAACTTGGGGAGCAGAATCTTCGATAAAGCGACCTATTTGGCATCGACTAAAGCCACCCCGACCATAGCTAAGCGAATCGACTCGGGCAACAAAGCTTGCTCAGGAATACTCGGTACTTAACAAGGGAGATAGAAAATAAAACATCCTCTCTTCAAGTGCAGAGATAGAATTCGCAACTGGCAGCTCCAAAATAACTACGGTGAAGCTGACCAGAGTCCGAAAAGGAAACAAATAAACTCGTCATAAATAAGGAAGCTAGAATCCTATCAAGACCTGGACTCAGCCAAATTAGAGAACGTGGCAAAGACCAAAGAGGAAAACGAATCCTTCTAGGATTTGGTAGCCGTTTGGAACTTGGTCGCCACGGCATCAAACCCTAGTGATATCTACAAACCCTAGTAGCAACATGTATAAATACCCCTACAAAACACTAAAAGAGGGGTACGTGAGAATTGAAGAGAGAAATCCGAGTGTGTATTTTACAATATTCATAGTGGATTCGACTACGTTGCCAAGGCAATGATCCGTGGATGTTTCTCCAATCTTAGGAGTTTTACCAAGTATTCTTGTCTCTTATTGTTGTTATTTTCATTCGTATTGTTTCTCATTAATAATTACAGGTTTCTTTGAAACAAATCGTTGACTGATTGACCACGAAAAATCACCGTCAACAATTGGCACTAGAAGGAGGGGGACCAGAACACTTGTGAAACAATGGCTGGCGAAGGAGATGGCAACGATTCCAGATACAGCCAAGGACCACCAGGTAACGAACTGGAGGACGACGCTACTCTCAATGCTGCAGATGTTACCTTAACAACCGCAAATCAATTGACTGCCATAAATGGTATCCAGCGTTTCCCCCTAACCAATGAAGAAATCGTACAATGATTCCGGGCCTCTTTACAGCAGCTTATATCTGATGCGGCAAGGCAAGGAGTTGACCTTTCCACCACTGAAGGTTTAACTTCACCCTATAATCTGCCCAATCCGAATCAGCAGACAGCCAGATTGCATTCCACAATGGTGGTTCCAACACCTGATGCGCCCCTAAAGATGGGTCGAGATCCTACAGACAGACCTGAGACTCTATCCGAAAGACAAGCCCGTGGTAGCAGAGAGCATAGAGAGGAAGGTTATTCCAATAGAGATATGACCCATATCGAACGGGGCAGGATCGAGACCAACCTAAGAGGCCTACTCGCCGGAGAGACCAGTTATCATCTTCTGGAGAGAGCGAGCAATATCATCATCACAAATACCAAAAGGGCACAGTTCAATTACATGGCTTGAACTAAGAAATCAAGGAGCAGGAATTAGAAGAAAGAGGACAAAAGCTAACCGTCAGTCAGAATTTTAATGCGATGGGTGAACCGGAAGGAAACTAGGACATACTCATATAGAGTCTGACCCGAGAAGTTCAAAACAATCGACGACAGATGGATGCTTTGGTTAGACGGTATGGGCGTCATGAGTTGTCAGACGACGAATTCGGCAGCCTTTTCACCAATAGGGTTCTAAGGAGGCCCTTCCCGGAAAGGTTCAGGATGCCACATATGGAGCAATTAAAAAAGGATACCGATCCAAAGGAACACGTCTGGAGGTATAAGAGTGCCATGGCCTAATACATCCACAATGACGCCCTGCTATGCTTTAACTTCCCGTAAACTCTCGAGGATCTAGGTTCTCGGTGGTTCGACAGATTACCAGCAGCGAGCATAAGCAGTTTTGGTGAGTTGAGCAAAGCCTTCTTAAGGCAATTCCTTAAGAACGAACACAGGAAGAAGTCAGTGGCACACTTGTCTCAGCTCAAGCAAGGGAAAGACGAGTCACTAAAGAAATACTTGGGGAGGTTCAGCCAGGAAGTGTCAGAGATTGAGAGTGCGAACGATGAAGCCATCATTGCATCATTCATCAATAACCTTTAGAATGGCCAACTATCTTTTAATTTGAGGAGAGCTCGCTTAACTAGTTATGCCGATATGATGGACATGGCTGGGGGTTATGCCTTAGCCAAGGAGGAAGAAATTACAATAGGAGGTTACTTCGTGCATGGTGGCCGTCCGGAAGGACCTAAGGCAAAAGATCAAGCCAAGGCGCAAGATACAAAAGGTGATAAGCAAAAGAATAAAACGCGAGATGGTCAGGATGGCCGTCGGGCTTATGATCCAAAAACCGACCAACAATGTCAGAAATTCCAGGGCAGATACACAAATTACACCTCGTTGAAGAAAGATCAAGAGGAGGTGCTGGCAATCCTGGAAGAGAAGAATATATCCAAAGAACCACCTAAACAGTCGCCTTATGCTCGGAGGGACACCACGAAGTATTGTAGATTTCATAAAGAAAATGGACATGAAACATCCAAGTGCTTCTAGCTCAGAGATCACATTGAAACCCTCATTAAAGAAGGGCACTTAAAAGACATTGTCCTGAAGAAGGCCGACAAGGCAGATGGACAGAAGGATAACAGATAGGAGGGACGAGGGAGGAAGTTAAGTCCCACAAAAGCTAAAGACGAAGGAGCGATAAACACTATTTTCGACGGGCCGGCAACTGGTAAAAATAATAGGGAGAGGACTCAGGAAATCCGGGAAGCCGTGGAAGCCTGAAGAGACCTTGATGTTAATTCCATTGAACCCGACCCAAAAGGATCAAGGAAGGCTGGGACCCAATCATATTCACAGAGGCTGACTTGTATGGAATAGATGTAAGACCGAACGACACACTAGTCATTAGTGCTCGGATTGGTCACAAGAGGTCCATCGGATTTTAATCAACAATGGAAGCTCAGTAGATATCCTAAGTGCAGAAGTGTATGATCAGCTGAGGCTTGATAGAAAGGACTTGTAGCCCTTTCATACCCTACTCCGAGGGTTCGGTGGAGTAGAGGTGCGGTCGCTGGGCACGGTAAAACTACCGGTAAAAATCGGGAAGGCCCTTTGCTAGAAGACAGTGCTGCTTGACTTTGTAGTTGTGGACACAAAAAATTGGCCGTACAACGCCTTACTAGGCCGACCATTCCTGAATAAAACTAAAGTAGTAACAGCTACGTATGCCCTCATGATGAAGTTCCCAATAGAGTATGGAGTAGGAGTGGTTAAGGGATCACAAAAGATGGCACGAAGGGCGAACCTTTCGGTCTACAAGGATAGGGAGGTGCACCAAGTGTGCACATTATCAGCTGAGCAAGCCACTAATGAGTCTGAGGAGTACGAAGAAATACCGAAGGAATTCGAACTGGACCCTAGAGAAGAACCCGAAACTAAGAAAGATGAGCCAACAGAAGAGGTGATGTTAGACCCAGATGAGCCGAGCAGAATAGTAAAGATTGAGCGAACCTAGGCGAACACATCAAAACCAAACTTGCCACGCTCTTGAGAGATTACAGGGATGCATTCGCATAGAGTCATGAAGACATGTCTGTGATAGACACGAAAGTGATCTCGCATTATTTTTCCATCAATCCGGAGTTCCGGCCAGTGGTGCAAAAGAGGCGACTGTTCAACCTAGAGAGAAGCATAGCTATTAAAAAGGAAGTAGAGAAGTTACTCTCTACAGGATCGATAAGTACCCGGAATGGGTGGCTAATGTAGTACTGGTCAAAAAGAAAAACAATCAATGGAGAATGTGTGTGGACTTCACGGATCTGAATAAGGCATGCCCAAAAGACAGTTTCCCTTTGCCAAGGATTGATCAGTTGGTGGATGCTACAGCGGGACTCGAGTTATTGAGCTTCATGGACGCGTACTCATGATACAATCAGATCCGGATGAGTAAGGCAGATGAAGAAAAAACAGCTTTCACCATAGACCAAGGGTTGTATTGCTACAAGGTGATGCCGTTCGAGTTAAAGAATGCGGGAGCAACATATCAAAGGTTGGTAAACAGAATATTCACTCGACAAATTGGGAGGAATATAGAGGTCTACGTGGATGACATGCTGACCAAAAGTGTCACAGTAGAAAAACATCCAGGAGATTTGAAAGAAACTTTTGACGTCCTAAAAAGGTATAAGATGAAGCTTAACTCGAGTAAGTGTGTGTTCGGGGTACTATCGGGAAGGTTTTTAGGTTTCCAAGTGCATCAGAGAACAATCGAGGTGAACCCTAAGAAGATTAAGGCATTAGAAGAAATGACTTTGCCAAAGACATTGAAGGATGTGCAGAGGTTGACCGGATGTCTTGCCTCGCTCAATCGGTTCATTGCAAAGTCAACAGACAAGTGCGCCTCATTTTTAGAGCAATAAAAAAGGGAAAAAGGCTCGAATGGAGCAAGGAGTGTGAAACAGCCTTCCAAAAATTGAAAGATTATTTGGGACGAGCACCTATTCTTTCAAAACTAGTAGTCGGAGAGACCTTGTACCTGTACCTTTTGGTCACAGAGGTAGCAATGAGTTCAGTACTTATTCGATTGGAGGAAGAAGTACAAAAACCAGTGTATTACACAGGCAAGGCATTGCTGCTGGCCGAAACTAGATACCCACCTGTAGAAAAAATAGCTCTCGCCCTAATCACGGTAGCAAGAAAATTGAGGCCTTATTTTCAAGCACATACGATAGAGGTATACTCGGATTGCCCGTTAAAACTCATTCTACAAAAGCCGGAACTGTCAGGGAGGCTGACGAATAGGCGATAGAGCTAAGCGAATTCGACATCAAATATACCCCAAAAGCAGCAATCAAGGGGTAGGCGGTGTCAGATTTCGTAGCAGAATTCACCGAGCTAGATGTTGAGGTAAGGAAAATGATGGAAAAGAATAGGTAGATAATTTTCAGTGGAAATTGCATGTAGACGGATCATCAAACACCCATGGCAGCGGGGCAGGAATAGTTATAACAACCCCAGAGGGAGACGCTATAGAATGTGCCATGAGGTTTGATTTCAAGGCAACCAACAATCAAGCCGAGTATGAAGCTCTATTGGCCGGCTTAAGAGTATGCATAGTGCTGGGAGCAGATGAATTGGAGGTTTTCAGCGATTCACAGGTAGTGGTTAACCAAGTGCTAGACGAGTACCAAGCAAGAGATGAGCACATGATAACTTACCTAGACATTGCGAAAAGATTGCTAAGGAAATTCAAGAAGTATAAAATCTCTCAGATTCCCCGGGAAGAAAATGAAAAGGCAGATGCCTTATCCAAATTAGCATCAGCCACCACTTGTACCAGGTCCAAAGCAATACCGGTGGCACATTTGACTAAGCCGAGCACAGAAGAACCTATGGAAGTCATGATAGCAGAAATCCGACCAAGCCCGGGTGACTGGACAATCCAGCTCAGGAAATATTTGAAAGAAAATATATTACCAGAAAACACTGTGGAAGCTAAGCGCATCAAATACAGGTCAATCCGGTACACGATTCTGAAAGGCGAGTTATATAGGAAAGGGTTTTCAAAAGTACTGCAAAGGTGTGTCCCTGGTGAAAAAGCCAACAAAATACTGAAAGTTGTCCACAGCGGAGTGTGCGGAAACCACACCAAGGGTAAGAGCCTGGCACATAAAGTACTTAGGCAAGGGTTCTACTGGTCAACCCTGTTTGCCGAAGCACAACAATTCGCAGAAAGTTGCGAGACATGCCAGAAGATAGCAAATGATATTCGACAACCTCCAGAGTTGCTCAGAAGCCTAACCTCGCCTTGGCCCTTTGCCATATGAGGGCTCGACCTTATAGGACCAATGCCGACAAGGACCAAGGGAGGAGCGAAGCACGCTATTATGGCGGTGGACTATTTTACCAAGTGGGTAGAGGTGGAAGCACTTGTGCACATCACTGAGGCAAACACTACCAACTTTGTCAAGAAGAACATCATATACAGGTTTGGAATCTCGAGTACCATCATAACAGACAATGGGACCCAATTCGACAACAACAAATTCAGGGAGATATGTGAAAAGTACAAAATCACAAACTATTATGCCTTGCCTGCCCATCCTCAGACCAATGGCCAGAATGAAGCAGTAAACAAGGTGATCAAGCACACGTTGAAAGCAAAGCTGGAGGCAAGGAAACGTAGCTGGGCAGACAAGTTACCTGAAGTCCTGTGGGCATACCGAACAACTGCAAGGTCGTCCACAGGGGAGACCCCTTTTGCCCTAGCATTTGGAACAGAAGCCGTCATTCCAGCAGAAACAACTTTCACTTCCCCCAGGGTTCAGTTGTATAATCCTGAACACAATGTCAATATGCTGCTACAAAATTTAGATGAACTGGAAGAAGTCAGAGACAAAGCATAAGTAAGAAACGCAGCATACCAGCAAAGGGCTGCAAGGTATTACAACTCTCACGTTCGCGTGCGCAGATTCCAGATTGGGGATTTGGTACTAAGAAGAGTGTCCCCGAACATTAAGGACAAGTCAGCAGGATCACTCGCCGACAAATGGGAGGGACCATACATCATTAAAGGAATCGCAGGACATGGAGCCTACATGATAGCCCGACCAGAGGGTAGCTTAGTATCTCGGCCATGCAACGCTTAATACCTGAAGATATTTTATCCCTAATTCCCCAAGGAATCCCTTTAATTTAAATGCTCTAAATATTTCAAGTTTTTTTGCAGCTTTACATTTTATGTCCCAGATTTTAGTTTTCTGGATATTCAAATTCTAATAAATGAATGTTGATTTGCTAAAAGTCATGATCAATCCAGAAGATTCACTGGCAAATACCTCTCCCAAGAATAGGGTGGTCAGCCGAAAAGAATCTGAAAGCATTAAAGAAACTCGGGCACCATGAAACCGTGAAAGAGCGGGTGGATAGTGCCCGAAGGGGAGGAAAAGCTGAAATAGCATGCTCGTCTAGTTAGGATGGCGTAAACACGTCACCTAGCAAAAAGGCCAACCCGAGGCACCAGGAAACTGGAAAATTACTCAGGGCACCGCCAGAAAGGCTGGTGAGATGCGCAGCTGTATTGACTGGTATAAACTACCCCAACTATTCAGCAAACCCCTGCACAGACAAAACCAGGAGACGTCCTTGGTGACCCAAGTGTATGGTCGTGGTGAGCCTCGACGTAACACCAGGGTAAAGAGAAAAATAGGCCTAAACGCCAGTTCATAAGATACTCGGCTAAAAAAGGTTACTGCATCCGGACAATAATAAATTGTCGGTCCATAAGATACTTGGTAAAAATGGAGAATAGTCCACTCAAGATATCTCTAAGCAAAACGGAAACCCGGCCGAATACAATTAAATAAACCGCGAGTACAGGTTAAGGTTCTGCTCATCCCTCTTATGATAATCATCATTGTTTATTATTGTCATGTAGGAAAGAGTCTAAAAATCAATTAGCAAAGGTAGTAGAATAAAATATCAAAGTACTGGACAAAGGATGTATATATATATATATATACAGTTCGTTACAAAAAACATGTACACAAAATTCACTATAAAAGATAGTATAAAATCAAAAATCAAGAAGATGGCGCTGGGGGTTGCGAACTACTACTGCCGACACTCGGATCAGGCTCCATCACGTACTCATTCAAGAGGCTGTCATCAGAGGGCCATATGATCTCGTCCTCCTCGTCATCCATCTAGGTGCTGTAATCCTTTCTGGGCACAGGTCCTGTTAGGTTTATAGTTTGTGTTGGCATTAATTCCATATCAAAACGTGTTTCTCTTGTAATGTTTAGTGATTCGTATTTTGAAGAATTAAGAAGACGAAGGATGTCTCAACCACAATTCATTCAAGAAGCCGACATTTAAGAGATTTGTGCACCATTGTTCAACAAAGGTAATAAAGGACCTCATATCTCTTACAAGGCTAGGCACACACACACACATGGCATTCTTGTGTGTTCCTTCATGATTAAACATCACTTATGTTTCACTTTCACACACATGACAAAATATGCTCATGCATTCTACTATATTGGTAAAACTTTGTTTATTGCATTTTCTAGGACTATGTCCGGAAACTAGCATATGTGTGTGTCTTTGTGATTGTATATTTCCATATTTTTGTATTTGGACTTGAATATAATCTATTATGATTCCTTATTGAGTTCCGGTCGTTTTTGTTACTCATTCATTTAATTTCGAGTCCAAATGATGTAGCTACGCTATTTTTCGTTCTCATTCGTTGAGTTGACTTCATTGACGTTTTCCGAGATGATTTCTCAACCGTTTTTCAAAGTTGTGTAGTCTTCGTCGTGCGTGAGAGAGTCACAGTTCATAATCCAAAAATAGATTTGAAATCGGAGTTCGGATGCCCAAGATACGGGCTGAAGAACTGAGGGAGTGCGTGAGAAGTCAGTGCAGGCCGTGAGGCCACTTGGCCTGGCCGTGAGGGAGGCCGTGGGCCCCACCGCCAAGGGGGCTCTCTGCCCTCGTGAGGCCCATGCGCCCCCCATGGCCAGGGGTGACATGGCCTCACCTGATTGGCCCGGAATGCTTCTCTCTCTCCTCCTTTATCTTCCCTCCTCTCTCTCTATTTGATTTTTCAAGAAGAAAAAATTACATTTTCCCGTCAATCCTCTCCAACAGATTTTCTCATCTTCCAAACATCATATCTCCCTCATTCGGAGTCGGATTTGAGTGATTTGAATTGGAAAACGTTTGTAATTGAGTCCTCTATCATTTCTGAGTGGTTTGGTAGCTGATTGATCAAGTTTTCTGGTGGTTGGACACTGAAAACCGAACTAGCTATTGAGTCTAAGGTATTGGACTAATCTTTGGGATTTCTTTCTTTTTAACCTTCAATTTGCTTGGGGTTTCTTCTTCTATATCTATGTTTATGTTTGGTAAAAACTATTGAGAAAGATAGCTTGATTATCATTCTAATTGAAAGTCAATTTATGGACTAATGTTGACTAGTTTCTATGATTCTAGGTTTTACATATGTTTGTGAGTTGTATTGTGATTAGAATGGCATCTTAGGTTGTTTGGAACTTGATTGAATTAATTTTATGATAAATGACCTTGAGATTTGATTTGATCCTTTGATTAATCAAATCTAGGATTATTGAATTTTGTTTGTGTTTTAGAGCAATCTAGGATTTGATTGATTTATATATTGAATCCTTGCTCTATATTTTTTGCTAGAATATTGATTGATTTAAATCTCATATATCTAGCATTTAATTGTATATTGATAGCATCTTGAATTTGTTCTTCATGAATATATTTTGATTCAAGTGTTGTATGTGTGAATGAGACTTTGAGCTTATGTGTTTTGATGTTTCACATGCTTTAGGTTTTATTCTTGTATTTTGCATTTAGACTTGATTACTTGTGATATCACATGTTTAGGTCTATTTGTGCCATAGAATGTATTGATCACATGTTCTATGTTGATTTGATTGTTTGCATCATTTGCATTCATATGATCACACTAGGAAGTCCTTGTAAAAGGCATGAAGTCTTGGTTAGAGTCGGGGTGACTCGGATAGCCAAGCAAGAAGACTTGCCTAGAGTCGGGATGACTCGGATAGGTAAGCAAGGAGTCATGGCTAGAGTCGGGAGGACTCAGATAGTCATGCATGGGAGGTTCCCTAGAGGCATGAGTGTCTCGGATAGGGAGTTGGCTATTGTATTGGTAGGCCTAGGCGTATGGTTAGACATAGACTCCAATAGAGCGGGGTACACGGGAGGTGTATGCACTCTTGAGGAATTTCTAATCTACCATCGATGTTGGTTTTGTGTGGTGTCAATATATGGTGGTTTCGCATCATTGAGGGATTTCACACTTTCCAATAGGGTTGGGTAGGCTTAGACTTCACTAGGTTGGTTGAGCTAAAGATTGGTCACTTTGTGAATGTTCTATGTTTACTTTCCAATAATATAGTTCCCAATGGTTGTAGTTCAACCCGTGGATATTTCCTCCTTGGAGGTTTTACCACGTTAAAAAATCTCTTGTGTTAATTCTTCCTATCTCTATCTCTTATATTTTATTTGTATATTTTATTATCTTGTTTCATAATATTCACTTCATGATGTATTGAGAAGCAAGACTTTGTATAGTGTGATTAGTGAACTCATTTTATTGATCTATTTTATTTCTATGATTCTTTTGTATATTGTATTTGTGTATAGTGATATTTGATCACTCTTGTAACTCATTGAACCTATAGTGAAATACAAGTATTCTTTGTTATTGTACTTATTTGTTTGTTTACCTCATACAACTTGGTGATGTATGTAGACCATGCTTATATGATTACCTATTCATATTGTCTATGTATGTTGTCTTTTCTTAGTGTATTTGTTATATGTAAGGCAACCTTGAGGGACAAACGAAAGTTTGTTCAAGGGATTGAAAAAGGCGTAAAAACCTATTCACCACCCCCCCTCTAGGTATGCCTTAAGCAATTTAACTGGGTTTATATACTTTCAGGTCCAACATCAGGGTCCTCACCATTAATCCCTGCCTTCTGACAAGCATGGAAAGTAGAGAAGGCACTAGCAGTAGGGGCCTCTAGGTGCATGGGATGTGGCACCTTCCCCTTGCTCCAACAATATGCGCGCCACTCCTTCATCTGGATCCGAAGAGATTATAGAGATGTATCCACATGCTTCTTGATTGAAAGACTCCAGTTAGCCCTAGCCCGATCAGTCGCCCTGTTTTTCATTTTGAAGAACTCTCCATCCGAGACCATCTCTCGTTGAAATTCTTGGAGAAGCAAGGCATCATAAGCCGGGGACCTCTTAAAACGATCCACGCCCTGTATCTCTAACTCCAGCCTAGCTTCCCTTGATAGGGATTGAACGGTCAAAACCTAATGTTCTAAATCCTTGATCTTGTGCTCATAGGATGACTTAGCCTCCTCCACTTTCTGCTCAGCCTGGAGCATCGACTCTTGAGTAGAAGATAGCAAGTCTTTCAGGTGTTTGACCTCATCAACAGCAAGGGAAGCCTTCTGCTCAGCCTCCAATTGATTCACCAAACACTGGTCCATGAACTCTTGATTTGCTCTAATCTTCCTCTGGCAAGCCGACTCGATCCGAACACGGCGATCTTCGCTTTCTTTCAATTAGGCTTATAAACGCCTTATTTTATCTGCCTGGGCGCTGCTAGCCTGATAAGCTTCCGACATCTCAGCCACTATCTGCAACCAATTTAACATAGAAACAGTGAAATGGCGAAGAATAAAAAAATAAAAAAGGTAAGAAATCCGATCAGATATTACTCACATAGGAAGCACTATTGAAGAAGTTATGCAAGCGGTCAGACGAAGAACCGGCCCTAAAGCAGCTCCAGCTGTCCTCCCCTATATAAGCATGGCCCGAAGCCATAGCCTTCAACATAGCCTGAGGGGTAGGAACGCTAGGCTGGACCGACGGACCCGAACCATCAACCCTAGTTTCAGGTAATCTGATAGCTGATGTCGCCCGAGGAGAGCCAATGAAATCCCCAGCATTAGTCCCGACTTGATCTCACAGGGGGTTCGAATCACTGCTTCTTGAACCCCAGCACGGGCCTTATCACTAGAGGAAGAGTCAACATATGTAACCACCCGGGGAATTTTTGGGGCAGGACGGCCGAGTGAAAATGAAGCCTTCCTCTTCCCAGGTTGCCTCCTGCGTGTGTCCAGGTCGGCAGCGGGATCTTCCATGTCATGATCAGGATCCCTCATCTCGACATCAACCCTGACGGCCGGAGAAGGAATAGGGGTTGGCTCAACAAGGGTTGGAAATTTAGAAGCCACAACATTAGAAGGCTCCTGAACCCTCTCATCGCCCTAGGGCACAGCAGTTAATTCATCTGCAGCAGAACCCCTAGCTTCATTCTGTACATCAGTCGAAACTTGTGTCCCGGAGGGCTCCCCAACTTTTTCCTTGCCTTTTGCCCTCAATGAACTTCCAGAATCCCCCGTCTAGATAGCTGCCTCATCTGCAGCAAGATCACCCGGGTCAGGTACGTCCTCTACCAAGATCGTTTCCTCGTCAGGACCCCGAGTCTCCTTAGGGCACATATTCGAGAACACCTTCATCAATTCCCTTAGAAGGATCTTCGGGTGAGCTCTCGTTAGAGTCACCCTGTGGAGGAGCTATCCCGGCCGCTTTTTGGCGCAACACCTCTTTTCGGCTCCTCAACAACGGCCTTCATCTTGCGCACCTGGACGTCACATACAATATCTACATCGAACACTAAGGAAAAACTAGCACATGTCAGTAAGCCGACCAAACAATAAAAAGAAAAAAGGGAGTAAGCGGGAGAGAAAACTCACGGCGTTGTCGGCAATAAGAAATTTGAGGAAAAAGGTGAGCCTTTATCATTTTGTCCTCGTTGAAAAGATACGGCTTGCCTCTCTTCTCCAAGGGTCGTACGGCCGCTCGAGCAAGATTCACAAGCTCGCCATCAGTAAAAGAGGGGGTCGTGTGATTCCAAGCCTCAAGTGAACAAAAGTATCGGGGAACCTTGCGCATTACCCGAGTACCATCAAGGTCAAAAGAGATCGACTGACCCCAACGGCCGTCGACAAAGAACCAACTATTCTTCCAAAATTTATTCGAAGAAGGGAAACCCCAGACGAACCCCTTCATCTTCTCATCGATACTCAACTCGATCTGCCCACGGACCTCGACGTCCTTTGGTATCCAATACTCGGGCTGGGTCGAGAGGAGAAAATAGGTTCCGGTCTTCCCCATCTATCTCAACGAATAAAAATGTCTAATTTTATGAGGGGTCGGGGGTGGCCGCTTCATCCTATGCCACATGTGCCACACGCACATTAAAATCCTATAACTATTCGGAGTTAGCTGAGCCGGGGCAAGCTTAACCTCGGCTAGAAATAGAGCAATGAAAGTTTCAAGCGGAAGAGTTACCCCGTAAGAAAGCATCGCCACGTAAACTGCTACCATGCCCGGTGGAGGGTTCCATGCAGCACGACCATCGGTATGGCTCAAAGTAACAAAGTTGTTTTCCAAGTCAAAGTGACTTTTATATTTACAGATTTCCTCGAGACCGACCACATTCAGCTCAATATCATAGGCACATACCCGCTCAGAAGAAAAAACGATACGGGCTGCCCTATGCTCTTCCTCCATATCGTTCTTGAGTAGCCACTGAGGACCGATATGACTCTCTCGAGAATGGGAGTCCTTGTACACCTTGCACTTGCTCGGTAACTTCCCCATTCGTTTCCATGACCGAGTATCGCCACAAACAGAAACAAAAGAATCATATTGAACCTCAGGTTGATAAGATTCAGGGCTTGAAGAATCGAAAATCGGAGGAACTTCAGAAGTAGGAGGAACTTCAGAAGTATGAACCTCACGGAAGAGACCTGAAACATTAGTGTTCAGAAATGGAGGTTGATCAAGCAAAGGATCTCCAAGTAACCTGTGAACAACTGTAGCAGTAAGAGTATCATTTCGCTCAATATAGGCCATTCCAACAGTAAAAAGACGATGTCTAGCTGTGGAATCCATAAGAACTAACCTTGGGATGACAGAAAAATGGAGATACACGAACTGCATAAGAGAGACCTTCAATCCAGGATCTGGGTGTTGAGATTAAGTATCCTAGCGAAGCAAGACCAAGAGGAGTTCAAACTCGAAACGAACTAAAAAACTAAGTTCACAGTTTTGATGGATTTCCCCAAAAAAACTAGCAGAATTAGATATGTGTTTCTCTCGAAGGAAGAAGAAAATGGCGGAAGAAGAATAAGGAAAAACCCTCTTGGACACGAAGATTATATAGGCACGATTACTGGATTTGAAAATCGAAACCCTAGGGTAGGAATACGGAGAAGCGGGAAACCAGAAAGATGTGGGTCGTGACGTGGGTCTTGCATAGGTGAACATAAGGGTCGTGTCCATAAATGTTGTGTACCACGACCTAGCAGAAGAAGACAGGTGGCAATCAAAGAGAGCTTCGAGCCGTTAGAAAGCCAAGACGTCACCATCAGAAGATTTCTGATTAAGTGGTGAATCAGATGCATGCAGGCACAATTAAGACACGTCATTTAATACTTCGAATTGAACGAGGATGGTGAAACCCTACATTTATGTGGAAAATGACAAACAAAGAACAGACTATCAGCAATGGAGTAAGTGAAGATTAAATATTCGTTCCGAGTAGACCTGATTCGGTACATTCAGCTCAAATATTTAAGGGGGTATTGTTATAGGTAAAAATTGTCATAAAGGACACGTCATCACAGTAAGAGGCCAAGTAAGCAGAAAGAAAGAGCAATTAACTTAGGGAGTAGAATCTCCGATAAAGCGACCTACTCGGCATCGACTAAAGCCACCCCGACCATAGCTAAGCGAATCGACTCGGGCAACAAAGCTTGCTCGGGAATACTCGGTACTTAACAAGGGAGATAGAATATAAAACATCCTCTCTTCAAGTGCAAAGATAGAATTCACAACTGGCAGTTCCAAAATAACTACAGTGAAGCTGACCAGAGTTCGAAAAGGAAACAAATAAACTCGTCATAAATAAGGAAGCTAGAATCCTATCAAGACCTGGACTCAGCTAAATTAGAGAACGTGGCAAAGACCAAAGAGGAAAACGAATCCTTCTAGGATTTGGTAGCCGCTTGGAACTTGGTCGCCACGGCATCAAACCCTAGTAGCAACATGTATAAATACCCCTACAAAACACTAAAAGAGGGGTACATGAGAATTGAAGAGAGAAATCTGAGTGTGTATTTACAATATTCATAGTGGATTCGACTACGTTGCCAAGGCAACGATCCGTGGATGTTTCTCCGATCTTAGGAGTTTTACCACGTATTCTTGTCTCTTATTGTTGTTCTTTTCAGTCATATTGTTTCTCATTAATAATTACAGGTTTTCTTTAAAACAAATCGTTGACTAATTGACCACGAAAAATCACCGTCAACAATAAGCTTGAATGTTTAACCTTGCATTTTAGCATCTTGAATATTGCATATATTCACCATAGGTTGTGTTATCTCTTCACTTTAGAGACAAGTCTTGTATTTGCCATTGGTTGATTGCAAGCATTGGACTAGATTCACTTTTTAAGGCCTGCGGGTAGTATTGGTAGATTAGTAGCCGTGTGAGGTTTGACATGGTAAACCTAGGTTGTAATTGCCTTTACAATTAGTGGATTGAGGTTCTTGTGTGGCGCACATAACAGCCCGTGGTTTTCACCGTGTGGGTTTCCACGTAAAAACTCAAGTGTTATTTATTTTCCGCATTTTACACTTGTTTGTTCTCTTTGACTAGTTAGAGGTTGTTCTTGAAAATTAACTAATCACAAAAATAGGTAATAGTTTATTAAAATCTATTCACCACCCCCCCCCCCCCCCCCCCCCCCCCCCTTCTAGATTATATTAGACACGTTTTATATATATTTTCACACCCCTTCCACATAAGTGGTGAGGGTTCAAATCCCACCAAACGCATTTTACAAGCAACTGTGGGGAGTTTTTTTCTCGGGTTGTGGGAGTAGTTATCTCCCGTTATGGGAGTAGATATCCGGGCCGCACATGTTTTGATTGATCTCGGCAGATTTCAGCAGTCCTATTGTAATAGTTCTTGTAATACTTCAAAAAAAATTAATAAAAATTTAATAACATATATAGGTTATATATAAATAAGCTTATAATAATAACAAAGTCAAGCTTGTAGCAAAATGGTAAGACATCCACTCTCATTTATCAAAACCATGGTTCAATCCTTCTCCTATGCAAAGTTAAATGTGTCATTATTAATTGGGTCATAGGCTCGATAGTAGTTGAGCCTAGTAGTTGGTGGTGTATGAGGCGAGCCAAAATAATTTTTTTTCATGGCCTATGACAACGCACAATGCATGTTGCCCTAACTATCTAAGGTGACACATAGGGCGTGTTGCTGTAAATGTTTAAGGCAACGTCTATGAAAAAAGCCAACGCATATTGTCTTTTATCTACCACAACGCACTCAGTGAGTTATCTTAAATGTTTAAGGCAACGTTTAATGTGTGTTGTTTTTTATCTACCACAACGCACATAGCATGTTGTCGTTGTGCTAAGACAACTCACGCTACACGTTGCGAAAAGCTTTTGGACTTTTGGCAACAGACGCATCAGCAACATACAGTCGTGCGTTGCGAAAGGTTTTAACAACATATTTTACGTGTTGCCATAGACTAAATTTCTTGTTTTTTTTTTTTTTTTTTTTTTTTTTGTTTGTTTACTGAGTTGTCATGCATTTACAACATCAAGCCTTGCATTATATCAAAAGATAAAATTTATTTTTATTTATGTTTTCGAGCCTAGAGAACTTAAGAATTTATCATTTGTGAAATTGGGTGTGTTAATAACTTAAGAGGGTTTATAAATAAAATGTATTAAAATGAATATATTCATTTAAATAAGGGTATTATTGGCATTAAGATGGGTGTTTATAGTAGTGATTTAATTTTAAATTTTAGACATGGGTGTGCTTATCATATTTATGGGTAGCAATATCTGCACTCTTTGGTTTTCAAATCTCAAACTGGTTTGAACCGAATAGGAGATATGAATTGAATTGAACACCCTTTTTCAGTTTGGTTTGGGTTATTTCGGTTCGGTTTCGGTTTCAGTTTTGGTTTTTATGCCCATCCCATAGCGTAAAAAATGAATACAAAGGTAAAGTTAAAATAAACAAAATTATAATAGTATTGGAAATTGTAAAAAGAAATCTCCAAAATATTTATATTGGACCATATGAAATGGAGATGGATTGGATACCAAGTATTCTACAAATTGGGATTTTAGAGATCCATTGGAAGGCCATCTCCAATCATTCTCCAAAAACCTAAAATAGAGATTGTATAAGCTCCAATCAATCTCCAATTCACATTTTCCCATGCAAAAAATTTGGAGATTTACTTTTGTGTAAATAACTACTCGAGGCGTGTTCAATATTAATCTAGAGGGGGGGTGAATAGATTTTATCAAATATTACCCAATTTTCGCATGCAAGTCAATTTGACGAAAATGCCCCTAACTAGTCAAAATAATATATCAAGTGTAATATGCGCGGAATTTAAATAACACAAGATATATACGTGGAAACCCAACCACTGGGAAAAACCACGGGCTGTATAGTGCGCCACACTCGGAACTCGAAATCACTAATTGAAATGAAGTTTACAACCTATGTAGACCTCGTCTAACACTCCGGTCTGTAACCCCTCACTTCTACCCAGCGGGCCTTTATTAGCAACCCTATTCCAATTTGCTTGAGGCCTAAGCACTCTTAGCCCCAAGACTTACTTCTCAATGAAGAGAAACAACCTAAGTGAATATGTATGAATATTCAAAATGCAAATTAGAGCTAGGTTACTCTATATGCTTATCTAGGATAATGATTTTGCAATTAAAACAATCCTAGATATAAATGGCTAGATGACATGTCAAATAGCTTAACTAATCAAGATTAATTAAAAACCTAATTAGCTATCACAATACAACTTCTCAAACATACATCATACTAATCTCAAACTTGTATTCAAAGAATATAAAATAACATACAAGTAATTAAATGAGATTGCTAGATAAGAGAAACACAAAATATGTAAGATATTAGTGAAAAGCTTACCAAGCAAAGTATGATGAAGAATCCATGCTAGATGACATCTAGATGATCTAAGATGATGCTAGATGATGATTGATGATCATGAAAAAGTGTTTGAGTAATTAAAAATGAGTTCTTTGTGTATTTTTCTTGTCTTGAAAAATATCCTAAGTATGAAGCTTGAATATGAACTCTTGTAATTGACCTAAAGTCAAAGTGGCATATATATAGGAGGCCAAAACAAAGTGTGGTCGTTTTGATAAGTTTGCCTCAAATTTGCCTTGGGCGCTCTACGTAGAGCGCTTTGTAGAGCCCACTGCTCTGTTCTCGCGAGAAAACAGAGGGGCGCTCTACGTAGAGCGCTTTGTAGAGCGCTTTGTAGAGCGCCATCAGAGAGGTCGCTCTACGTAGAGCGCTTTGTAGAGCGCTTTGTAGAGCGCCTCTACAGCGCTCGAATTAAATCGATCAGGTCTGTACAGCGCCCAACGGGGGCTGTTCGTAGAGCGCTTTTGTAGAGCGCTTTTGGGAGCGCCCAGTGCAAAAATGCAATCCTAAGTCTAAGCATGACAAGGCAATTGGATATGCAAGATGCAATCAAACTAACATGCAAGAAGAGATATTAATGAGCATTAAGGCACACAAATAAGACACACAACATACAAGGATTAAACATATGCATGAGTTGTGAGTGTGTGCAACTATCTCTTCAAGACAAGTAAGCACATAGAATTTTACCTTTGGTGCTTATCAACCTTGAGGTCTTGGAAAGGGTCTTGATCTTCAACTAATCACCTAGACTACCCTTACATACAATCCCCAACATGTGGTTTGTCCACGAAATAAGCCAATCAACAAAACGGGAATCCTTACAATCTCCCCCTTTGGCTATTTCGTGACAAAACCACCACTCACATTGATTCCTCACAACAAAATAAACCTATGGGTCAATGATGATTTTCTACAATACAAAGAGATATATAAAAATAAATCTTGAAGTCTTCAATCTCTTGTAGAACAATCATTCCCTGAAACAAGGTTTCTAAACTTTCCAAAACAAGAAAAGGTGAGATGAATCAAGTGAGATTAACACAAGCATTTGCATATTAAAAAAATTAAGCACAACATCATGCAATGTTTGTGTATGCAATGCTCCCCCTCAATATATATTCTCCCCAATGTGCACAATTGCTACAACAATTTACACCTCCCCTTACCACATCCTACTCCCCCTTTTTGTCATGATATAGGCAAAGGAGTAGTCCCCAACCGGGTCACTCAAGGCAAAGAGAGATAGTAGCATTCTAGTATTTGCATAATCAATATAAGTCACTTTATGCAATCTCAATTAATCGGAGAGAAACAAGGAGTTTTATTAGTATAAAAATGTGTGAATCAAAGATGCTTTGCATACAAGACATATAGCATTCAAGTCCAAAATACCATGGTATTTGGCAAAGCAAATGACAAAGGTTTCTAAAAGGAATTCAAACCAATTTCACCATTGTCATGAGAGAAGCAAGGATATAGAAATTTCATTGATTTCAATTTAAGAACAACTATATCCAACTTTATAAGCTAAACATGTCATGAGCAACTTTGCACCCTATTTGATTTTTCCGGATAAGATATCCGTATGATAGTAGACATGATCAACCAATAAAGAAAGAGAGACATTTGGATTGTAAAATCCTTGAATGGATACAAGATCTTTTTTCATTTGAGTCTCATAAGCTTTTTCACACAAGTTTTTGCATTTAAAAATGCAATCATCAATTCATGCTTTTTCATTTGAGCATGTATATGAATTTCATGCTTTTCATAAGACATTAGCATGTTATTAAGAATCATCATGTCATGGAGATAACTATAGGTCATTCAAATCATATTTCCTATGTTAATTTCCTAGTCCAAAATGCATGTTTGAACATAAATATGACATGGATTGTAAACAAGCACGGTTCACACTTATAGAATTGAAAACATATATATACATATGTGCAACCAAGCTTACTCAAGCAACAAAAAGAGAAGCATAAGATATTTCAAATTTTTTGCAAGTAACAAGAATGCAAAAATAGCTCTCTTTTCTTGAGTTCCCCATATGGGGTTAGAACCAACCTTCATTAACGAAGGCGATGAGGTCCTATAGACCTCCCAAGTCCATTTGACTTGGATGAACCTATTTGAGACTTATTAGTCTCGTAGCAAGCGGGTTCATTTTTCCTTATCCACATAGATATGACTTTTTTGGTCTTAGTGGTTAAGGGTTGCATGTCATTCACTAACCTAGGATTATTGACAAAGGATTTCCTAGGCTCATGCAAATGGGCTTTTCTTAGCCTCTTTTTCTCTATCATGCTATTAATCCTACAATGCTTAATGTACTTAAAGCACTTAGGCCTAATATGCCCATAAACACCACAATAATGACAAGTTGGTACAAAGTAAGAATTCATACCATGTCCTTGTGAAGTCATTGGAGACTCATCATGCATTTGATGTCTCCTTTGGTGTTGAGTCGGTTCATGTCTTCTATGTGGTTGAACCGGAATGGGTTGCCTCCTTGGATAAGATAGCATGTTTTGCCTCTTCACATAGTAAGTCATTTTTTGAGGAGAGTTGACTCGAGAGGCACTAAACCGTTGAGCTTGGGGCTGTCTTGTTTTCACCACCTTTACTTGTGCATTTTTCGAACATTGTCCTAGTTCTAACTTCTTCCTAGGAGTTTGCACCGGTGACGCTTCTATCTTACCTAAACTCTTCACAAAGACGGTCTTCTTAGGAATAGAGCAATCCTTGCTCACTTCGAATCCAAGACCTCTTTTGTCACAAGGGCTTTTTCCTACACCAAGTATGTTGTCAAGCTTCTTGGTGCTTGTGGTCATTCTAGTCAATGACACTTTGGCTTCAACAAGCTCTCTCTTCAAACCCTCTTCATTCCTCTTAGACAAAGCTAGCTCATCTTTTAGCTTGTCTTCTTCCACCATGGATCTTACCACTTCATCATTCAAGTGGTCCACTTGTGTTGAAAGCCTAAGTAGTTCTTCCTTTAACCTTTGAATCTCTTTTTCATTCTTTAACTTAGAGCTTTCAAAACTTTCAAAGTTGTCCTTAAGATCCATCTTCTCCACTTGCTTCCTTAGGAGGTCATTGTATGTTGAAAGCTCTAGATTTTCTTCCTCTAAAATCCTTAGAAGTCTATCTTTCTTCTTCATGGAGCTTTCAACATTGACTATAAAGTCATGCACATCCATATTCTCTACATTTCCATTTGTAGAGTTAGATAAGGAGTCATCTCCACTAGTGTCATCTTTTAGACTCTCCTCCTCTCCTATGGATCCAATATCCTCATCAAAACCTTCACCTTGGTCTCTTGAGTCAATAAGTGCCATATCCCAATGTGAAGCAACAACTATCTCCTCTAGAGCTACTTCTTCGACTTTCTCTTTTATGGGATCACTAGTAACGGAATTCTTACCAACAACTTCATTTTCTTCACAAGTGGCACCCAATGCCTTGAAGTTATTGATAAGCTCATCATCACTTGATGACTTATCTCCCTCTTTGGAGTCATCACTTTCACTCCAAATGGCGGCCATCATTTTTCCTCTCTTGTTCTTCAAATTCCCACAATCTAGTGAGATATGACCTATACCGCCACACTCATAGCATTGGACCCCTTTCTCTTGCCTAGGCTCATGCTTCTTGAAGGGAGCCTTTTTCTTCAAGTCTTGGCCTTTGGATCCAAAGCCACGCTTCTCGAACTTGACAAATTTCTTGAATCTTTGAAGCATCAAAATCATGTCTTCGTCCAAGTCACCTCTCTCCTCCTTCCCTACCTTAGAAGCACTCAAAGCAATTCCTTTTTGCTTCTTTGAAGGAGTGGAGCTAGGACCCTTCCTAGACTTGTAGGCGAGAAGTCTACCTATTACCTCGCTCGGCTTCATGTCCTTAAAATCACTGTTTTCTTCTAAAGCCGTCACCTTAGACTCAAACCTCTCGGGAAGCGATCTCATTATCTTTTGCTTGATCCTTCTATCCGAGTAAGGGTCACCAAGTTGATGACTTTGGTTGACAATGTCCATCAACCTAATCTCGAAGTCGTTGAAACACTCATTCTCCTCCATCCTAAGTGTCTCAAATTGAGTTTGGAGGACTTGAAGTTTGGAGTCCTTCACTACTTCGGTTCCCTCGTGTGCAACCTCTAAGATGTCCCATGCCTCCTTGGCTATCTTAGTGTTCTGAATCAGTTTGTACTGATTTTCGTCCACTGCACATATAAGGGCGTGCCACGCCTTTTGATTCCACTTGGACAACTCAAACTCGGGTTGTGTCCACTGTGCCTTAGGCTTGAGCACTTCTTCTCCTCCACCAGTAGGAGTCATCATAGGAGGCGAATATCCATCTTCAATGGCCATCCATGCCCTATCATGGATTTGACACACATATGCCTCCATCTTCCCTTTCCATTGGGAGTAATTTATGCCGGTGAGGAGGGGTGGCCTTACGCTCGAAGCACCCTCATTTGGACCACCGATTCCACTCATAGTGTATAATGAATGGATGAAATGAATGCAAAATGTATGAATGAACAAAAATCACACAAATGCACAACACACCTAAAATGAGCTAGGATCACCTATGTATGTCTAGGAACCCGCTCTGATACCAATTGTAAATAACTACTTGAGGCGTGTTCAATATTAATCTAGAGGGGGGGTGAATATATTTTATCAAATATTACCCAATTTTCGCATGCAAGTCAATTTGACGAAAATGCCCCTAACTAGTCAAAATAATATATCAAGTGTAATATGCGCGGAATTTAAATAACACAAGATATATACGTGGAAACCCAACCACTGGGAAAAACCACGGGCTGTATAGTGCGCCACACTCGGAACTCGAAATCACTAATTGAAATGAAGTTTAAAACCTATGTAGACCTCGTCTAACACTCCGGTCTGTAACCCCTCACTTCTACCCAGCGGGCCTTTATTAGCAACCCTATTCCAATTTGCTTGAGGCCTAAGCACTCTTAGCCCCAAGACTTACTTCTCAATGAAGAGAAACAACCTAAGTGAATATGTATGAATATTCAAAATGCAAATTAGAGCTAGGTTACTCTATATGCTTATCTAGGATAATGATTTTGCAATTAAAACAATCCTAGATATAAATGGCTAGATGACATGTCAAATAGCTTAACTAATCAAGATTAATTAAAAACCTAATTAGCTATCACAATACAACTTCTCAAACATACATCATACTAATCTCAAACTTGTATTCAAAGAATATAAAATAACATACAAGTAATTAAATGAGATTGCTAGATAAGAGAAACACAAAATATGTAAGATATTAGTGAAAAGCTTACCAAGCAAAGTATGATGAAGAATCCATGCTAGATGACATCTAGATGATCTAAGATGATGCTAGATGATGATTGATGATCATGAAAAAGTGTTTGAGTAATTAAAAATGAGTTCTTTGTGTATTTTTCTTGTCTTGAAAAATATCCTAAGTATGAAGCTTGAATATGAACTCTTGTAATTGACCTAAAGTCAAAGTGGCATATATATAGGAGGCCAAAACAAAGTGTGGTCGTTTTGATAAGTTTGCCTCAAATTTGCCTTGGGCGCTCTACGTAGAGCGCTTTGTAGAGCCCCCTGCTCTGTTCTCGCGAGGAAAACAGAGGGGCGCTCTACGTAGAGCGCTTTGTAGAGCGCCATCAGAGAGGTCGCTCTACGTAGAGCGCTTTGTAGAGCGCTTTGTAGAGCGCCTCTACAGCGCTCGAATTAAATCGATCAAGTCTGTACAGCGCCCAACGGGGGCTGTTCGTAGAGCGCTTTTGGAAGCGCCTAGTGCAAAAATGCAATCCTAAGTCTAAGCATGACAAGGCAATTGGATATGCAAGATGCAATCAAACTAACATGCAAGAAGAGATATTAATGAGCATTAAGGCACACAAATAAGACACACAACATACAAGGATTAAACATATGTATGAGTTGTGAGTGTGTGCAACTATCTCTTCAAGACAAGTAAGCACATAGAATTTTACCTTTGGTGCTTATCAACCTTGAGGTCTTGGAAAGGGTCTTGATCTTCAACTAATCACCTAGACTACCCTTACATACAATCCCCAACATGTGGTTTGTCCACGAAATAAGCCAATCAACAAAACGGGAATCCTTACATTTTGGATCTCCAAATTTGAAGATTGCCTTTTGCAATCTCCATTACTATTCCAATTTCATTTATTCCATTATTGCCCGTATATTCATTCTTCACTCAAATAAAATTCCTCCCATTGTTGTGAATTAATAAAAGAATAGATGAAGAACATGAAGAACATATGAACAAAATATAATAAAGTGAAATAAGAGAAATAAGAGAGAGAGGGACGAGAGATGAGAGAACACAAGAAGAAGAGCTTTTTCTTTTTATTGATATTCTGAAACCTTAACAAAAATGGTAAGACATTAATATATATAGGCAAGCTCTTTGCTTAATGATCAAGTTTACAAAAGGGATAAAGCTTAGAGAGAGGCGGTGACATTGAATGAAGCAAAGCAAAACACTTGGTTGAGAATAAAGCAGAACTTGTGGTCTACAAATTGCACACGTGTGCAATGGAGATAAAGTGGAGAGGTGATGATGTGTTAAGTGGTGGGAATCCACATTATATTTATAACACCCATATCCTTTTTACATTTTTAACTAAACTCAATTAATTTATTACAACTTATTATTCATAATTCTAATTACTATAAAAATTATACCATTAGAAATATTTATTGAGATTTTTTTTTTTCAAAACAAAACTTTTTTTTAGGGGAAGGAATCGAACCCACAACCTTATGGCATAGGTGTGAGGGGTTTACCACCAAACCAACCTCATGGTCAATATTTGTTGAGATCTTTCAACCAAGTATAATATTGACTATATTTTATTTATAAAAAAAAAATTATTACACCTTTTATTAATCAATGAACTAATAAGTATTTTAATTAAAAAAATGTTTTCAAATCATCAATTTTTATATGTAATTAACATATATCATAATAATTAACTACAACGGAAAAATAACAAAACAAAAAAAGTACATTGAAAATTAAAATAAACCAATAAAAATAACAATGAAATTTAAAAGTTAGATAAAAAAAATATAAATGTTAAGAAAATTATATCAAAATTATTACATGTGAAAATAGTTAGGTGTGTTTAGGGATGTCAATGGGGCGGGTTCTAGGTAGGGACAACAAATCTCGACTGAAAATACCTACAAGGTTATACTAAACAACCTAGGGGGGGTGAATAGGTTGACGCACTAGTTTTAAAAACTCTTTCGTGACTTATGTCAAAACCTTGGTGAGCATACAAATTAACCTTAAACATAATTGTTATGAGAAAACAATTAACACATGTATGCTCAATTCACCACCCTTAGTCTACAAAACATATACCAACAAACAATGTATCTCATATATAAGATATTCAATTAAGATCAAATTCCATAAGTTGTACTTTGAATATTACAATGTAAGTACACTAAGTAAAACTACTACAACTTGCTAATGAAGGAAATATATTAAAACCAAAACAAAGGATACATGTATTAATATTAATGTTCAATGTATATACAAATATCAATCTAAATACATATATACAAAAGAATCAAAGAATAAGAGAATTATATTTACACAAATGAATTGTATATATAAAAATGATCAAAATGAATATTGATTACAAATCACACTTTACACAATCTTACTTCCAAATATATCACAAATGAATATTGTACCATAAGATTAAAACATACACATAAACATATACAAAAAGAGAGATAGAAAGAATTTACACATGAGATTTTTTAACGTGGTAAAACCTCCAAGGAGGAAACATCCACGGGTTGAAATACAACCATTAGGGTACTATATATATTGGATGGTAAATATAGAGAATCCACAAAGTGACCAATCTTTAGCTCACCCAACCTAGTGGAGTCTAAGTCTACCCAACCCTATTGGAAAGTATGAAATCCCTCAATGATGCGAAACCACTATATATTGGACAACACACAAAACCAACATCGATGGAAGATTAGAAATTCCTCAAGAGTGCATACACCTCACGTGTACCCCGCTTTTTTAGAGTCTATGTCTAACCATACGCCTAGGCCTACCAATATAATAGCCAACTCCTTATCCAAGGCACTCATGCCTCTAGGGAGCCTCCCATGCATGACTATCCGGACCTTCCCGATCCTAGCCATGACTTCTTGCTTGGTTATCCGGACCTCACGTCCTAACCAAGACTTCTTTGCTTGACTATCCGGACACCTTGTCCTAGTCAAGACTTCATGTCTTTTACAAGGACTTCCTAGTGTGATCATGTGAATATAAATGATGCAAACAATCAATTCAACATAGAACATGTGATCAAGACATTCTATGGAACAACTAGACTTAAACATGTGAGAACACAAGTAATATAGTCTAGATGCCAAAACATGAATTAAACCTAGAGCGTGAAAAACACCTTAACACAAAAGCTCCTAGTTCTATTCATACAAATAACACTTGTATAAAAACATATACATGAAGCACATATTCAAGATGTCATAAACATACACATAAATGCTAGAATCACAAAATATATTCAATGAATATTCTAGCCAAAGATTTAGAGCAAGGATATAATAAACAGTCAATTAAATCCTAATAGTCTCTAAATACACAAACACAAGTGTTAATCCTAGATTTGTTCAATAAGAGGATCTAAGCACATGTGAGGATTATCAATCATAAAATACATCAATCAATTCACAAATAATCCTAGATATCAATCTAATCACAATACAACTCTCAAGCATGTGAAAAACCTAGAATCTAAGAAACTAGTTCACATATGTCTCTAATTAGACTTTTGATTAAGATTGATTATGAAGCTATCTTTCTCTATAGCATTCATAATATATACACATACATATAGAAGAAGAAACCCCAAGGTAATTGAAGGTTATAAAAGAAGAAATCCCAAAGATATGAACACTACCTTGGATTTTCGAGCTGGTTCGGTTTTCTGTGTGTAACCACCAGAAAAGTCGATCAAACAGCTTCCAAATCACTTGGAAAAGGTAGAGGACTCGATTACGAACAATCTCCAATTTGAATCACTTAATTTCGAGTTCGTATGAGAAAGTTATGATGATTTGAAGATGAGAAAAATTGGAAAGAAATTCTGACGGGATTTCAATTTTTTCTTCTTAGAATGAAATGGAGGGAATTTGGGAATTTAAAAGGAAGGAGAGAGAAGAGAGATTTTGGCCAACCAAAATGAGCCACATCAGCTCAAGCCCATGGGGGGCACGTGGGCCACACGGGACCAGAGAGCTGGTCTGGCCGTGGGTCCCACGGCTCCCACACGGCTTGACCTAGCTTGGCCGCTTGGCCACGCTAGCTCTCCCGCGCACCTCTCGCGTTCTTCAGTCGTACTCGGGCCTCCAAACTCCGATTTCGAATCCGTTTTTGGATTATGAATTATGACTCCCTCACGCACAATGAAGACTACAATACTTTGACAAAAGGTTGAGAATTCATCTCGGAAAGTGATGACGAACACAACTCAACAAATGAGAACGAAAAATAGCGTAGCTACATTGTTTGGACTCGAAACTAAGTGAATGAGTAACCGAAATGACTGGAACTCAATAAGGAATCATAATAGAACATATTCAAGTCCAAATACAAAAATACGGAAACATACAAACACAAAAACACACACATATGCTATTTCCTTTTTTTTTTTTTTTGTAAAATACCACCTCGTATGGGACGGGGTGAGGTGGGTCCTCACGGGTTCGGGTTTTTTTTTTGACATCCCTAGGTATGACTAATTATAAAAAAGATTAGACAATATATTTTGGATGAAATAAAAGTGAGTACATTATTATCTAAAATAATTAAGAGAAAACATTTATATTAAAGAAAGTTTGAAATATTATTTATAAAGTAAAATAATAATATTTTATTATTTGAAGATTGTAAAATGGAGAATGGTTAGAGTAGTAAATTTATGGAGATGGAATATTCATTTTCAGTCTCCAAAATGGAGAAAAATTTGGAGATCAATTAGAGATTGCCTTAATTAGGAGAAAAATTATGGGAATCCCTACATAGACAAAAAAAATAGCTTAATTTTGGAAGATATATTCTCCCACAGACTTTCGGCCACTACATTGAAGACCAAAATTATTACAGCAGCAGGGTCTGATTCTACAATGAAAGGCAACCCAATAAATGCTTTTAACAATATACTGTCAATCATTATTATTGGATCTAAAGGCAACCCAAGAGGGGAGATGAATTTTCATTGAACTTATCATTCACAAAAAAATTCATATCAAAATTCATAGAAATGTAAGTGATTTCAACAAGGTTCTTACCGAAATTAAATTAAGGAATCCCTTATATATATATATATATATATATAGAGAGAGAGAGAGAGAGAGAGAGAGAGAGAGAGAGAGAGAGAGAGAAAGAGGGAGAGAAAGAGAGAGAGAGAGGATGCAATGTAAAATAAGGGGTTAGAAAAAAAAAAGGGGGGGGGGGGGGGGGGGGGGGGGGGGGGGGTGGGGTTAATTGCACTAACTTACCCTTAGTTTATTAAATTTGGCAAGATTTCAAAAGGATGCTATAAATTAACATAAAAACCCTTACCGTTAACAATTTGGTTTAATAAACATAAAAACCCAAAAAATTAAGGTAAAGAAAAGATAGATTTCAAACATTGACACCAATATGATTCTGTCAACTTATCTACATCACTTCACGAAGGTTCACAAGCTAGAGTATCTTATTGTTAAGGCAATAACCACTAAGCTGGTGCCAATATTTAAGACACTCATTTTTTTTTTATTTTTTTTTTTTATTTGAGATTAACCCACTTAAATATTAAGTGGTTTTGATTTTACAATTCTACCCTCATTTTAAGTTTTTAACAAACCATTTCATTTTAGGATACTTTATTTTATTTTTTTTTATGTATTTTCATTTTTTAACAAATATTTATTTTTAAATATAAAAAAATTGTTTTCGTACACAATTATTTATTAACTTATATATTTTATTTTATTTTTAAAAAAAGAAAAAAAATTTGACGAGGTGGAGGAAAGGTGTTAGGTTTTTGAGTCTTGTTGACATAAATTCCATATCAAAACAATGTTTCACTTGTATTGATTAGTTGTCTTAGATTGATGATGATTCAAGCTTCAAGGAAGATTTGGCAACTTACCAAGCAAGATGGAGTCTTCAAGAGGAATATGCTTCATTGCTCAACAAAAGGTATATTTAGACCTCATTCCTCTACAAGGCTTAGGCACACACACACATTGCATCCATATGTGTCTCTGCATCATTGTGCTCAATTGGTATAACACATTCACACACTTGATATTGTATGCTCATGCATTAGACTTAAATTGACCAATTTTGTAATTTACATGTTCTAGGATTATATCTAGGGAACAGCATTCTCATGTGTTCATGTGTTTGTTTGTTTGTGTTTTTGTGATATCAGACTTGAATTTGATCTTATATTATTCCTTATTGAGTTTCAGTTATTTCGGTTACTCATTCATTAGTTTTCGAGTTATGAGTAGGAAGTTACGAAACTTTCCATAGATTTATCATACATGGTCTTCGTCTTCATGTATAGAGTCGAATTCTAAATTTCTAGTCAAAGTTTTGTAGTCATCCTTGTGCGTGAGAGAGTTACATTTCATAATCCAAAAATGGATTTGAATTCGGAGTTCAGAGGCCGGAGAACAGTCGAAAAACGCAAGGGAGAGTGCGGGAGGAAGCAAATGGTCGGCCATTTGCCACCCATCCCCAAGTTCGAGCGTGGCCATCTCGGGCAGGAGACTCCTCTGCCCCCCAAATGGCCATGTGCCTCCTTGAGGAGCTGAGCTAGCACGTGGCCATTGGCTGCCCAAAACCTCTCTTTTCCCACTCTTTATATGTCTCTTTCTCTCTCTTTCATTCTTAGAAGAAAATTTGAAAAACATGTGTAAAAATTTTCTCTCCAACTTTCCCAACTTCCAAACACCATAACTTTCTCATTTCTCATCCGATTTAACTGATTCAAGTTGGAGAATCTTTATATTGAAGTCCCCTACCTTCTCCAAGTTGTTTGCAGCCATTTGTTCAAGTTTTACAGTGGTTCTACATTCAAAACCAAAATTGCACGAGATTCTAAATGTATTGATCTAAGCTTTGTGATTTGATCTTTAAAGTCTTTAATTACATTGGGTTTTCTTCTTCTATATTTATGTGTTACTTGGACAAATGCTATTGAGAAGTAGAGCTTCAATCATAGGCTAATCTTGTCTAATTAGAGACTTAAATGTGAACTAGTTTTTCTTGAAATCTAGGTTTTCACATGTTTATGAGTTGTATTGTAATTAGCTTATTATCTAGGGTTATTTTTACTTTGACTGACTTTAGTTTCATGATTGATAGCCTTATCATGTGTTAGGACTCATTAGTTGAACAAATCTAGGATTAGCACATTTGATTTCATACATATTTAGAGCTAATTATGATTTAATTGATTATTGTGTAAATACTTGCTCTAAATATTTGCTAGGATATTCATTGATCATATCTTGTGAATCTAGCATGTTTGTGTATGTTACTAATATCTTGAATATGTGCTTAATTTATATGATTGATTCAAGTTTTAGTTTAATGAATGAATCTAGGAATTAAATGTGCTTAGGTGTTTCACATGTTCTAGGTTTTATTCATGTATAGTAACTAGACTATTTTGATTTATGATCTCTCATGCTAATGTCTAGTTCCCATAGAATTTTATTGATCACATATTCTATGTTAAGTGCTTGTTTGCATTTGCATTCATTGATAACACTAGGAAGTCCTTGTAAAAGGCATGAAGTCTTGGTTATGACAAGTGGTCTGGATAACCAAGCAAGAAGTCTTGATTAAGATTGGGGAGATTCGGATAACTATGCAAGGGAGGCTTTCTAGAGACATGAGTGCCTTGGATAAAAAGTTGACTATGACATTGGTAGGCCTGGGATATTGAGTAGACATAGAGTCCAATAGAGAGTGTTTTATATGTTGTCTCACTCTTGAGGAATTTCTAATATATCAATGGTGTAAAGTAGACATAGAGTCCAATAGAGAGTGTTTCACACTTTTGAGGAATTTCTAATCTACCAATAGGGTTGGGTACACATAGAGTCCAATAGGGAGTGTATCATGAGTTTGTCACTTTTGAGAAATTTCTAATCTATTATCCAATAAATATAGTACCCGATGGTTGTGGATTCAACCCGTGGATGTTTCATCTTCAGAGGTTTTACCACATGAAAAAATCTCTTGTGTTAATTCTTCCTATCTCTACCTTCTATATTTGTATATGTGTATAGTTGAATCTTGTTTCATAATCTTCACTTCTAGATATTCTGTAAACAAGATTATGTAAAGTGTGGGATGCTAGCACTCCATTTGATCAAAGTTGTAAATATCATTCTTTTGTACATATTGGACATAATTGTGAATAAAAGTATTCTATGTTTTTAGTTTTAATATAATTCCTTCACTTGCAACTTGTAGACTTGATTGACAATGATTTATTGAAAATGCTTTTCAATTGTCTACACATGTTTTAAATTGTTTAAGTGTTGTGATTCAAGCTATCTAGAGGGACAAACTCTTGTTTGTTTCAAAGGATTAAAAAAGGTATAAAAACCTATTCATCCCCTCTCTCTAGGTTAGCTTTAGGAAATTTAACTGTGTTTGTATATTTCAAAAGGTCTTCTCCACAAGGTGTAAGGTTTATGATTTGTATTGGCTTAATTCCATTGCAAAACACTCTATGATTATATTAGTTGTTGCTTAGGACATTATTTGAAGAAAGGAAGCTTAAAGAGTGAAGAGCAACGTCTAGTGCAAAAGTCGTCTTCAAGAGGTGAAAAACGTCAAAGGTAAATCTTGACTTCCATCCTCTTGCAAGGCGTTAGCGCACACACACACAATTCATACATGTGTGTCCCTGCATCATGGTTCAAATATTTGGTATAACACATTCACACACTTCATAGCATGCTCATGCATTGATCTTGTATTGACAAACATTGTGAAATTGCATGCTTTGTGACAATCTCTTTGATATGGCATGCTTGTGTGAATATATGTTTATTTGTTTCCGTATTTTGTGTTTAGGACTTGAACATGTTCTTATTTAATGCCTTATTGAGTTCCGGTCGTTTCGGTTACTCATTCATAAGGTTTCGAGTCCAAACAAGTTGACTATGCTACTTTTCATTCTCATTTGTTGTGTTGACTTCATCGTCGGATTCCGAGATGATTTCTCAACCATTTTTCAAAGTTGAGTAGTCACAGTCATGCGTGAGGGAGTCACGGTTCGTAATCCAAAAATGGATTTGAAATCAGAGGTCGGATGCTCAAGATATGGGCTGAAGAACCGAAGGAGGCGCGCGAGAGAAGTTGAGATCACGTGTGGCCACAAGGCCAGCCCGTGTGGGAGGCCGTGGGCCCCACGCGCCCCCCACGGGGTGGTGATGTGGCAGCTTCTGATTCGCTCGTAAAATCTCTCATTTCCCTCCTTTTAAGCTCACCTCCTTCCCTCCACACTTTGAGAAATGTTGTAGAACACTTGAAGATTTTTGCTGCAGAATTCTACATTTTTTTGCTTACTTGTTTTGATCATATCTCTCTCATCCGAACTCGAAATCAATCGATTCAAAAACCAAAATTGTTGGTCTCAAAGAGAGCTACAAACCCCAAGTATTTCCAGAGGCAGCTGACTTCACCATTTTTCTCAGCTGATGCATTTTCAGTACGTGGTCAGTATGGTAGTTTCAACTTCTTCTTTTTCAATTTCATCTTTGATCATCTCTTGATTCTTACTATTTGATTGATGAAATTTGTTGAGAAGTATGTTAGATCACTTGCTAGGGTTGTTTGATCATTTGTTAATTGAGATTTAGCTTTGTGATTTGTTTTGAACATATATGTGCTAAACTTGATTGTGTGTGAAATTGATTCTAGAAATTGAATATATGATGTATCTCATATTATTTTCTAGGTTCTATTTCTTGATCTAAGAACTAGGTTTTTAGTGTGATAAATTGAATATTCATACCTTTGTTCTTATTGATTTGCATGTCTTGATTTCTAGATAATTTTGTGATTGTGTGTTGAAATCATATTCTAGACTATCATTGAACATGTACATTTTGCTTGATTGATCATCTAGCTTAATTTGTTTGTGTTTGCATCACTTGCATCACTTTAGATCATAGCCTTGCATTAGGTTGAAGTCTCTAGCAAAGTGAGTGAAGCTTTGTGGATAGAGCAAGGAAGTCTTGATTAGAGTCGAGAGGACTCGGATAATCAAGCAAGGAAGTCTTGTCTAGGGTCGGGAGGATCCGGATAGGCAAGCAAGAAATCTTCCTAGAGACGTGAGCGTCTTGGATAGGAAGTTGCTTTCTAGAGGTGTAGGACACATCTCGGATAGGAAGTAAGCTTGGTGATTCACTAGCCCGAGGGTAGATTAGGAGTTGATAGCTTGAGTGGATATCATAAGTGATAGCTTGAGTGTGTAAGTCATTTTTCACATAGTGGATTGCTTCGCCGGTGGTTGTGGTATCAACTCGTGGATGTTTCCTCATTGAGGTTTTACCACGTTAAAATCATTGTGTTCAATTTTGCTCTACTTTTCTTTATCTTCCATATATTACATTGATTGCATATCTTGTAAATTGATTAACTCTTATCTTAGTGTAATCAATTCATTTGCTAAATCTAATCAAGTGTGCATTTGCCTTGTAATTTTTCGCATTATTTTTAATTGGGAGAATTTGGAGCCTATACCTATTCACCCCCCCTCTAGGTATATTTCACTACTACATTAAGAGAAATTTCATTTGGTATCAGAGCGGGTGTCTAGACGCACTTAGATTGATCCTTTCTTTGTAGTATTTTTGTGTTTGTTTTTGTTTGTGATAAAATCATGATTATGGAAGTGTATTCCTATGTGGCTTCTTTTGTTGAACATATTGACTTAGATGAGAAAAAGATCAATGATCTTACTTTTGAAAATGAACGTTTATCCAATGTCAATATGTCCCTCAACTAGAAGTTAGAGAATCATGATCTTGGCTCAAAAGAGTTCAATGAACTTAAAGACAAGATCCTAAGTCTAGAATTGAATCTTAAAGATAGCAATGATAGACTTGGTATCTTGAAGCAAGAAATTGAGCAAAGAGATTGTTCTCTTGTTAATGCTAAGAAACTTGAAAATGTGTTTAAATCCAAACTTAATGAGCATTTAAATCAAGAGAAAAAGTATGAACAATGGCTTGATAAATCACATAAAGATGTTTTGTTTAGTGATAACAAAGCGGAAAAATATGCCATTGAACTTAGGATGCTTCGTGAGAAACTTGATGAGGCTAATAGGGTGATTAGCAAGATGTCATCTAGTTCTAATAAAGTTGAAACCCTCATTAAAAGTGGAAAGCATCCATGTGACAAAAGAGGTTTGGGTTATATCAATGAGAAGGAGACTCCTTCATCTAACAAATCTACTTTTGTCAAAGCAAGCATTGAATCAATTGTAGGTACACTCTCTCAAGGTAAAGCTATGAAAGCTACCGGAGGTGTCTCTTCATCAACAAGGATGTTCAATGGAAGAACTCAACAACATAAGCATCAAGAAGCAACAACCTCAAATGCAAGAGGTGGAGCATCAAGGGTTGCTCTTCAAAGAGGTAAAACTGTGAGAAGACCAAATGCTATAGAAGCAAATGCAAATGGTAAATTTCTCAAATTTATTCCTATTTGTCATCATTGTAATATGATAGGACATATTCGACCTAGATGCTTTGAGTATATTTGGAGATGCAAATTTGATAATGCTTTTCATGATATGTCTTTGAATGGACCTAGGCAATCATCCATGTATGGATATAGAAATAGACCTAGGAAGACCTTGGAAAAGCATGTTGTCGAAAGAGTTGTTGATGACTTGCTTGCTAAATCTTGTGTTGTGCCTCACTCTACTATGCATAAGAAAATTGATAATGCTTTGTTTGATATTTTTGAAGATGTGACCAATGAGGTCAAGGTGCATGTTAAAAAGCCTAACATTGAGTCAAAGCATGTTAGAAGTAAGAGTGAGAAGCATGTTGTGAAAAATGTGTGGATTAGAAAAGACACATCTAAATGTAATGTTGCACAATATGCTTTACGTGCCAAATCCTCCTATTCTTGGTACCTAGATAGTGGTTGCTCTAGGAACATGACCGGGAACAAAGAGTTCTTTAAGAATCTTGTTTTAAAGGATGGAGGTTGGGTTACTTTTGGTGATGGTACCAAAAAGCAAGTTCTTGGCAAGGGAACAATTTGTATCCCCGGATTGCCTAAACTTCGCAATACTTTGTATGTTGATGGGTTACAAGCTAACTTGATAAGCATTACTCACTTGTGTGAAATTTTTAAAGAAGTTAGCTTTAACAAAGATGTATGCACTATAATTGATAAAAAGGGCGATGTCATCCTAAGAGTCAAAAGGTCTATAGATAATTGCTATTGTCTTGAGATAGATCCTCTAACATGCAACATGGCACATGAGTGCAATAAGCTTGATTTGTGGCATCAATGTTTGGGTCACATGAATTTTAAAGATTTGAAAAAGCTTGAAAAACATGGCATTGTTAAAGGTCTTCCTAATCTTGGTAAAAAGCTTGAGGTGGTTTGTAAACCTTGCCAATTAGGTAAGCAAACCAAAGTGCCTCATAAGAAAAATTCTTACATAGCTACCAAGAGACCTTTAGAACTTGTGCATATGGACCTAATGGGGCCAATTCAAACCGAGAGCATTAATGGCAAAAATTACATTTTGTATGCGTTGATGACTTCTCTAGGTTTACTTAGGTTTATTTTCTTAGAAACAAGACCGAGGCTTTTGATTACTTTAAAAAGTTTTGTAATCAAGTTCAAAATGAAAAAGGTCTTGATATCAAGAAAATATGTCGCATTAGGAGTGATCATGGGACGAAATTTGAAAATGCAAAATTTAGTGAGTTTTGTGATGGTTTAGGGATTTCTCATGAGTTCTACACACCTAGAACTCCTCAACAAAATGGTGTTGTTGAGAGGAAAAACCGTGTCTTGCAAGAGATGGCTAGGGTCATGCTCAATAGCAAGAAAGCCCCTAGAAACCTATGGCCCGAGGCGGTCAATACCGCTTGTTATGTGTCAAATCGTGTTTTTAAAAGGCTCGGCACAAAACAAACGTCCTATGAGCTATGGAAGGGCAAGAAGCCCAATGTGAGTTACTTCCACACTTTTGGGAGTAAATGTTATATTTTGAATGATAGAGATCACTTAGGAAAGTTTGATGCTAAAAGTGATGTTTGTCTCTTTCTTGGGTATGCTATTAATAGTCGTGCATATAGAGTCTTTAACTTGACTACTAAGACTATCATGTAGTCTATCAATGTGAAGATAGATGATCTTAGCATGCTTAATTTGTGTGATGATAATAGTGTCAATGAACCTAAAGAAAACATGTTGAATGACACTAAAACACCTATTGATGTGGTTAGTAGTGTTTCTAGTCAAGATGATAAAAATGATAGTCATGTAGAAGTTGTAAGTCAAGGGTTGGAAAATGCTTTAAATGATAATCAATAAAATGACCAAGTTGTTGAACATTCTCACCCAAGACTTAGAAACTTACACTATCAAGAAGACATCATAGGTGATTTAAATGAAGGGGTTAGAACAAGAAATCAAATTGCTAACCAAATATCCTATGCTTGCTACACTTCTCAAATTGAACCCAAAAACATTAATGAAGCAATTGTTGATGAATATTGGGTTGGGGCTATGCAAGATGAACTTAATCAATTTGAGAGGAATGAAGTGTGGTCCTTAGTTCCTAGACCCAAAGATATAAATGTAATTGGCACTAAATGGGTGTTTAGAAATAAGACCGATGAAAGTGGCAAGATTGTAAGGAATAAAGCTAGACTAGTGGCTTAATGTTACACTCAAGTGGAGGGTGTTGACTTTGATGAGACGTTTGCCCCGGTTGCTCGTCTCGAGTCCATTAGACTTTTGTTGTCCATTGCATGCATTAAAAAGTTCAAATTATTTCAAATGGATGTCAAAAGTGCTTTCCTCAATAGATACCTTCAAGAAGAAGTGTATGTTGAACAACCTAAGGGTTTTGTAGACCCACACTCTCCTAATCATGTGTTTAAATTGAAAAAGGCTCTCTATGGCCTTAAACAAGCTCCAAGAGCTTGGTATGATAGGTTGACTCAATATCTTATTGACAACCAATATAGGAGAGGTGGCATTGATAGAACTTTGTTTATCAAACATCATGATCATGATATTTTTGTTGCACAAATATATATTGATGACATTGTTTTTGGGTCTACTAATAAAACCAAGGTTGATAAATTTGTTAGTGTTATGTCAAGTGAATTTGGAATGAGTATGGTGGGTGAGTTGAATTATTTTCTAGGTATGCAAGTAAAGCAAACTAGCATGGGCATAATGTTGAATCAATCTAAATATGCTAAAAATCTAGTTAAGAGATTTGGCCTAGAAAATGGAAAAGATTTTGAAACTCCCATGAGCACCACTTTAAAACTTGACAAAGATGAAAAAGGGAAAAGTGTTGACCAAAGCCTTTATAGAAGCATGATAGATAGTCTACTTTACCTAACGGCTAGTAGACCCGATATTTGCTTTAGTGTTGGCTTGTGTGCTAGATTCCAAGTAAATCCCAAGGAATCTCAATTAAAAGCCGTCAAGAGGATCATTAGGTACATCAAAGGAACTCATAGTCTTGGTCTATTCTATTCATTTGATACCAATGATATCCTTGTAGGCTATTGTGATGCGGATTGGGCGGGAAACATAGATGACCGTAAAAGCACATCGGGCGGTTGCTTTTATGTTGGTAATAACTTGGTTTCTTGGTCAAGTAAGAAACAAAATTCGGTTTCTCTTTCCTCTTCCGAAGCCGAATACATTGCGTCCGGAAGTGCTTGTACACAATTACTTTGGATGAAACAAATCCTTAAGGATTATGAGATAGAACAAGGAAAAATGACACTTTATTGTGATAACTTAAGTGCCATTAACATCTCTAAAAATCCGGTTCAACACTCCCGTACTAAACACATAGACATTAGGCATCATTTCATTAGAGATCTAGTTGAACATTCTATTGTTACTCTAGAGCATTTGCCTACTAAAAATCAACTTGCGGACTTGTTCACTAAGCCCTTGGACAAAGAGAGGTTTAAAACTCTTAGAATGTCCATTGGCATGATTTGTGTTGATTGATGTCTTTGTGTGATTGTGAGTGGCTTGATGAGCAAAACTTTAATTGAATATCATTGTCTTTAAGAGCTACTCACTTGAGAAGTAATGATCTTTAACAAGTATCTTTTATTGTTTTTTAGATCATGCACTTGAGCTTGAAAATCTTATTTTTGAAAAGTGCACTAATGCTTCTCTTGTATGTTTTAGTTTTTGAGTTTTTATGGTTGAATATGTGTAGATAATGGTTGCATCTAGAAGTTTATTGTTAAGTACATGATAGATGACCTATGGTATACATCCATTTTGCTTCGGCACTACATAGTAATCAATGAGCACCCTCATGGAAAGGGCTACACACCTTGGCTGTGAAGCCACCCAATGTAGGAAAGGGTTATGCCATTGTGATGAGTGAAAGCCGCCATGAGGAGTATATGTTTTTGTTAGTAAAATCAAAGATGAAACTAAATATACCACGGTGTGTATAAAGCTATCTAGAGGGGGGGTGAATAGATTTTACGCTTTTTACCCAATTTTTCGTGTTAGTCAAAATTACGAAATTACCCTCAAGATAATATAAACAAGCAAGTGTAATATGGTGCGGAAATTAAATTAACACTTGAATTTTTACGTGGAAACCCTCACGGGAAAAACCACGGGCTATGTAAGTAAGCCACACTCGAACCTCGAATCCACTAAATGTGCAAACGATTACAACCTAATCCCGGAAGTAATCACACACCTACCTAATCCCGGTATGAGTGAACCTAGTCCAATTTGCTTGCGATCTAAGCAACCTAATCCCGATTGCTACACACAAGACTTAGCTTCTCTTGAAGAGAATACAACCCTAAGTGAATATATGAAAATATCCAAAATGCAACATAGAGCAAGGGAAACCCTATATGCTTATCTAAGATGATTAATATGCAATTAAGAACAATCCTAGATATCAAAACTAAATGACATGTCAAATAGTTAAGCTAATCAATATCAAGTATAAAACCTAATATGCTAGCACAATACAACTTCTCAAACATACATCATACTAATCTCAATTTTGTATCTAGAGCATACAAAATAACAATCAAGTAATTAATTGAGATTTGCTAGATAAATTAAACACAAAATATGTAAGATATTAGTGAAAAGCTTACCAAGCAAAGTATGATGAAGATTCCATGCTAGATGACATCTAGATGATCTAAGATGATGCTAGATGATGATTGATGATCATGAAATTGTGTTTGAGTAATTAAAAATGAGTTCTTTGTGTATTTTTCTTCTCTTGAAAAATATCCTAAGTATGCAGCATGAATAAGAACTCTTGTAAATGACCTAAAATCAAGTTAGCATATATATAGAGGCCATAAGTGAAGTGAGGTCGTTTTGAAAACTCGCCAGAAAACTACTCTGTGCGCTGGTGGACCTGCGCTGGTGGACCAGCGCAGGACCAGCGCACAAGCCAATTTTGGCTTGAGCGCTGGACGTCAGGCGCTGCCACCAGCGCCAGTCCAGCGGCGCCATACTGGGCGATCGGCGCTGGTGGCCGGCGCTGGTCCACACCAGCGCACGACCAGCGGCGCGCCACTGGGCGATTTGCGCCGGTGAGCGGCGCTGGTCGACCGGCGCTGGTGGACCAGCGCACAGCCCCAAAAATTGCATCCCACATGCAATTATGCAAGGGATACAAATTCAAACAAGATGCATCCTAAAAGCCTAAATGCTATGATGTTTTCAACATAAGATGCACTCATAAAATCAAGTAAGAAGAGATGTAAATAATCATTTATGCACAACAAAAAGAAACACAACATACAAAGATTAAACATATGCATGAGTTGTGAGTGTGTGCAACTATCTCTTCAAGACAAGAAAGCACTTAGAATATTACCTTTGGTGCTTGTCAATAATGAGGTCTTCAAAGGGCCTAATGCACTAACAACAACATTTAAACTACCCTTACAAAGTATCCCCATTTATGATTTGATCACGAAATAAGCCAATTAAAAACAACGGGAATCCTTACAATCTCCCCCTTTGTCTATTTCGTGACAAAACCATCACTCACATTAAATCCTCACAACAAAATAGAAACTACGGGATTACAATGATATTCTACATTACAAAGAGATAAGAGAATGCAACTTGAAGTCTTCAATCCTCTTGTAGAATAATCAATCCCTGAAAAGAGTTTCTAACATTCCAATTCAAGTAAAGTGTGAGATTAATCATGTGAGAATAATACCAAGCATTTGCATTTTTAGAATTTAGGCACAACATTAGCAAATGTATGCAATGTATGATAAATGCAATGCTCCCCCTCAAAGGGTTACTCCCCCTCAATGTTTTATCTCCCCAAAGTGCACAATAGCTTCTCTATTTTGCAACTCCCCTTACAATATCCTACTCCCCCTTTTTGTCATGATATAGGCAAAGGAGTAGTCCCCAACCGGGTCACTCATAGCAACGAGAGATAGAAGCATGCAAGATATGCATATACATATAAGTCACGTTATGCACTTCAATTAATTTGAGAGAAACAAGGAGATTTATTTGAGAAAATGTGTGAATCCAACATGCTTTGCATACAAGACATATAGCATTCAAGTCCAAAATACAATGGTATTTGGCAAAGCAAATGACAAAGGTTTCTAATTCGAATTCAAACCAATTTCACCAATGTCATGGAAAAAGCAAGGATATAGAGATTATTGATTTTAATTTAAGAGTAACTATATCCAACTTTATAAGCGAAACATGGCATGAGCGACTTTGCACCCTATTAGATTTTTCCGGATAAGATATCCGTATGATAGTAACCATGTTCAACTAATAAAGAAAGAGAGACATTTGGAATGTAATTCCTTTGAACGGATACAAGATCCTTTATTCATTTTGAGTCTCATTAGCTTTCACACAAGTTTTGCATTTTTAAGAATATGCAATCATCAATTCATGCTTTTCATGTGAGCATGTTGTATGAATTTCATGCTTTTTCATTTAGCATTAGCATGTTATTTAAGAGACATCATGTCATGGAGATAACTATAGGTCATTCACATCATACTTCCTATGTAAATCTCCTAGTCCAAAAATGCATGTTTGAACATAAATATGACATGGATTGTAGACAAGCAAGGTTCACACTTATAGAATTTGAAAGCATATATACATATGTACAACCAAGCTTACTCAAGCAATCAAAAGAAGAGGCATAAGTTATTTCAAATTTTTTGCAAGTTACATGAATGCAAAATAGCTCTCTTTGCTTGAGTTCCCCATATGGGGTCAATCATAGAACATCACTCCACAAGACATATCCCAATAGATCTACTAAGAATTTTAAATCGAGTAGCATCTAAGGGTTTAGTAAATAAGTCCGCAAGTTGATCATTAGTACCTACATGTTCAAGTACTATGCATTTATTTTCAACAAGCTCTCTAATGAAGTGATGGCGGATGTCAATATGCTTAGTTCTAGAATGTTGAACCGGATTCTTGGAAATATTAATAGCACTCATGTTATCACAAAAGAGAGTGAGAGTACCTTGGTTGAATCCGTAGTCTACAAGCATTTGTTTCATCCATAGGAGTTGTGTGCATCCACTCCCCGCGGCTATGTACTCGGCCTCGGCCGTGGACAAGGAAATCGAGTTTTGCTTCTTGCAAAACCAAGACACCAAGTTGTTGCCTAGAAAGAAGCAACCGCCCGATGTGCTCTTCCTATCATCACAATTTCCTGCCCAATCCGCATCACTAAAGCCAACTAGACTAGCATTAGTGTCAAAAGAGTACCAAATCCCATAGTTGGATGTCCCATTCACATAGCGAATGATCCTCTTCACGGAAGAGAGGTGGGACTCCTTAGGATCCGCTTGGTACCTAGCACACACACCCACACTAAAAGATATATCGGGCCTACTTGCGGTCAAATAAAGCAAGCTACCTATCATGCCACGATATAGAGTTTGTTCCACACTTTTACCACTAGCATCCTTGCTTAGCTTCAAAGTGGTACTCATGGGTGTATCACAATGTTTGGCTTTCTCTAAACCAAACTTCTTCACTAGGTTCTTAGCATATTTGGCTTGGGTTATGAAAATCCCATCATGCATTTGCCTAATTTGCAAACCTAGGAAGTAACTAAGCTCACCAACAAGACTCATCTCAAATTCAAGAGACATGACATCAACAAATTGTTGGACTTTGGTGTTGTTGGTGGAGCCAAAAACTATATCATCAACATATATTTGAGCTATGAAAAGCTCATCATTGTCTCTCTTGATGAATAGTGTCTTGTCAACACTTCCTCTTGTGTAGTTGTTGTCAACAAGAAATTGAGTGAGGCGCTCATACCAAGCCCTCGGTGCTTGTTTCAACCCATAAAGTGCCTTCTTGAGGCGATAGACATGATTGGGGTGGTGTGCATCCACAAACCCCTTAGGTTGTTCAACAAACACTTCCTCTTGCAAGAAGCCATTGAGGAAGGCACTCTTGACGTCCATTTGGTGCAATTTGAACTTGTGCACACAAGAGATGGACAAGAGAAGCCTAATGGACTCTAAGCGGGCAACGGGAGCAAAAGTCTCCTCAAAGTCGATACCCTCAATTTGAGAGTACCCTTGTGCTACAAGTCTAGCCTTGTTCCGCACTATGTTGCCATCCTCATCGGATTTGTTCCTAAATATCCATTTGGTGCCTATGACATTAGTGGTCTTAGGCCTAGGAACTAGAGTCCAAACCTCATTCCTTTCGAATTGGCTTAGCTCTTCTTGCATGGCAAGAACCCAAAATTCATCATTTAAGGCTTCTTCAACCTTTTTGGGTTCAATTTGAGAGGTGTAACATGTATAGCTAATAAGATTAGCAAGTTGGCGTCTAGTCCTAACACCCTCATTTACCTCTCCAATGATATCTTCTTTATCATGGAGTTTCCTAACCCATGGAGCGGGTTCTTTAGAGTCCAAAAGAGGAACTCTATCAATAGGTTGTGTGCCATCATTGTTGACATTAGATGTCCCAACATTAGGCGACACCACAACCTCCTCCAAAGGAGAATCATCACTAAAAATAACCTCCTCCTCATGATCATTAGACTTGAGCCTAGTATCATCAAATACGACATTGGATGATTCCATAACACTTAGAGTCTTTAAATTGAAAACTCTATAGGCTCTACTATTTAAGGCATAGCCAATAAAAATACCCTCATCACTCTTAGCATCAAACTTGCCAAGTTGATCACGGTCATTCAAAATGTAGCATTTGCTTCCAAAAGTGTGGAAGTAGCTAACATTTGGCCTCTTGCCTTTCCATAACTCATAGGAGGTGTTTCTAGTACCGGGCCTTAGGAACACTCTATTTCCTATATAGCAAGCCGTGTTAATGGCTTCGGCCCATAGGTTCCTAGGGACATTGTTGCTAAGCAACATCACACGGGCCATCTCTTGGAGGACCCTATTCTTCCTCTCAACAACTCCATTTTGTTGAGGTGTCCTAGGAGCAGAAAATTCATGGGAGATGCCTAAACCATTACAAAAGGTTTCAAAGGTGGCATTCTCAAATTCTCTCCCATGGTCACTTCTAATCCGTTTAATGCTTCTAATGTTAGAATTCATTTCATTTTGCAATTTAGTACAAAGCATTTTAAACTTATCAAAAGTTTCGGATTTTTCTCTAAGAAAATATGTCCATGTAAATCTAGAGAAATCATCAACACAAACAAAAATGTATCTCTTTCCACCCAAACTTTCGGTTTGCATAGGACCCATGAGGTCCATGTGGAGAAGCTCAAGTGGCTCCTTGGTGGTGAGATACTTACCCTTTTTGTGCATGCTTTTGGTTTGCTTTCCTTGTTGGCAAGGTCCACAAATACCATTGGCTTTCTTCCCAAGCTTAGGGAGGCCACGCACACAATTGAACTTTCCAAGGGTCCGTAGATCCCTAAAGTTCATGTGGCCAAGTCTTTCATGCCACAACTCAATTTGCTCATCCATGGACACATGATTAGATACAATTCTAGCTTCAAGACAATAACAATTGTCGCTAGATCTCATGCCCTTCAACAAGGTTTGTCCATCGGGTTTTAGGATAGAGCAATAATCTTTAGAGAACAAGACGGAATATCCTTCATCACTAAGATGTGAAATGCTAATTAAATTGGCTTTCAAGCCATCAACAAATAAAGCATTGGATAAGGAGGGTAATCCGGGAACGGAAATGGTTCCTTTCCCTACAACATTTCTTTTGGATCCATCACCAAAAGTGACATTTCCACCTTCCTCCATAACAAGAGTCTCGAAGAAACTCTTGTTTCCCGTCATGTGCCTAGAGCACCCACTATCCAAGTACCAAAAATTAGAAGAATTTGCCTTCAAGGCTATTTGTGCAACATGGCAAACATTTTCATTCTTTCTAATCCACTTAGCAACAATTTTAGCTTTCTTAGTGGCCTTTGGTACATGTGCTCTACTATTTCTAGGATCATGCAAATCAACATTTTCATTCCTAGAAACATGCATCTTGGCTCTATTCTTTCTCTTTTCAATCATGCTTTGTTTTCTACACATTTTAATATATTGAAAGCAATTTGGTCTAATATGACCATCACAACCACAAAAGTGACAAATAGGAATGAAAAAGGGAATCATACCTCGCCTTTGAGTACGTCCATGTCTTTGTGGATATGAGGGTTCAATCCATCTTCGTTGTTGAACCGGTCTTGGTTGCTTCCAAGCTTGAGGTTGCATGATTGGTCTCTTTCCTTTGTGAGCCAATTTGGGAGGAGTGTTGGCTTGAGGAACCTTAGGAGGTTGAGCTTGAGTTTTCCTTCTTGGCCCCATTTTCACTTGTGCATTAGAACTTTGTCCTATTTCTAACTTTTTCTTAGGAGGTTGCACAAATGAAGTTTCTTCATTCTTCAAGCTCTTGACAAATATGGTCTTGTTAGAGGTTGAGATTTTCTTGCCATCTTCATACCCAAGACCTCTCTTGTCACTTGGACTCTTTCCAACACCAAGTAAATGATCAAGCTTCTTGGTGCTAGAATCTATCCTAGCCAAGGACCCTTTAGCTTCTACAAGTTCCCTCTTCAAGCCTTCTTCACTTCTCTTGGACAAGTCTAACTCCTCAATTAGCTTATCCTCTCTCCTCTTCAATCTTTCCACTTGTTCACTTAAGTGGTCATTGTGAGCCGAAAGTTCAAGGTTTTCTTCTCTCAACCTCTCAATCTTTCTTGTGCTTTTAAGTGCTAAATCATTGAACTCGGCATGGTATTTAGCAAGCACCTTTTGCTCCACAAACTTCTTCTTGGAATTAGAAGAGGAGTCACTTTCTTCTTCACTAGAGTCAATTTCCTCTTGACTCAAATCTTCCTTTTCACTAGCACTTTTGCTCTTGTGAGAAGATGCAAAAGCTAGGAAGTTAGCCATGAGCTCTTCCTCACTTGAAGACTCATCTTCCTCATTGGAACCATCACTACTCCCACTCCATGTGGCGGCCATCACTTTACCCTTCTTCCTCTCATTGTGATTCGCACATTCGGGGGCAAAGTGACCAATCCCACCACACTCAAAGCATCGGACCCCTTTCCTTTCGGTCCTCTCTTGTCTAGGCTCAAACTTTTGAAGGAACTCTTTTTCTTCAAATCTTGTCCTCTTGACCCAAATCCCTTCTTCTTCTTGAACCCCATAACCTTGTTGAACCGTTTCACAAATAAGGCAAGGTCTTCATCCGATTCATGCTTTGCCTCCTTTTCATCCTTAGATGCTTTCAAAGCTATTCCTTTAGACTTCTTAGGAGGAGTAGTGTTGCTAGGAGCCTTCCTAGACTCATATGCAAGGAGACGCCCAATTACCTCACTTGGCTTCATATCCATGTAGCCACTATTTTCTTCTATGGCCGTCACCTTTGATTCAAACCTATCGGGGAGAGATCTCATAATTTTTTGCTTGACTCTCCTATCCGAATACGGGTCTCCGAGTTGATGGCTTTGATTTACTATGTCCATCAATTTGATTTCGAAGTCGTTGAAGCATTCATCCTCTCCCATCCTAAGTAACTCAAATTGAGTTTGGAGGACTTGAAGCTTGGACTCCTTCACCACCTCGGTTCCCTCATGTGCAACTTGAAGGATGTCCCATGCCACTTTGGCAATTTGAGTATTCTGAATAAGCTTGTACTGATTCTCATCCATGGCACACATAATGGCATGCATCGCCTTCCTATTCCACTTAGAAGCCTCAAACTCTTGCGCGTTCCATTGCGCCTTAGGCTTCAAAACATCTTGTCCTCCACCCGCGGGAGTCATCATAGGGAGATCATATCCGTCTTCCACCGCCATCCATGCACGGTCATGAATTTGGCATATGTAGGATTCCATCTTCCCTTTCCATTGGGAATAGTTCACACCGGTAAGAAGTGGAGGCCTTGTGCTAGAAGCTCCTTCGTGGCCACCACCATTTCCACCGTTTCCACTCATAGTGTTTATGAATGAATGAAATGAATGCAAATGTATGAATAATCAAAAATCACACAAAATGCAAAACACACCAAAATAAAGCAAGGATCACCTATGTATGTCTAGGAACCCGCTCTGATACCAATTGAAACTAAATATACCACGGTGTGTATAAAGCTATCTAGAGGGGGGGTGAATAGATTTTACGCTTTTTACCCAATTTTTCGTGTTAGTCAAAATTACGAAATTACCCTCAAGATAATATAAACAAGCAAGTGTAATATGGTGCGGAAATTAAATTAACACTTGAATTTTTACGTGGAAACCCTCACGGGAAAAACCACGGGCTATGTAAGTAAGCCACACTCGAACCTCGAATCCACTAAATGTGCAAACGATTACAACCTAATCCCGGAAGTAATCACACACCTACCTAATCCCGGTATGAGTGAACCTAGTCCAATTTGCTTGCGATCTAAGCAACCTAATCCCGATTGCTACACACAAGACTTAGCTTCTCTTGAAGAGAATACAACCCTAAGTGAATATATGAAAATATCCAAAATGCAACATAGAGCAAGGGAAACCCTATATGCTTATCTAAGATGATTAATATGCAATTAAGAACAATCCTAGATATCAAAACTAAATGACATGTCAAATAGTTAAGCTAATCAATATCAAGTATAAAACCTAATATGCTAGCACAATACAACTTCTCAAACATACATCATACTAATCTCAATTTTGTATCTAGAGCATACAAAATAACAATCAAGTAATTAATTGAGATTTGCTAGATAAATTAAACACAAAATATGTAAGATATTAGTGAAAAGCTTACCAAGCAAAGTATGATGAAGATTCCATGCTAGATGACATCTAGATGATCTAAGATGATGCTAGATGATGATTGATGATCATGAAATTGTGTTTGAGTAATTAAAAATGAGTTCTTTGTGTATTTTTCTTCTCTTGAAAAATATCCTAAGTATGCAGCATGAATAAGAACTCTTGTAAATGACCTAAAATCAAGTTAGCATATATATAGAGGCCATAAGTGAAGTGAGGTCGTTTTGAAAACTCGCCAGAAAACTACTCTGTGCGCTGGTGGACCTGCGCTGGTGGACCAGCGCAGGACCAGCGCACAAGCCAATTTTGGCTTGAGCGCTGGACGTCAGGCGCTGCCACCAGCGCCAGTCCAGCGGCGCCATACTGGGCGATCGGCGCTGGTGGCCGGCGCTGGTCCACACCAGCGCACGACCAGCGACGCGCCACTGGGCGATTTGCGCCGGTGAGCGGCGCTGGTCGACCGGCGCTGGTGGACCAGCGCACAGCCCCAAAAATTGCATCCCACATGCAATTATGCAAGGGATACAAAGTCAAACAAGATGCATCCTAAAAGCCTAAATGCTATGATGTTTTCAACATAAGATGCACTCATAAAATCAAGCAAGAAGAGATGTAAATAATCATTTATGCACAACAAAAAGAAACACAACATACAAAGATTAAACATATGCATGAGTTGTGAGTGTGTGCAACTATCTCTTCAAGACAAGAAAGCACTTAGAATATTACCTTTGGTGCTTGTCAATAATGAGGTCTTCAAAGGGCCTAATGCACTAACAACAACATTTAAACTACCCTTACAAAGTATCCCCATTTATGATTTGATCACGAAATAAGCCAATTAAAAACAACGGGAATCCTTACAAAAGAAGTGTTGAAAATGAATCATAAAAAAAAAATCTTTGATTCTAAGCCTAAAAGAAATGAAAAATAAAAGGCTTATTGGTGTATAGTTGAGAATTGTGACATAGCTCGGGTTGACAAATAGAAACGGGAAAACGAGCCACATGCACACACACGCTCATATGTTGATATCTATTCATTTTAAAAGCAAAAACCGGATGAATATCGGTTTGACCTATTTTTGGAAAGGCTTTAGATGGATAGGTGTGGATAGAGTTTGCATGTTGATATCACAATTACTCCTACTATATATTTGAGAAGCATTCACACACACACATTTTGCTTATGTGCTTGATTCATTAGCAATGTGAGAATATTTTTTTAGAGATTAATGAAAATCTATGATTCTCTCTTGGACTTTGACAAGTTATGAAATATTTTCTCTTATTGCTTGATTGTGTGATTGTGTGATGTCCCTTGTGAACAAATCTACTTGTTGATAATATGTGGAGCATATGTTAAGGGGGAGCTTTAGTTTATTCAACTTTCGCTTTCTATACGATTTGTTTGCTTAATATCTCGTTCTTTATCTCTTATGTCCCTTGTCTATTCCTTGACAAAAAGGGGGAGAAAATGTATACCTCACCATGTTTGATATTGGGGAGTTTTTGTATACTTCACACCTTGTATGGAAATTGTTCCAATTGTGTGAATCTTATTCCCTCTTAGTGCTTATTTGTGACTTTGTCTTAAGGGGGAGAATTCTTGTCTTAAGGGGGAGAAAGAATTCTTTCTTGACAATGTTAAGGATAGTTGGTTCTTGGAAATTGGGAAAATTGGGAAACTAAGGGAATGCTTTAATATGAACATATTTTATTCACTTGAGATAATGCATTTGTGTATGAGATAAGGGATATCTTCTATGTTTGTTGTTTGGTTAAATAACTCACCATTCTTCTTTAGAGAAGATCTCTTTTTGGTTGCTATTTTCTCTCATAGGTACTTTGAAGACCGAAAGAGGAATTCTTGAAGACTTGAAGACTTTTTAGTCTAGGAATTTCTTTATAATGTGAGATTGAGAGTATGCTATCATTTTGAGTTTATTTGAGTGAAACATTGTATGGTGAGGTTGAGTGTTTTTGCCATGGAATAGCCAAAGGGGGAGATTGTAAGGTTTATGATTTGTATTGGCTTAATTCCATTGCAAAACACTCTATGATTGTATTAGTTGTTGCTTAGGGCATTATTTGAAGAAAGGAAGCTTAAAGAGTGAAGAGCAACATCTAGTGCAAAAGTCGTCTTCAAGAGGTGAAAAACGTCAAAGGTAAATCTTGACTTCCATCCTCTTGCAAGGCGTTAGCGCACACACACACAATTCATACATGTGTGTCCTTGCATCGTGGTTCAAACATTTGGTATAACACATTCACACACTTCATAGCATGCTCATGCATTGATCTTGTATTGACAAACATTGTGAAATTGCATGCTTTGTGACTATCTCTTTGATATGGCATGCTTGTGTGAATATGTGTTTATTTGTTTCCGTATTTTGTGTTTAGGACTTGAACATGTTCTTATTTAATTCCATATTGAGTTCCAGTCGTTTCGGTTACTCATTCATAAGGTTTCGAGTCCAAACAAGTTGACTATGCTACTTTTCGTTCTCATTTGTTGTGTTGACTTCATCGTCGGATTCCGAGATGATTTCTCAACCATTTTTCAAAGTTGAGTAGTCATAGTTGTAGTCGTGCGTGAGGCAGTCATGGTTCGTAATCCGAAAACGGATTCGAAATCGGAGATCGGATGCTCAAGATATGGGCTGAAGAATCGAAGGAGCGCGCGAGAGAAGTTGAGATCACGTGTGGCCACAAGGCCAGCCCGTGTGGGAGGCCGTGGGCCCCAAGGCCAAGGGAGCCCTCTGCTCCCGTGGGCCCCACGCGCCCCCCACGGGGTGGTGACGTGGCGGCTTCTGATTCGCTCGTAAAATCTCTCATTTCCATCCTTTTAAGCTCACCTCCTTCCCTCCACACTTTGAGAAATTTTGTAGAACACTTGAAGATTTTTGCTGCAGAATTCTACATTGTTTGTTTACTTGTTTTGATCATATCTCTCTCATACGAACTCGAAATTAATCGATTCAAAAACCAAAATTGTTGGTCTCGAAGAGAGCTACAAATTCCAAGCATTTCCAGAGGCAGCTGACTTCACTATTTTTCTCAGCTGATGCATTTTCAGTACGTGGTCAGTATGGTAGTTTCAACTTCTTCTTTTTCAATTTCATCTTTGATCATCTCTTGATTCTTACTATTTGATTGATGAAATTTGTTGAGAAGTATGTTAGATAACTTGCTAGGGTTGTTTGATCATTTGTTAATTGAGATTTAGCTTTGTGATTTGTTTTGAACATATATGTGCTAAACTTGATTGTGTGTGAAATTGATTCTAGAAATTGAATATATGATGTATCTCATATTATTTTCTAGGTTCTATTTCTTGATCTAAGAACTAGGTTTTTAGTGTGATAAATTGAATATTCATACCTTTGTTTTTATTGATTTGCATGTCTTGATTTCTAGATAATTTTGTGATTGTGTGTTGAAATCATATTCTAGACTATCATTGAACATGTACATTTTGCTTGATTGATCATCTAGCTTAATTTGTTTGTGTTTGCATCACTTGCATCACTTTAGATCATAGCCTTGCATTAGGTTGAAGTCTCTAGCAAAGTGAGTGAAGCTTTGTGGATAGAGCAAGGAAGTCTTGATTAGAGTCGGGAGGACTCGGATAATCAAGCAAGGAAGTCTTGTCTAGGTCGGGAGGATCCGGATAGGCAAGCAAGAAATCTTCCTAGAGACGTGAGCGTCTTGGATAGGAAGTTGCTTTCTAGAGGTGTAGGACACATCTCGGATAGGAAGTAGGCTTGGTGATTCACTAGCCCGAGGGTAGATTAGGAGTTGATAGCTTGAGTGGATATCATGAGTGATAGCTTGAGTGTGTAAGTCCTTTTTCACATAGTGGATTGCTTCGCCGGTGGTTGTGGTATCAACCCATGGATGTTTCCTCATTGAGGTTTTACCACGTTAAAATCATTGTGTTCAATTTTGCTCTACTTTTCTTTATCTTCCATATATTACATTGATTGCATATCTTGTAAATTGATTAACTCTTGTCTTAATGTAATCAATTCATTTGCTAAATCTAATCAAGTGTGCATTTGCCTTGTAATTTTTCGCATTATTTTTAATTGGGAGAATTTGGAGCCTATACCTATTCACCCCCCCCCCCCCCCCCCCCCCTCTAGGTATATTTCACTACTACATTAAGGGAAATTTCACGAGGGAAGTCGACGGAGCAACCACCATCGGTTGGGAGGCTACTCCTCCATAAGTGACGACTCCTCCATGAGTGACGACTTCTCCTCGATCTCTCAGTGTCGGCCTCTACCACCTGCCTCCACCACCTATTGAGACTCGTCGGTGATCCACGTCCAAGCAATCCCAACTCCATTACAATAAGGCCATCCACTCTTCAACGGCAGCAGCGACGCCCACTAAGGCCTAAGAGGCATTGCCTCTGCCTCTCCACATAACGAACGCGATGGTCTACGACCTCCTCTCGTGGTGGTGCGAGAAGATCCGAAATTCAACTCCTCTCCATCTGGTTTTGTAGCTTCCTACATCTACCTCATCTCATCAGAGGTAAGGAAGAGGTTGACCGGCATCCTATGGTCAAAGCCCAGGGAGGCGGCGCTGGCGTCGCTACCTCCTTCTAGGTCAATATATGGTTAGGTTAGTGAAAATAAATAATGTGTCTAAACTAACCTAGAAGAGGGTGTGAAAAGGTTTTAATTGATTAATAACCAACTTTTCAACTTAATCAATTTTAACAATTCCTAAATATAACAAGCAAGCAATTGACGTAATTAAAGAGCAGAAAACAATAAAAACATGTCAATTGATTTACATGAAAAACCCTCCAACTGGGAAAAACTCACGGGCTATCCATCTACCCACACACGGTCCTCAAATCCACCATATGTAATGATGTTTACAACCTAGGTTGACCTCTAGTCACACCATTCTCGGTCACTAACCCACCACTACTACCCGTAAGCCTTTTATAGTGATTATATACCAATTTCTTGTTCACTAACACTATTAGTCACAAGACTTGACTCAATGAAAAGATTAATCAACCTAAGTGAATATGAAAATATTCTAAACGCAATTAATGCTAGGCAAACATCAAATGATTATCTAGAGATTCATGATGGTAATTAAAAGCAATCTTAGATATCAATATCTAAATGCAATGGCATGAATATTTAGCTAAAGGGCAATATTGTCCTAAATGCAAGCTATCAACAAACAACTCATCTCAACCAACAAACAATGACTCAAACATGTTAGAAACAATATTAAGCAAAGAGTCGTGCATTTAATCAAAAAATAAATGCTAATCCTAGGGAAACAAGAACATAAGGATGAAACAAGAGGTTCTAGGGCATGTTCAAGTTACCTAGTCAAAAAAACCAAGAAGGCCCATGATTAGATGATGCTTGAATGATGCTAGATGCTCATGGGAATATGTTTGGTTGAGTAAATGTGAGTTCTTGGGAGTCTCTCTCTCTTGAAGAACACTCTATCTCTCAAATATAGGATTTTAAACTCATGGATTCGAAATGGGGGAGATGAGGATGTATATATATGAGGTTAAAATGAAGCGACATCGTTTTAACAAAACAAGGCATGACCGCTATGTGCACAGATGTGAAAACCACATCGGTTTCCACAACGGTAGACCACATCTGATAACAAATAGCCCAAACCGTTGTGGCTTACACAGTGGTATTCACTAGAGGCTAACTGCTGTGAAAACCAACAACGATATAGACAATGGTTTTCATTGGAATGCAAACCGTTGTGCCTACCGTTGTGTAAACCCACAGCGGTTCACACAACGGTAACTAGGCAAAAAATCAAAGCCTCTACAACCTAAGAACACATGCATTCTAAGACCTAATATGACATGGAAATTATCAAATAAGATACAATAGAATGAGCCTGCATTAAGAGATATACAACGTGTATGTGCACCAACAAGAAGCACACAAAAATATATGAGATATGAAAATGCATGAGATGTGTGTGTGTGCAACTAAATCTCTTCAAATAATTGAGCATAGGTGATATACCTTTGAAGTACTCTTGAAGCTTGATCATGCACAATGAATGCCTAGTCAACCCTTACAAATTAAACCCCAAATGTGTTTTGTCAACAAAATAAGCCAATCAAAATATGAAGAACTTACAGTTAGTGTTAGGGTTAGGGTTAATGTTAGAGTTGTATAGGAAATTGGGGATTTCTTTTATTTAAGGTTATTTTTTGTAATAGATTAATTGTATAAGGTTAATTGTGGAAGTAGTTGTAAATGTGGTAATTATGACTTATTCAAAAAACTACCTGGTCCCGAATTAATAAATATTGTCAAAAAAAAAAAAAAAAAGTGAAAAGCCAAAATTTTTGGCTCTTTCTACACATATGTCTTAAAATAATATATAAATAAGAAAAACAAACAAACCTAATAATCTTAATTAAGGTTATAAGAGTTAATAAGACTTATACCCAAAAAAAAAAAAAAAAAAAAAAAAAGTCCCTAAGATAACCACATTCTCTTACTCTTTCACTACCCACAAGTAGGGGTGGCAATATGGGCTATGACCCGGTGACTCGGCATGATATTTGCGGGTTTGAGTTAGGACTTATTGGGTTCTTATTAGGTTCAGGTCACTAACGGGTTAGCACGTTAAACCCGATAGGTAAACGGGTCATGTTTGGGTTGAACCCCTCCTAACCCACTAACCCATTTAACAAAATTAAATATAAGGATAAATATGTAATTTACAAATATAGAGAAAACCCTAAATATTGTTTCAACAAATCAACCCTAAATAGTTTAAATTATTCATTCTCTCTTTTACGGCTTACTTATAAAGTTATAATTACTTATCAAATAGTGCAAGTCTTCAAGATCAAGTATCCAAAGAAAAGGTATTCTCTATTATTTTAATTACACATATATTCTCCATCATAAGATTCATTACCTATAAATTAATAGGTTAAATGGTCTTATCGGGTAACCCGTTTATTTAATGGGTTGTGTTTGAGTTTCGACCTATGACAAGATATGATAAGCTTAACAAACCATGTTCGGATTGAGCAAAAAATTAACGAGCTGTGTTTGGGTTTATACAAACACGACATGATAGCCCATATTGCCACCCCTACCCACAAGAAGAGATTACACTCTTATCACAACTTACAAGTTACAACTAGAGTTGGTAATTTGTGTTCACGGGTCATTTGGACCGAACCCGATGCGAAACGTTTATTTTTTACCCAACCTAATATGACCAATTTATTAAACGGGTTGAGCCCCTCAAACTCGATACAACCCATTTATTAAACGTCTAACGTTAGCACAACACGACCCATCTAACCCGTTTTAGAAATGGAGTGGGTGTGAAGTTAGTTGTCCCCGCCAGGCCGCCACGACCCCATTTAGCATTTATTTATTTATTAACAACATTAATATTTAATCAATAACAAATTAATATATTTTTTAATTAATAAAATAAGATATATTTTATTGAGTAATAAAAATTAATATATAAACTGTGACATTTATAAAGAATCTTTATAAAGAATGTGAGCAACTTGTAACTCTTTCATGGTTTTCAACATTTAATTTTTTTTTTTTTTTATTAATTATTTTTGTGGATTTTATTCTATAGTCAATTTTAAACATTTAAACTATATTTTATGAGTTCGTATTGTGCTTATTCAAAATATAATAATTCATTTTATTAAAAATAACTATTGAATATACAAAAATTGTGTAATATCAATAAAATAAAATAAAAATAAAAATAAATTAAAAAAAACTTGGTGAAGATGGACTAGTGGTGGCGGTGGAGTGGGGAGGGACGAGGTAGGAGCCACCTCTCCCTGCCCTAGAATTTCCACGACCCCGACCCAACCTTCAATTATCGAGGTTGGGGCGAGTTTGAGGGTAAATAATTTTGTTTGCATTGGGGGTTAGGAATTCCTATCTCACTCCGAACCTACCCCATTAACATCCCTTAGAGGGGCGGAGCTAGAAATATTAATTTGAAGGCCGTTTTACTAAAAAATATATATATATATTATAAAATATTGGGGAGTCAAAGTGAAAATGTTTCAAAATTGAATGGTAATTATTTAATTTTTAAAAGATTTTTTTTAATGTTTTTGAATTTTGAGGGATAGGCCCATAAATTATTAATATATTTTCTCTAATTCCATCAATAAAAAATTCTCGCTGCACCCGTTGTTAAAAAAGAAAAATTAATAGTTGACTCTCTCTATTCTCTTTTTTTTTTTTTTTTTTTCCAGCCCGGAATACTACTCTCACAATCGAGGAGAGGGCTCCCACACTTGGAAATTAATAGCCAAGGTGGGACAAATAATATATATATATATATACATACCTAGGCGTTGAACCATGGTGGTGGAGACTCACTTGGGAGAGTCCGACCACATTGGCAAGAGGCCATTGGTATGACTCTCTCCATCTTCTATAATATCGAATTTAACCTTAAAAATTATGACTCATCTGAATTATTATTTTTTTTCTCTCTAGACCTCCTATTTACTATTTTAGTAACCAATCAATCATAGGAAAAGTTCTAATTAGTTAAAAAGGAAAATTTTAGTTTCTTTTGGCGTTGGTCGAATTATGAACGTACAAGTTCAACCAGTATCTGAAGATGTTCAAAAATATGATACCTAAACTATCCATCTCATTGATACAACGGACTTGGACATTGGAGTCAAAAAGAACAATTCGATTGCTCTTAACAAAGACATAAGAACAATTTAATACAAAAAGTGATGGCATATTTTGGAACCAAAATTACTTTCTTCTGAAAAAAAGACTAATCGCACAAACAACATCGAGTCCCCCGAGTTTAGACTATTGCCAAAAAATTAAATTGATAAAGATAATAATTTTCTTTTTTCACTTTTTAGAATTTGTTATATAATTAATTGGGTATTAAAACAGTAAATAGGGTGTATAGGAAAAAAAAAAAAAAAAAAGAAGTTAATTAAAATGAATCATAATTTTAAGGTTAATTTTGGTATTATAGAAAGCGCAGAGATTCAACTAATAATTTTCAATTTTTGAATGAGATTTGTGATTGAAGAGGGATTTTGACTAATGAATGTGTGTTTGGATCTAGATTTTTTTTTTTTTAAGATTTTTTTTGAAAATATATATTAAGTGTGTTTAAACAACCTAGAGAGTAGATGAATGGGTGGTTAATCCAATTAGTTACTAACTTTTCGGATTAGTCAATATTATAAAAATTAACCCAATCCAATGAAATACAATCAACGTAATTAAAGTGCGAAAAACAATAAATAACACGTAGAATGATTTACGTGAGAAACCCATAATTGGGAAAAACTCATGAGCTATCCTTCTAGCCACACACGGTCCTCAAATCCACTATATGTAATAATGTTTACAACATAGGTTGACATCTAGTCACACCATTCTTGGTCACTAACCCACCACTATTACCCACATGCCTTTTATAGTGATTCTAGACCAATTTGCTTGGGCACTACACACCCGTAGTCAGAAGACTTAACTTTCATTGAAGAGATAACAACCTATGTGAATATATGACAATATTCTAAATGCAAATAATGCTAGGCTACACTAAATGCTTATCTAGGAATTCAAGATGTCAATGAGAACAATCCTAGATATCAATATGTCTACATGAATGTTCATAAAAACCTAACTAGATGAAGACATGCAAGTCTAAGACCTAGTCATCAAACAAAACCAAATCAACACAAGGTGTCACGCAATATGGCAAGGACAATTAATGAATGCAATCAATGAGCCACAATCAACAATGTCTCAATGCAAAGCATATAGACTTAGCTAGAGGGCAAAATGGTCCTAAATGCTAGCTATCAAAGTGCAAACAATCTCAACCAACAAACAAGAACACAAACATATTCAAAACATGCTTAACTAAGGAAACATGCAATTAATCAACAAAATAATTGCTAACTCTAGGAAAAGGTGAACAAATAATGAAACAATAAGTTCTAGGACATGTTCAACTTACCAAGATATAAAAGCATGAAGACCCATGAGAAGGTGATGCTTGAAAGATGCTAGATGCACATGGGGTTTGTGTTTGGTGGAGTAAAAATTAAATCAAGTTTTTGAGCTCTTTCTCTCTCTCTCTAGGAGTTAATCTCTCTCTATCAATCTGAAACGTGAGCTAATTCGGCCATGAGAGGATCATAGAATATATATATATCAAGCCCTAGCCGAAATGACGTTGTTTTGTACAAAGCTGTCAAAAACCCATCAAAACTAATGTGCGTGCCACGGTATGAACAAGGTGTCCCGACCGAGGTACACACGGCGTGGAAGCCCTGGAAGACTTCACGGTTGGGACCGCTACAGAGGCAAGGTCACCAATCGCGATACCCTATGCATGAAACACACTAGTTTCAGCCGCTGTGGGAACCGCTGTATAGGCAGGTGCATGGAAAGCGACTTGCACCGCGGTAAGAGACAAAATCTCTTTTCCCAGGCTCTCAAACACACCTAATCTATATGAATGTTATACATGTGTGAAATGAGTAAAGAACATGCCTGAGAATAGATATGATCCTAAAAGAGCACTGAACATGTAACACACAAAAATATACAAGATATGAAAATGCATTTGTGTGTGTGTGTGTGTGCAACTAAATCTCTTTAAGAGGCAAGTCAAGTGATTTATCTTTCGCTCTTGCTATTGAAGTCACGGAGATGCTTGGAAGCTTGCCATCGAGGACATAAGCTACCCATTACAAAATCATCCCCAAATGTGGTTTGTCAATGAAATAAGCCAATTAAAATATGAGGAACTTACAATCTCCCCATTTGGCTATTTCGTGACAAAACCACCACTCACTATTGATCCTCACAAAAAAATAAAATAAAAGCTAAAGGTCAATAAAAAGTTATTATACATTACAAAGAGATACCTAAAGTCCAGATCTTCAAATCTTCGATCTCTTGTAGAATAAGCAACCCTACAAAACAAGATAGCTATACTTTCCAAGACAAGTGTATGTGAGGTGATCAAGTGAAATAAAAAGATACAAGCATTTGCATTTGCAATAAAGAAAACAAGCAACATGTGCAATGCAAAGCTCCCTCTAAATGGGTTACTCCCCCTCAAAAAGCAATTCTCCTCAACATGCACCCTATCTTTTCTACACATATTACTCCCCCTTTTTGTCATGAGATAGACAAAGGAGTATCACCAATAAGGTCGCTTTTAGCAAAGAGAGATAGTAGCATTCAAGACATTTGCATAGTCATATACAAGAACTTTATACAACTTAATTAATTTGGAGAGAAGCAATGAGATTTATTTTAAAAGAAATGTGTGAAAATGTTGCTTTGGATGCAAGACATATAACTTCAAAGCCCAAGCAATGGTATTTGGCAAATCAACCATCAAAAGAGTTTCCAAAGGAATTCAAACCAATTTGTATCCTTTTGTCAAGGAACAAGATATAGATTCCAAGGATTTTATAAAAACAAGCAACTATATCAAATCTTAAAGGCAAACCAAGACATGGATTACAAAGATCCTATTTTATTTTTTCGTATGATAGTAGTCTTGCTAAGCCATTAAGAAGAGAGACAATACTAAATTGGATGAGACATCTTTATTGATTGAATGGATACAAGATCCTTATTGATTTTAGTCTTGTCTATTGCATTCACACACATTTGCATTCAAGTTAGAGTAAACAAAAGCATTTCATGCTGAAAGTATACAAACGTAGTTAAATTGCTTAAGGCATACCTAGAGTGGGAGGTGAATAGGATTTTATGCCTTTTTCAATCCCTTGAACAAACTTTCGTTTGTCCCTCAAGGTTGCCTTACATACAACAAATACACTAAGAAAAGACAACATACATAGACAATATGAATAGGTAATCATATAAGCATGGTCTACATACATCACCAAGTTGTATGAGGTAAACAAACAAATAAGTATAACAACAAAGAATACTTGTATTTCACTATATGTTCAATGACTTACAAGAGTGATCAAATATCACTATACACAAATACAATATACAAAAGAATCATAGAAATAAAATTGATCAATAAAATGAGTTCACTAATCACACTATACAAAGTCTTGCTTCACAATACATCATAAGTGAATACTATGAAACAAGATAATAAAATGTACAAATAAAATATAAGAAATAGAGATAGGAAGAATTAACACAAGAGATTTTTTAACGTGGTAAAACCTCCAAGGAGGAAACATCCACGGGTTGAACTACAACCATTGGGTACTATATTATTGGAAAGTAAACATAGAACATTCACAAAGTGACCAATCTTTAGCTCACCAAACCTAGTGAAGTCTAAGCCTACCCAACCCTATTGTAAAGTGTGAAATCCCTCAATGATGTGAAACCACCATATATTGGACACCACACAAAACCAACATCGATGGTAGATTAGAAATTCCTCAAGAGTGCATGCACCTCCCGTGTACCCCGCTCTATCGGAGTCTATGTCTAACCATACGCCTAGGCCTACCAATACAATAGCCAACTGCCTATCCGAGACACTCATGCCTCTAGGGAGCCTCCCATGCATGACTATCCGAGTCCTCCCGACTCTAGCCATGACTCCTTACTTACCTATCCGAGTCATCCCGACTGTAAGGATTCCCTTTAGTTGATTGGCTTATTTCGTGGGCAAACCACATGTTGGGGTTTGGTTGTAAGGGTAGTCTAGGTGATTAGTTGAAGATCAAAGACCCTTTCCAAGACCTCAAGAGGACAAGCACCAAAGGTATATATCTTGTGCTTACTTTGCCTTGAAGAGATATAGTTGCACACACACACAACATGCATAACTCTTATTCTTGAATGTTGTGTTTATATTTTGTGTGCATTGTGCTTTATTGATTATTCAATATCTCTTCTTGCATTAAATTGATTGCATCTTGTTCTATGAAATACCATGACATGTTTAGGCATTAGGATGCAAAGTCATGAATTTTATTCATGCATGTTTGAATTGAGTGCATCTTGTTCAATGATAATGCCATGACATGTTAGGCATTAGGATGCATTCAATACCCACACTTGCACTTCATGATTAGTCTTAAGTGTGGAGTAATTCGTTTCCGTTTGTGTGATCGGAAACGTCCGTGCTTGCACGATGGTGTGCATGTCTTAGTGCGATGGTTGACCACTTGAGAAGGTCTCATTCTTCTCTTGGATAAGTGGTAGTTTTGGTTTGGTTGATTGGAGTAAGGTGTCTAGTTTTAAAAGATTGGATTTCAATGTTTTAAGTGTTTTCAAAACTGACCTTTGCATTCTCAGTCACTAACCCACCACTACTACCTACAGGCATTTTATAGTGATTCTAGACCAATTTGCTTATGCACTACACACTCGTAGTCACAAGACTTAACTCTCAATGAAGAGATAACAACCTATGTGAATATATGACAATATTCTAAAGGCAAATAATGGTAGGCTACACTAAATGCTTATCTAGGAATTCAAGATGTCAATGAGAACAATCCTAGATATCAATATGTCTACATGAATGTTCATAAGGACCTAACTAGATAGAGGCATGCAAGTCTAAGACCTAATCATCAAACAAAGCCAAATCAACATAAGGTGTCACGCAATATGGTAAGGACAATAAATATGCAATTAATGAATGCAATCAATGAGTCCTAATCAACAATGTCTAAATGCAAAGCATATAGACTTAGCTAGAGGGTATGCTAGCTATCAAAGTGCAAACAATCTCAACCAACAAACAAGAACACAAACATATTCAAAACATGCTTAACCAAGGAAACATGCAATTAATCAACAAAATAATTGCTAACTCTAGGCAAAGGTGAACAAATAATGAAACAATAAGTTCTAGGACATGTTCAACTTACCAAGATATAAAAGCATGAAGACCCATGAGAAGGTGATGCATGAAAGATGCTAGATGCATATGGGGTTTGTGTTTGGTTGAGTAAAATCAAGTCTTGAAGCTCTCTCTCTCTCTCTCTTTAGGAGTTAATCTCTCTCTAACAATCTGAAATGTGAGCTCTAAGTCAGCCAATAGAGGATCATAGAATATATATATATATATATATATATATGTCAAGCCCTAGCCGAAATGACGTCATTTTGAACAAAGTTGTCAAAACCGTTATGCATGCCGCGATACGGACAAGGTGTCCCAGCCGCGATACACACGGCATGGAAGCCTTGGAAGATTTCATGGTTGGGACCACTGTAGAGGTAAGGTCACCAACCGCAGTACCCTATGCGTGAAACACACTGGTTTCAACCGCTGTGGGAACCGCGGTATAGGCAGGTGCATGGGGAGTGACCTGCACCGCGGTAAGAGATAAAATCTCTTTTCCCAGGCTCTCAAACACACCTAATCTATATGAATGTTGTGCAAGTGTGAGGTGAGTAAAGAACATGCATGAGAATAGATATGATCATGAAAGAGCACCAAACATGTAACACACAAAAATATACAAGATATGAAAATGTATGTGTGTGTGTGTGTGTGTGTGTGTAACTAAATTTCTTCAAGAGGCAAGTCAAGTGATTTACCTTTCGCTCTTACTCTTGAAGTCACGAAGATGCTTGGAAGCTTGCCATCGAGAACCTAAGCTACCCATTACAAAATCATCTCCAAATGTGGTTTGTCAATGAAATATGTCAATCAAAATATAAGGAACTTACAACTTTTTTTCTGTTGAAATTATTGAAGAAAAAGATATAATTTGTTGGATGGGATTTGTGGAATTTTTGTTTTTTGGGATTGATTTGTGGATTTCTTTTTCTTTTTTTTTTTTTTTTTTTTTTTTTTTTTTTTGGGGGGGATATTGATTTGTGATTATTATTATTGATTTGATTTGATGTTTTTTGAACAAATTTTGGAATTTAATTGGATCTCCATCAATTTCTTTTAATTTCCTGCTCATCTCCACCGTCCAGCTCAGCTGGTAGAAGAACGAGTTTGGGGTTTGGGCAAATGACTCCTAGGTCAACGACTCAAATCCTTCTAACGGCTAAAGCTCTCAAAAAAAAATACCCGGTCCCGGATTAATAGATATTGTCAACAAAAAAAAAAAAAAAAAACAGTTTTTTTATTTAAATAATAATTTCATGGGCATTTTGTATTTTGATGGTAAAATTTGGTCAAAAGTAAGTTTGATCAAGTTTGACTAACAGCAGAGGAGGTGAATGTCAATTAACAATAAAGTTTACGTGTGTAAAAGAGAAAATCTCAAGAGAGTTTGGTGTAATTAGCTCTAAAAATAAAATAAATAAATAAATAAAATAAGAGTGACGATATTGACACCCCATAAAAACTGTTTGTACACCCCTTCGTAAGTACATCCATAAAAAAAAAAAAAAAAAATTAAAAAATATAGTTTGTAAATAAACCCCATTTAATACCAAAAATACCCTTTCTTGTAAAAAAATTTAGATTTTACACCCCTTTCTTAACATACATCTTCTTAACCGTCTATGATTTCCAATATATGGAGCAGTCGTATAGAGATTTGCAGGAGGTTAGGGTGATATGTGTTCAATTAATTTTTTTTCTACTTTCGTTGTGATTTTATCATTGACAGTAGGCAAGCCACTAAATTCTATGTTCAAAATAAGTACTAAATAAAATTAGGAGCATTCTTCTCTAAAGTTAATAATAATCATTAAATTGTGTTTTGTTGGTGATCTTCTATTATTTTGACATCAATAAAGCATTTGTCAGCTGTTCCTTATCGGAGATATATATCGTTTTCTCCTCCGTAGTAAAATTCTCATTAGGCGGTCAGATTTTGAGGTGCTTTCCGATTATTTGAGATTTTTAAGATTGTTGAATCCCTTTCCATTCATCATGTAGAGTTTGTACCTAGTAAGGCAATTCAAATTGCACATGGTCTGGCCAAATTCAAGAACTTTTTTTTTGTTTGGAAGATATTCCTCCTTGTGAGGAGTATGTTGTTCCGAGTGAAGCCCAGTTTCCTTTGTAATTTTATGATTTTAATATATTTCCCATTAAATATATTTTTTCTCAAGTTAACATTGATGACGAAAAAGAAAAGTCTATAACATCTTCGAAAAAAAATAATGATTTTGATTTATTCTCTTTACATCGCAATTAATATGTATTCCTTAAAAAAAAATTAAAATTATATTTTAAATTAATATTTAAAATAGGAACTAGTGTTTGAGAAAATAAAAAGTGAAAATTGTCAAAAATAACCAATCTAATTATGGGAAATTCTTTTTTAACCACATACATAACTTTAATTGTTAATAACCATGTTTTGAAAAAAATTTCATTGGGTGTCCATAAATTACCAAGATGCCCCTAAATATATATTTCTATTTTGTTTCTCTTTCTTCTCTCACTCACCGTCTTCTTCACTCTTCTTCACTGTTCTTGTTCATTCCTCACTTTGTATTCGTTCTTCATCACCGTCCTGCAAATCGAACACCAATGGCCGCACCATTGTTGGCCTGAAGAAAATATTACGAAGATTTCACGAAGGTTTGTTGTCATAATTGCTTTGAAGATTTCACGAAGTCTCCTGAAGAAAAAATCATTCATCTCATAATCTAGTTTACTCTAAATCGGTAAGTATGATTCATTTGTTCATTAATTGAGTTGAAAATAGTTACTTTAACATGCGTTTAGCTTTAATGCATGAGTTTATGTGTGTTTTGGTGAAGAATAGATTTCAATAAAACTTAAATTTTTTCCAGAAGATTTCAAGTTTCACAGGTTCGTAAACTTGAAATCTAGTATAAAAACTTGGAATGTTGACAAAACTTGACATCTGTTTTAAAGCATGATTTCAAGTTTTATACCACAGAAAACGTGAAATGTTTAGAAAAACTTGAAATTTTACAATTTCTTTTGGAAATCATTTTTTTTTTCAGGTAAATGGATTACAGGCTGGTAATCAACTACGGTGGGTAGTGGGATGATTTACGATATGTTGGTGGTGATACATTTGTTGAGACAGTGTCGATTCATTTAAAATATTTAGAGTTAGAGAACTTGGTATACCAATTCACCGACTTGGTATACATTTGTTGAGGTGTTGTTGACCATGGTCGTTTTTTGTTTTAGTATGAACTTATCATGTATGAACTCATTATTGTAAGTTTATGTTTCAGTATTGAATACTATGGTTTTACGGGAAGATTTGAAGTTGTTAATCTATTTGACATCTGAATTGTTGGCTTTCCGAGAAGGTTTTTAGTTGTGCCAGAAATTGAAAGCATGATTTCAAGTTTGTGCCACAGATTTAAAGCATGATTTCAAGTTTTATGCTGGCAAGTGACCAACCATCTCATAAGGCTCCTCTTTCTATTTCCACCGTCTGATTCTTGCCACCTGTTAATCAAATTATTCTCTGATGTCTGATTTGTTTTTTAAACTCATTTAGGAAAATATTTCAAAGAAAAATCAATTTAACACTTTTTTAAAAAACAAAATCATCTATAACAAGTTTTCAAACAAAAATCAAGTAAACATGTCAAGTCTTCAAATAACAAGTTTTGTTTCAGGACAAGCTATCTGATTTAATAGAGATTTCAAGTATGATTTCAAGTTTGTTGCAAATGTTTAAAGCATGATTTCAAGTTTGTGGCAAATATTTAAAGCGTGATTTCAAGTTTTATGCTAGTTTGTTGAAATCAACGAAACTTGCCCACATAACAAACAAAACCATTTGACCTACAACCATTTAAACATAAATAAAACCTGCCAAAAATATATAATATCATATATGTCTACAAATAGCCATTTCCAAAATACAATTTAACATCCAAAATATATAATTACCAACAATATAGGGAATTCTTCGGAAATAAACTACATCCAAAATATATAAATATGCAACATAGGGAATCCTCCGGGAATAAAGTATTGAAATAAGTTTAACATCTCCGGGAATTCTTTCTCACATAAACCAAGTCCTTCACCGGCCTAGGGACAATGTAAGGGGTTTGAACCACTGCTGCTAGCTTCTTAAGTCTCTGACTACGTCTTATCACGCCCTTCTCCTCATCATTCTGGTTGTCAGCGCCTTGATGCGCATCAACCTTCTCATCCCCAACCTGCTGCTCATGTTGAACCACTGTTGCTAGCTTCTTAAGTCTCTTACTACGTGTTATCATATTATCCTCATCCTCAACCTGCTAGTCATCATCAACCTGCTGCTCACCTGTCTCTTCCATGCCATATCTACGCATTGAAGATTCCTAGAAAATGCATGGAATATATGTTTTAACATTTGTATGATGTAATTTTGAAATCTTGAACCAAAATATAATTAATAGTTAAAGAAAACTAAACTAAATATAATTTTGAAATAAAAACATATTTAGTTTACTAATTTTGAAATAAAAACATATTAAACAGATCTAATAACTGTTAAATTAGACAGTTTACAATAAATGTTCACTCGAGCATCAAACTAATTATCCTCCGGATGCTTGTAAACCAAATTCTCTCCACTGTTGGCCATCTGCATTATATTTAAAAAATTATTCAATGTTTATGGTTAACAAGTTTATTTACCACAAGAGATAAACCTTGATTTCAAGTTTTATGCTACGGATTTAAAGAAAGATTTCAAGTTTTATGCTACAGATTTAAAGCAAGATTTCAAGTTCATGCAACAGATTTACAGCAAGATTTCCAGTTCTGTGGCAGAAACTTAAAGTATGATATCAAACTTTAGCCAACACGTTTCAAGAAAGCCATAAAAGGCACAAGCAAGAAAAATACAAACCCATTTCAAGATTCAATCTTTTTATGATTGATAAAAAAACTCCACCAGCAAGCAATTAACTTTATTTCAACATCAATAACCATTGTTAATACATATATAATTACATATAATTACAATTTATTCAACATAAACTTTATTTCAAAAGTCAAAGAAACAAAATCCTCAAAACAGCAAAGCCCATTGTTAATACTACAACACCACAATCAAGCCACTCAATAAAGTTGCACAGGCAGTAGCATAAATCAAAACAACCCATTTATTTGGTATAACCAAGCAAACCCCTTTAGAAACCTCGAACAAAACAAGGCAGAGACAATATATAAGTGTAATAGCAAGAAAAATACAAACCCATTTCAAGATTCTGGTGGGGTTTCTCTTCTCTGTTGCTGAAAACGAATGGTAGAGTTTTCTGGTGGGGGGTCTCTCTCCTCTCACTGAAAATGACCTCTGGTTTTGGTGGGGTTTCAAGCCATAAACAAGTATTTGATGTTGTTTTGGGTTTTTAGAGTTTATATATATGTGGGTATTGAGGTAATTTCTCAAAAAAGTGGTTATTAACAATTATAATTTCAAAAGTGGTTATAAACAAAAGTATGATGTTTTGGATGGTTATTTTCGGTTTTCTCTCAAAAGAGGGTTTTATGACATGTGAAAAAAAAAATGTTAATGGGAATTTTTTTATTTTGTTTTTTATTTATTTACAAACTGTTAAATAGCTAAGAAACTGATTAACAATTATTGGTGGGTGTACTTACAAACCATTTATTCATTTTAGTAATTTACTCAAGGGTAATATTGGATTTTCAAAAAGATACTAATTTGAGGTGCATATAGTTTTTAAGGGGTGTAAATATCATGACTCTAAAAATAAGAGTGGTGCTATTGGCACAACCCCTATCAATCTATTTATGCCCCACTTTTTAAAATTTTGATTTAATTAGATAAAATTAAATGTTTTTATTTATTTTCAAAACTACATTTTTTACTTACTTTTCAAATTTAATGCACACCATCTCTGATCTCTCTCACCTCCATTGAACGATTTATTTCTTCTTCATCTTTTTTTAGTTTTTTTTCTTCTTATTTTATGGTGAAAAAAAAAAATAGAGTTGTAATCCATATTTAGCCTACAATTTTATGCATGCATCACTTGAAAAAACTGACAGACAAATATCAAATGCTCTATATTTTGATTGAATAGCAGTAGCTATTATACGAACATCTCCCTTGTTGGATCACTTCAAGTCGTCAACCTTCAATATTTGTTGCAAGTGATCTCCTATGAGCAACCTCTATAATTTCATGCATGTAATCCCTCATATTTTATTTATTTAAACCACCAATCGACCTAAAAAACCATTCAATTTATGTTATTAGCTAATAATAGTCATTTGTTCACTATCAAATCTAGGAACTTGGAGATGGGAAAGAATGAGCATCAATTCAGAGATTGAGTGGTCAATTGACATTGATCGGGTGCATCGGATTGTTGTATAAATAGGATTCCTCAACTTATTCGCAATATGAATATTGAAACTTATACACCCAAGTTTTAGGGTTTAAGAGTTAAAAATAAAAAATAAAAAAATTCAAGAAACAGATTACCAAGTGTGTTTTTTTTTTTTTTTTTTTTTTTTTTTTTTTTTTTTTTTTTTTTTGGGAAAAGGAATGTAGGGTTTATTAGATTTATTTGTAAAAGATTTTGTTTCCTTAAATTGTATGTCCCTTTAAGTAATTTTGATAAAGAAAAAAAATACTACATAATTAAAAAGTGGGACATAAATAGACCGGTAGGGGGTGTGCTAATAGCACCACTCAAAAATAATCATAATTACATACAAAGAAGAAATGTAAGTTAGGTATCAGATTCTAGGCCCAATGGAGAATGGGTTTTCGATGGCCCATAAACTTATATAATGGGCTGCTGTATTTAACCCGAATTACTAAAGCAGTGCTGGACTGCATACATAACGACTACATATTTTTATCTTTGAGAACGTTTTTTTGGATGATTGCATCATTGCAGCTTGTATCGTTTTTCAAATTACAATTTTCTTTTAAATTATTTAAGAAAATAAAAAATAGAAGTTTATTGTTTTTAGAATCTAAGAATGTTTTATAAATTATTTTCGTAAAAATAGAGAGAACAAGTTGGTGTTTTGGAAAACGTGTAATACAATTTGAAGAAAAACATGATTTTGTTGGTTTTTTTAGTTGGATTGTCTAAATGTGCACGTGTAGAGCACACGATTAGGGATGTCAATCAATGACGAACCCAATAATTTTAACAAAGTAAGGTATTTGAATAAAATAATAATTATACAAAAAAAATATTGAAACTTAAAATAATAGTAAAATGAGTTTTTTCTTAAAAAAAAAAAACAAAAATATAAAGAAAAATTGCTCGTATAATGAAGTTTAGATTAAAAAAAAAAAAAAAATTCAAGATGAACTAAATAATCTTACATTCAAAAAGAAACAATAACAAGGCAAATAACATAAACAATGAAAAATTACAATACTTATTCTTAAAATAATATATTATGCAATTTAATTTTATAATAAGAAATTTAGTTTCATATTTATAATGAATTTACTTTAAATTTATACAAAAATAATTGATTAATAAATATTACTAGACATGTTTCTGTATTTTTTTTATTCTTCTAATTATTGGTACATTATTGATTTATTGATTCCAAAAAAATTATAACTATAAAATAAAGAAAAATACTAAAGATAAAATAGAATGAATCATAATAATAGATGTACTATTTTAATACAATAAATGTGATTTTTGGGTTTATTGATTGGATGAGTTAGGTATGTAAACTAAAACTATTAGAAACAAGAAAAGTTCAAAATAATAATAGATAAAATAAAAATTAAAAAATATATTTATTTAGCTTGAAAAATACAAAATTGTAAATGATGGGACTTGAACTCCTCCCACAATGTTGAAATGAGTTACACTACCAGTTTTGATAAAAGTTATAATGATATAATGAATGTTAATATATATAACACAAAATCAATTTCTTTAGAAAACTTTGAGGTAGGGCATGAACCCCACCTGGTCCAAAGGTGGGTCCGTCCCTGAATTGTCAATGGTACAAGTCGGGGACAAGTTTTCCATTACCATCTCCAATCCCAATTTGTATGAGAAATACCATCATCGGTGAATACCCGCCTTATAATAAATAGTACGGGTATGGGGATTCCCCATTATGGGATCGGTTCCTTGCCTCATACTATCCCCATCCTATTAATATATTTTTTAATGATTTTTTAATAGATATTATATCAAAATTATTGAATAATATAAAAATTATAATAAAAACCCAGTAAAAATTAACAAACTCTAAATCAATTATAGCATAACACAACTCATTAACAAACTATAAAAAGAGAGGAAAAATTACACTTAAAGTTGTAGTTATATAACGGGTACGGGGATGGGTCAGGACAGGGATTGAAAATCCCAAAACCATCCCAAAATTAAATCGAGGATCGAAAAAATTACCAAACTCATACCACAATATAATGGGTAATGTAAGGATTCCCGTAGTTTTTAATTGGCTTATTTCGTGATCAAACCATATGTGGGGATCATGTAAGGGTAGCTTAGGAATGTGTTCAAGCTCAAGGCCCTTGCAAGTGTTAAGCACTCCAAAGGTATATGTTTAGTGCTTAATTTTCTATGAAGAGATTTAGTGCACACACTCACTTAGCATACTTGCATTTGTGTGCATTCTCTTCACATGTCACTTATCACACTTGCACTTCTTTATTATATTTTTTTTATGTGTGGAATTGTCCATAGATGAGTTCCAAGCGATTCGGAGACTTTTCTATATGTTTCGGATGATTTCCGAGACATTTGGGACATTCCGTGTTTTATCGGAAACCGAATTTCAATTCCGAGCTTAAATTGGAAAGTTATATAATTTTCTATATTTATGATTAAATCCGGGTCAATATTCCGAAGACGAAATTGGATTCCAAGATTTGAGGTCAACTGGACTGAAGAACACTCGGGTCCGAAATTAGCTTAGTGTGGCATGATAGCCACACCTAGCAAGGCAAGCAAGAGAGTGGCATGAGTGCCACGGGCTCCCCACGCCATAATACTCTCTCTGCCCCCGTTGCACCCACGTCCTCTCAACGCGCACCTGATGCTTTTTCTTTTCTTCTTTATTTTATTTGCTTTTATTCTGTTTGTTTGTTTTGTTAAAATATCTATATATATATATATATATTATAGTGCCGCCTCTGCTGTTTATATACTTTATATATTATATATATTTTCCTTCGTGCATCACCTGTTTTGTCATATACATATATTATATATTATATATATTTATTCATGCTGCACCTATTTTTGTCTTATATATAATATATATATAATTTTTAAAACGTTTTCTTTTCTTATTTCATTCTTGACCTGATTCACTTTTACATATATATATATACTTTCTTCTTCATTTTTTTAAGAAGTAATACATACACACTTTGAGAGAGCAAAAATATCTTCAAGAAAAAAACTCCCAAGAACTTGTCTTTAACTCTCAAAACCCATTTTCATATGCATCAAAATATCATCTAAGCATTTTCTAGCATAGTTAGGATGTTTACTAGCATGGGTCTTGGTCAACACACTTCCCTTGGTATGTTCTTCACTATTATCATTTATAATTAGTGTTTTATTTATCAAGGCATCTCTTTTATTATTTGTTTGTTCTTAGATTAAAATCTAATATTCAAAATAGAGATTGTTGTGTTGACATGATTGAGTGTTGTATTGTGATAGCTAATTAAGTTTTGTGCTTAATCTTGATTAGCTAAACTATTTGATTGAACATGTCATTTAGTTTTTAATATCTAGGATTGTTCTAATTGCATATTAATCATCTTAGATAAGCATATAGGGTTTCCCTTGCTCTATGTTGCATTTTGGATATTCACATATATTCACTTAGGGTTGTATTCTCTTCATAGAGAAAGTAAGTCTTGTGTGTAGCTTCCAGGATTAGGTTGCTTAGATCGCAAGCAAATTGGACTAGGTTCACTCATACCGGGATTAGGTAGGTGTGTGATTACTTCCGGGATTAGGTTGTAATCGTTTACACATTTAGTGGATTCGAGGTTCGAGTGTGGCTTACTTACTAGCCCGTGGTTTTTCCCGTGAGGGTTTCCACGTAAAAATCAAGTGTTATTTATTTTCCGCATATTTTACTTGATTTATTGCTTTATCTATTTAGGGGTAATTTCGTAATTTTGACTAACACGAAAAATTGGGTAAAAAGCGTAAAATCTATTCACCCCCCCTCTAGATAGTTTTATACACACCGTGCTATAATTAGTTTCAGGTAATTTTAATATCCCTACACATAATAAATAAAATAAAATAAAAACATGTTTAGGTTCATGTGTAAAACATGTTTAGGTTCGTGGGAGTTGCGGTATCTAGATTGGGAATAATTACTGGATCATGTAGCTTGGTGCAGTTCAGTTCTTTCTTGTAAAAAATCAGAGATCCCATTCAAATGGTAAAAAATGGGGTTTATATAGGTTTTTATTCTGACAAGGAGGGTATCGTGTCGGTTTGCGATAGGTTGCGCCTGACACGTGTCTCTGTTTTGCTAGTATTTGTCAGCTTCATTAAAGGTATACCGGAAGGTCGTCGGTGGAGTTCGGTGGCCACCGAATCCCCCCATATGGGGTGAAATTTGTCATATCGCGATATACTTCAGAGGAAGTCGAGTGCCTCCAGACTACAGATGCCTTCAGACTACGTTTCGGTAGTTCGTAGTCACGTCTAACAATTCCCCCTCAAGCTCATCAATCGGTGTGGAGGAGGTCTCATGGTAGAGCTATCGGTTGTGGGCTTGAAGTGTGGGCCGTGCTAGATTGGGCTCGTATGGATATTGAGCTGGCCCGCCTAATGCCAAATTGGAGCCCGCCACATGGCGCCTGGTGAGTGCGACACTTGGGCGAATGTCATCTCCTAAAGGTAACGGCCGCGTCGTTTCATTTTTGCCTAAAGAGCAACTCAAAGGTTATAAATAGGGGAGATGATGTCTCAATTCCTCATTTGTGATTGTCCAACAATTTAGAGCAGCTTCGGTGTTTGTTTTGGGCAAGGTTAGATTTCGATTGAACTCTCCTTTTCTCCCTTTTCTTTTATATTTGTGTTATTCTAGTCCGAATTTGGCGATGGTTCGGAAGGTAGGGTCTTCAAGGGTCGGGGACTCTTCAAGTTCTTCGGAGTCTTCATCGAGAAGCTCATCCGAGAGAGGTAGTATCGAGAGCCTCTTTGAAGGGCAAGGGGCGTTGAATCTTGCTTATCCAGAGGTCTTGCAATCGGGTCATGAGGGTTATAAAGTGTGGTATAATTCAGAGGAATATTATAGGCACGAGATGGATCACACTTGATTTGCAATAAATTAGATAACGATGAATAAAATGATCGAGACAAAGATCAGTCAGATCGTAGTGGATTTTTTTATTCCAAAATCGATGGGAATGAGGATGCCTTTGGCGGGAGAGAGAGTGAGCAATCCTACAGGGGTGTCAGTGGCTTTTCATCCGGCATTTTCAGAGATATGGGCCATGCTACCTCTGTATCCATACATCCGTAGGGTACTCCGGGAGTTCTCGATTGCTCCGGCTCAGTTGAATCCAAATGGTTGAAAGATTGTGATAGGGATGTATGCTTTTTGGGGTAGAATGAGCTTTCTGGCCCCGACCTTCCGGGAGATTGCACACTGCTACAGCCTTCATTCCTATAGATCAAGGGGTAATGGTTGGTGGGCTCTTGCTTGTTGCAACAAGCAAGACGACGAATCTCTGATCACCGGTCTACCGTCTTCCAATAAGGAATGGAAGAAAAACTGATTCGTGGCTGTAGGCGAATGGGGAAAATACATCTAGCTCAGTGGTCACTAGTTGAGTGTTCATTCAGTGTTCAATCTCCCAGGTGTCTGGGGGCTCTTATTGTCTTTTCGGTAGTTTTCACTTTGCTTTTATTCTTTTATTTTAGTATCTAATTATAATGTTTCAGCAGCCACGTTGGAGCGTGTTCTTTTGGAGGATCTTTCGAAGACAGAGCGGGAGCATGTGGCGAAGGCGTGGTCTGTTTCACCATCGAGGAGGCATATTGATTTTTTGTTAAGTGATTAGAACCTTCACAACATCAGCTTTATCTAGGTTCTTTCATAGGAAAGGAGAAGAGCCTCGAAAAGGAGTCTGGAAAAGAAAAGTGAGGGAATTATTTTCATCTTTGGTTCCTTGGTGGTTGTTTATTTTACTTGCTTCTTCGATGCGCACTCACTTCTTTCATTTTTTTTCTTTTTTCTTTTTAGGGAAGTTGACTACGGGGGTGAAGAAAAGGATGGAGGGCAAGGCCAAAGCTGCTGATGCTTCAAAGAAGAAATGTCGAATTCTACCAGGCGTGTCGCTGTTGAAAGAGGTGAAAACATCTGAGACCAGGTAAATACTGAAAAGGTCTCGAGTTGCCAAAACTTCTTGGGTGGTGACTATCTCGGATGTTGGGACTAACCCCCCGCAGGTGATTCCGTTGCCCCCGCGATAGAAAAGAAATCTACTGTGCCTGCTGTTTCGGTGGGATCGGAAGACTCCGATAGGGAGACTCTCTCGACATTATACATGCATGATCTGAAGATCTCTCCAAATTACTACAGGGATGCTCTGACATGGAAGTTCGATCCGAAGGACAGCCCCATCACTCCTGAATGGTGTTGAGTTCTTATGCTCTTATGGCAAGAACATACTAAGGAGTCGGGAGTCATCCCATTTTGGGACGATGTCGAATGTCGAATGTTGACCGGATCAAGTAGTCCACAGGCATCATGTAAGATCCTAGATCTTTATTGGCTTGATTCCATTGTAAAACTCTCTTTATTTGTATTGATTAGTTGCTCGGGTGTTTATTAAAGAAAAGAAGTCTCAAAGGTGGAAAGCAACATTTCATGCAAATGTCGTCTTCAAAAGGGAAAGCTCGTTCTTGGATGCTAAGGTATCAAGATCCTTCTTCCTTTTTGCAAGGCGTAAGCGCACACACACACAATTCATTCATGTGTGTGTGTCCCTGCTTCATTGTGCAAGCATTTGGTATAACAAATTCACTCATTTAAGTATGCACATGCATTGGTCTCAAATAGACAAACATTGTAGATATGCATGTTTTATGACTATCGCTTGGATATGGCATATTTGTGTGATATTGTGTTTATTTGTTTGTGTTTCTTGTATTTTGGATTTGAACATGTTCTTATTTGATTCCTAATTGAGTTTCGGTCATTTTGGTTATTCATTAGGTTTTGAGTCCAAACAATGTAGCTACGCAACTTTGCATTCTCATTCGTTGAGTTGTCTTCGTCGTCGTTTTCTGAGATGAATTCTCAACCATTTGTCAAAGTTTTTAGTCGTCATTGTGTGTAAGGGAGTCACGATTTGTAATCCGAAAACAGATTCAAAATCAGAGTTTGGAGGCCTGGATACGACCGAAGAACGCGGGAGGAGCGCGAGGAGGCGTTGCTCAGCCAAAGGCCAAGCACACACCACCACGTGTAGAGGCCGTGTACCACACGGCCAGACCAGCCCTCTGGTCCCGTGTGCCACACGCGCCCCACACGAGGATTGTGTGTTGTCACACTTCAATTGGTTCGTTTTTGTTCCCTCCTTGAATCTTTTAAAAGCTTCCCTCTTTCCCTCCAAAGATAATTTGAAGAAAATTTTCAAAAAGACAAGTGCTGAAATTTCTTCATGATTTTCATTTTCTTATTTCGATCATAACTTTTTCATACGAACTCAAAATCGAGTGATCCAAAATCCAAAAATGTTGGTCTCGATGAGAGCTACAAATACCAAGATTTTCAGAGTCAGTTGACTTCGGGATTCTTCACAGTGATCTGATTTCAGTCCGAGGTTCAACTTTATATGTGATACTTGTTCTTCTTTCAATTTCTTTTGATCATCTCTTTTATTCTTTCTATTTGATTGATGAAATGTGTTGAGAAGAATGCTAGTACATATGCTACGGTTATATGATTGATTGTTTGTTGAGTTTTAGTCTTGAAATCTCATTTGAGCATATTTCACTAAACTTGACCTATCTTGAAATTGATTCTAGAAATAGCATATATGTTGTGCCTAATGACATTTTCTAGGTTTAATTTCATGATCTAAGAACTAAGATTTTCTTTGTGATAAATTGAATATTCATATCTTGTTCCTATTGTCTCACATGCTTTGATTTCTAGATAGATTTGTGATTGTGTGTTGAAAGCATAATTCTAGTTTATCACTAAGCATGTACATTTAGCTTGATTGATCATCTAGCTTTATTTGATTGTGATTTGCATCATTTGCTTCACTTAGATCATTGCCTTGTGAAAGGTTGGAGTCTCTTGCAAAGTGAGTGAAGCTTTGTGGAAAGAGCAAGAAGTCTTGGTTAGAAAAGTGTTCTGGATAACCAAGAAAGAAGACTTAGCTAGGAGTAGGAAACTCCGGATAGCTAAGCAAGAAATCATCCTAGAAGCTTGAGAGCTTTGGATAGGATGTTGCTACCTAGAGGTGTAGGACACACCTTGGATAGGTAGTAGGCATTGTGGTTCACTAGTCTAAGGGTAGACTAGGAGGTGATAGCTTAGAGCGGATATCTTGAGTAGATAGCTTTGAGTGTGTAAGTCCTTTTCATATAGTGGATTACTTTGCCGGTGGTTGTGGTATCAACTCGTGAATGTTTCCTCTTTGAGGTTTTACCACTTAAAAATCCTTGTGTCAATTTTGTTTAATATTTCTTTATCTTTCAAGTGTGCATTTTCTTTGTTATATTCCACATTATTTTTAAAATTAGAAGAAATTGGGTATATACCTATTCACCCCCCCCCCCCCCCCCCCCCTCTAGGTATATTTTACACTATTACTGAAGGGAATTTTACGTCATCTGGCAAGTAAATTAATTTGAGAGTGTGCTGTTTTCCATGTTCCTATATATTATTTCTTATGTAAAGTAATGTTATTCAGATGTTAATGGTTTTCGTCCTCGGAGGTCAGGCCATGGGGAATCTTCTAGAGATGGAGAAGAAATACGAAGCGATTAGGGAAAAATACGAGAAGGCCAAGGCAAAGAATTCTGAACTTCAGGAAAAGATCAAACGTGATTAGGGGATCATTGAGGCTTTGAGGACCAAGTTCAGGGAGGCTTCCACATCTTATCGGAGGTCGAAGGCTGAGTGCCGGAAAAAGCACTCCAAGCTGCTTGACTATTGTAAATGTCTAAGGGGCACGAACGAGGTCATCGGGACGCTAAAACGTGATCTCGGGGATAATGCCATCGACTTATTCCTAATCTCGGATGAGTTTTATGAGAATCAGACGAAGACCTTTGATCACGCTATAAGGGAGTTGAAGGTGATGTTGGCCCGTGCATGCCCTGATTTTGACTTCTCCGAGTTTGATAAAAAGGTTGATGCAGCTGTTAAGTCCCGTGTGAAGCCGATGTATAATTCGGTGGAGGACCTTTCTTTAAAATTTATGGGATCCCATGGATGTTTCCTTGAACGATGAAAGGTTCGTAGAGGATATCTGTAAGGAGAGAGCTACCATGGATGGTTAATCCCGCCGATTTTTTTCGGTTGTGTTGTTGTCTTTTCATCCTCCGTCCTTTATAAAAAAATAAAAATAAATAAATAAATAAACTATTTTGAATTTTCGAACTTCTTATTCGGTCTATTCTTGGATTTTACCCTTACATTTTGTAATAGATTTGGATGGAATATATATATTGCTCAATCCTTGCAAGTTATGACCTTTGGTCGTTGGGTTTTATAATTCAATAGATGTTAGTTATTTGAAATCAATTATGTAATTTGTTTCAGGGTTTTAATCCTCTGTATCGGGGAGACTTCATTTGCACAGATGTACGGTATCGGGGGTAATACCTACATAGACTCATCTGCTCCGCAATTTGGAGACTTTATTTGCACTAATTGTGCAGTATCGGGGGTCGTACCCATAGAGACTCATATGCTCCGGAATTTGGAGACTTCATTTGCACTAATCGTGCAGTCTCGGGGGTTACACTTATAAAGACTCATCTGCTCCGGAATTTGGAGACTTCATTATTACGGAACTAGTTTAGAGTAAGATACAAAAAGAATTAGTTAATTAGAAATATATAAAACATCTGATAGATTTGGTTCATCTTACACAAGCCTTGAGAATCGTTCATTATACGATGGGATTAAGAGAATACTATTGGTAGTATTTTTTGAGGTGCTCAGTGTTCCAAGGGTTCCTCAAGGGTGCCCCATCCTCAGTCTTCAATCTGTAGGCTCTCCGCATGGACGCGAAGTCAATGATGTAGGGGCCTTCCCAATTGTCCCCCAAGCTGTCGAAAGAGGGCTTCCTTATGCTCAAGATTACCTTCTTCAAGACCAGGTCTTCGAGATTGACTCTCTGGGTTTGGACTTTTGCATTGTAGAACTTGGCTATTTGGGCCTAGTGGCAAGTGGTTCTGATTCTAGCTAGGTCCCTTCTCTCTTCGAGTTCCTCAAGGCATCCTTGGAGTTCATTTTCGTTGTCACCAGGATTGTAGTAAGCGATCCTCCTTGTTTGGACATTCAATTTCGTGGAAATGACAGCTTTCAAGCCAAAAGCCAGGGAGTATGGGGTTTCTCCAGTCGCTAAGTGTGGTGTGGTCCGGATAGCCTATAGGACTTCAAGAAGCTTCTCTACCCATAAACCCTTCCTCGCTTGCAGTTTCCTCTTTAAGAGTGTTTTAATCACTTTGTTTACGGTCTCCACTTAGTTGTTACTCTGAGGATGGGACGGCGAGGTGAACCTTAGATTAATGTGAAAATCTAAACAAACCTTCCAGAGGTTTGTCTTGTCAAACTAAGTTCCGTGGTCAGCTATGATGGTGTCTGATATCCTGAACCTAAAAATGATAGAATGCCTGATGAAGTTAGTCATACTTGCCTCAGTGATGTGCTTTAGAGCTTCCACCTCTAATCAATTGGTAAAATAATCAATTGCAACCACGACGAATATTTTATCGGAGGTTCCTCTTAGCAGTGGCCCAATTATTTCGATGCCGAACCTAGAGAATGGCCATGGGGAAGCCATAGGGGTAAAAGCTTCTACGTGGAGATGAGGGATTGGCGCTATCCTTTGACACTGGTCACATGCCTTGGCATGTTCTTTAGAGTCTTTGAATAGAGTGGGCCAGTAGTATCCCTGCCATGTTATTTGGTGACCTAGATTTTTATCGCCAGAATGGCTACCGCATACCCCTCCGTGCACTTCCTAGAGAACCTGCTCGATCTATGGGGGAGCGATATATCATAGGTAAGGCAGGGAGAAACCCCATCGGTAAAGGACTTTGTTGATGATAAGGTACCGGGGTGATTGACGCCGAACTCTTAGCGAGGCATTCTTGTCTGAAATTCCCTTAAGCAATATAGTGTAAAATATACCTAGAGGGGGGGTGAATAGGTATTTACTCAAATTCTTCCAATATTAAAAATGATGCGGAATACAACAAAGAAAATGCACACTTGATTAGATTTAGCAAATGAATTGATTTCACTAATACAAGAGATAATCAATTTACAAGATATGCAATCAATGTAAGATATGGAAGATAAAGAAAAGTAAAAACAAAAATGAACACAAGTATTTTTTACGTGGTAAAACCTCAAAGAGGAAACATCCACGGGTTGATACCACAACCACCGGCAAAGCAATCCACTATATGAAAAGGACTTACACACTCAAGCTATCAACACATGATATCCGCTCAAGCTATCAACTCCTAATCCACCCTCGAGCTAGTGAATCACCAAGCCTACTTCCTATCCGAGATGTATCCTACACCTCTAGAAAGTAACTTCCTATCCAAGACGCTCACGTCTCTAGGAAGATTTCGTGCTTGCCTATCCGGATCCTCCCGACCCTAGACAAGACTTCCTTGCTCTATCCACAAAGCTTCACTCACTTTGCTAGAGACTTCAACCTAATGCAAGGCTATGATCTAAAGTGATGCAAGTGATGCAAACACAAACAAATTAAGCTATATGATCAATCAAGCAAAATGTACATGTTCAATGACAATCTAGAATATGCTTCCAACACACAATCACAAGATTATCTAGAAATCAAGACATGTAAATCAATAAGAACAAAGGTATGAATATTCAATATATCACACTAAAAACCTAGTTCTTAGATCATGAAATAAAACATAGAAAATAACATGAAGCACATCACACATATATTTTCTAGAATCAATTTCATGATAAATCAAGTTTAGCACATATATGTTCAAAACAAATCACAAAGCTAAAACTCAATTAACAAATGATCAAACAACCCTAGCAAGTGATCTAACATACTTCTTAACAAATTTCATCAATCAAATGGAAAGAATCAATAGATGATCAAAGATGAAATTGAAAAAGAAATAAGTTGAAACATACAACTGACCACGGACTGGAAATGGACCAGCTGAGAAAAATGCCGAAGTTAACTGCCTCTGAAAATGCTTGGGGTTTGTAGCTCTCTTTGAGACCAACAATTTTGGTTTTTGAATCGAATGATTTCGAGTTCGTATGAGAGAGATATGATCAAAACAAGTAAACAAAAATTGTAGAAAAACTGATGCGAGAATCAAGTGTTCTTCAAAAAATTGCATAAGTGTGGAGGGAAGGAGGTTTGCTTAAAAGGAGGGAAAAGGAGAGAATTTCCGAGCAAATCACGTGCTGCCACATCAGCACCCCGTGGGGGGCACGTGGGGCCCACGGTAGCAGAGGGCTCCCTTGCCCGTGGGGCCCACGGCCTCCCACACGGGCTGGCCAAGTGGCCACACGTGATTTGCACATCTCTCGCGCGCTCCCTCGGTTCGTTGCCCCATATCTTGAGCATCCGACCTCCGATTTCGAATCCGTTTTCGGATTACGAACCGTGACTCCCTCACGCACGACTACGACTACTCAACTTTGAAAAATGGTTGAGAGATCATCTCGGAATCCGACGATGAAGTCAACACAACAAATGAGAACGAAAAGTAGCATAGTCAACTTGTTTGGACTCGAAACCTTATGTATGAGTAACCGAAACGACCGGAACTCAATAAGGCACTAAATAAGAACATGTTCAAGTCCTAAACACAAAATACGAAAATAAATAAACACATATTCACACAAACATGCCATATCAAAGTGATAGTCACAAAGCATGCAATTTCACAATGTTTGTCAATACAAGATCAATGCATGAGCATGCTATGAAGTGTGTGAATGTGTTATACCAAATGTTTGAACCACGATGCAGGGACACACATGTATGAATTGTGTGTGTGTGCGCTAACGCCTTGCAAGAGGGTGGAAGTCAAGATTTACCTTTGACGATTTTCACCTCTTGAAGACGACTTTTGCACTAGACGTTGCTCTTCACTCTTTAAGTTTCCTTTCTTCAAATAATGTCCTAAGCAACAACTAATACAATCATGGAGTGTTTTGCAATGGAATTAAGCCAATACAAATCATAAACCTTACAATCTCCCCCTTTGGCTATTCCATGGCAAAAGCACTCAATCTCACCATACAATGTTTCACTCAAATAAACTCAAAATGATGGCATACTCTCAATCTCACATTACAAAGAAATTCCTAGACTAAAAAGTCTTCAAGTCTTCAAGAATTCCTCTTTCGGTCTTCAAAGTACCTATGAGAGAAAATAGCAACCAAAAAGAGATCTTCTCTAAAGAAGAATGGTGAGTTATTTAACCAAACAACAAACATAGAAGATATCCCTTATCTCATACACAAATGCATTATCTCAAGTGAATAAAATATGTTCATATTAAAGCATTCCCTTAGTTTCCCAATTCCCAAGGACCAACTATCCTTAACAATATCAAGAAAGAATTCTTTCTCCCCCTTAAGACAAGAATTCTCCCCCTTAAGACAAAGTCACATTTAAGCACAAAGAGGAATATTATCACACAATTGGAACATTTTCCACATAAAGTGCGAAGTATACAAAATCTCCCCAATATCAAACATGGTGAGGTATACATTTTCTCCCCCTTTTTGTCAAGGAATAGACAAGGGACACAAGAGATAAAGAACAAGATATTAAGCAAACAAATCGTATGGAAAGCGAAAGTTGAATAAACTAAAGCTCCCCCTTAACATATGCTCCATATATTATCAACAAGTAGATTTGTTCACAAGGGACATCACACAATCACACAATCAAGCAATAAGAGAAAATATTTCATAACTTGTCAAAGTCCAAGAGAGAATCATAGATTTTCATTAATCTCTCAAAAATATTCTCACATTGCTAATGAATCAAGCACATAAGCAAAATGTGTGTGTGTGAATGCTTCTCAAATATATAGTAGGAGTAATTGTGATATCAACATGCAAACTCTATCCACACCTATCCATCTAAAGCCTTTCCAAAAATAGGTCAAACCGATATTCATCCGGATTTTTGCTTTTAAAATGAATAGATATCAACATATGAGCGTGTGTGTGCATGTGGCTCGTTTTCCCATTTCTATTTGTCAACCCAAGCTTTTTCACAATTCTCAACTATACACCATTAAGCCTTTTATTTTTCATTTCTTTTAGGCTTAGAATCAAAGATTTTTTTTTTAATGATTCTTTTTAACACTTCTTTGATTTTTTTTTTTTTTAACATAAACATATACACCTCATGGCGGCTTTCACTCATCACAATGGTGTAGCCCTTTCCTACATTGGGTGGCTTCACAACCAAGGTGTGTAGCCCTTTCCATGAGGGTGCTCGTTGATTACTATGTCGTGCCGAAGCAAAATGGATACATACCATAGGTCATCTATCATGTACTTAACAATAAACTTCTAGATGCATCCATTATCTACACATATTCAACCACATATACTCGAAACTAAAACATATAAGAGAAGCATTAGTGCACTTTTCAAAAAATAAATTTTCAAGCTCAAGTGCATGATCTAGAAACAATAAGAGTTATTTATTTAAGATCATTACTTCTTAAGTGAGTAGCTCTCAAAGATATTGATTTTCAATTAAAGTTTTGCTCATCAAGCCACTCACAATCACACATAGACAATAATCAACACAAATCATGCAAATGAATCTTCAAAGAGTTTTACCTCTTATGTCCAAGGGCTTAGTGAACAAATCCACAAGTTGATTTTTTAGTAGGCATTGCTTTAGAGTAACAATAGAATGTTCAACATGTTCTCTAATGAAATGATGCCTAATATCTATGTGCAATGATATCATGCATACAAAGAGTTGAAAAGATGAAATAGAAAGCAAGCTTTTAGAGTAGAGAAATACCTTAGCAAGCTTTTTCACCAATGAAAGGTCTCCGCTCTTTTTATGAGCTTTCTTGGCTTGTTTGTCCTCATGACAACAAGTTGTTGGTGTGTCATCCCAAGAAAATAAAGACCAAACACTTTCAACTCAAACAATTACATAAAAATGACTTTCTCTAAAAGTCTTAACAAAAATTTTCACCAAATAGATTTCAAAATTCAACTTCTTTAAAGTTAATCAACAAATTTTGACTATCATAGTGAATATGAGAATATTAAGTTCATGTATTGACTAGAGACACCAAGTTTGAATACTAGACTTAGCACATTAAAAATGGCATAGTCAAGCATCAAACTTAGAACTCTTATCAAACAAGAACAAAAATATTCTCATATGTGCTACTCAATCAAGTATGAGAGCACTCACCTTTGACCATATTGGTCTTAGGAGAACCAACACAAACAACATCATGATCATTACGCATGACAATATGAAATCTAGAAGATAAATCATCAACTATCTTCTTCATGAAAACATCACTCATATTAAAGTTAACATTTTTGCCACGCACAAATATTTCATCAAGACTCTTCAAATGATCATGGTTAACACTCTTCTTAACCAACTTCTTCTCAACATATTTCTTAACATGATTATCATTAACATGCATGTTATTCTTTTCAATCCAAATTTTCTTGATAGGTTTCTTCACATGAATATGATCAATATGCACATTTCTCAAAGCATCAAAGCTATTGTCATGTTTAGAAACTTTCAAAGAAGATTTATCTATTTCACAAGAATGCACATTATTTTTCTTAACCCAAACTTTCCTTGTTGATTTCTTTTCATTAACATGTTCATCATGCATAGTCTCTAATGCCCCAACATGTTTAGAAACAACCAAAGGAAGTCTTTTCATCTCACTAGCATGCATCTCATTCCCTAGTTTGCATTGTCTAATATACTCATAGCATTTAGGTTTGATATGTCCAACAACATTGCAAAAATGACAAACCGGGATAAACTTAGAGATGTTACGTTTAGCTCTAGATTTAAACTCATGCTTAGGAGTATGAATAGGTAACTTTTTCACATTTTTATCATGTTTCACATTTCCTAGTTTGCATTGCCTAGCATATTCATAACACTTAGGCCTAATGTGACCAACCACATTGCAATAATGACAAACCGGAATGAATTTAGAAAAATTACCTTTTGGGTGTGCATGCTTTGGTTGAGAAGTCGGTTGAGAAGTTCCATAGCTCTTCTTGTCTTTGTCTTTGATGTTGGAAGGAATAGTAGTTGAGTCTTTCTTCTCCTTGGAAATTCTTGACTTGTTCTTGGTTGTAGGAGTCTTCTTAACTTCTTCTACAAAACCCAAGCCACTCATATCTCCATGATGCTTTCCAAGTTTTATCACTTCATCAAGCTTAATGGCTCCAATTTTCATGCCATTAATAGACTCTTTAAGAGATTTGACTTCATCTTTAAGCTCACACTCCTTTATCTTCATGATACTTAAAGAGTTCTCTTTTTGCTTAATCTCTCCTTCCATGGCAAACAACTTCATAGTAAAGTCTTCTTTTAAATCATCTAACTCTTGAGCACTTTCCTCCACCTTAGAGACATACTTTTCAATGGTCTTTTCATGCTCCTTGATGACTTCACTTTGCTTGCTCATCTTCTCCAAAGACATCTTCTTTTCATTGACAAGAGCTTTAAAGATCACCACTAAATTGGCATTGATCAACTTCAACTTGATGTTCTCTTCATTCTTTTGTTGAAGGATCTTGTCATTGAAGCTTATAAAATCTTGATTTGAGGAGGCTTCGAACTCTTCTTGATTGGAGGAGATTTCACTATCTTCACTACTCGAAGAGTATTCACTTTCCTCATTACTTGAGGAGTCTTCACCACTATCCTCAAATCTTCCTTCATATATAGCCGGGTGAGCAATATAATTGCTAGTATATTCTCGTTCATTTGAGGACTCCTTTTCCTCTTCTTTATCACTCACACTCACATCACTCCAAGAAGCTGCCATTGCTAATCCTTTCTTAGACTCTCTCTTCTCATTAGCACGCTTGGTGGAGATAAATCCAATCCCTTTGCATTCATGGCATTGAATTAACTTCTTCATAGATTTATCCTTGCAATCTACCACTTCTTTTGGAGTGATCTTCTTCTTGACTTCCTCTCTCTTAGAACATATGTTCTTTAGAAATTTCTTGAAAGTTCTCACCATACAAGCCACATCATCTTCACTCTCCTCATTGGTTACCTTGAGTGCTATTCCCTTACCTTCAATCTTCGGCTTGAACCCAAGCTCATAAGTTTGTAGAGACCCAAGAAGCTCATCAACCCTCATAAGATCGACATTCTTGCTTTCTTCAATTGCGGTCACCTTTGCATTAAATCTCTTAGGCAAGGATCTTAAGATCTTCCAATTAATTCTCTCTTGTGGATATAGCTCTCCCAAAGTTTGACTTTGGTTGGTGATATTCAAGAGTCTTGTTTGGAAGTCTACTAACTTCTCATCCTCATTCATAACAAGACTTTCAAATTGAGAAGTAAGCATTTGTACTCTAGACCTTCGAACCGCTAACGTACCCTCATTGGTAGTTTGCAAAGTATCCCATGCATCCTTTGCCGATTCAAGGTTTTGGATGTAGATAAATTGAGTACAATCTACACCTCCAAAAATAGCATTCATCGCCCAATGATGCCATTTAGCATTATCAAAATCAATGGCCGTCCATTCGGCTCTAGGCTTTGCAATCATAGTGCCATCTTCAATCCTTTTGGTAGGCAACTCATAACCTTCCTCAACACTTATCCATGCCTTTTCATTAATGGATCTAATGTAAGCTCTCATCCTAATTTTCCAAAAGGAGTAGTTACCACTATTCAATAGAGGAGGTCTACCACTAGAAGCACCTTCCGGCATTGAATCACCCATAGCTACAAAAATGAACAAACACAACAAAACACAACAAAACAAAACACAAACACTATAATATGGATCTATCTAAATACTTCTAGACACCCGCTCTGATACCAATTGAAATTCCCTTAAGCAATATAGTGTAAAATATACCTAGAGGGGGGGTGAATAGGTATTTACTCAAATTCTTCCAATATTAAAAATGATGCGGAATACAACAAAGAAAATGCACACTTGATTAGATTTAGCAAATGAATTGATTTCACTAATACAAGAGATAATCAATTTACAAGATATGCAATCAATGTAAGATATGGAAGATAAAGAAAAGTAAAAACAAAAATGAACACAAGTATTTTTTACGTGGTAAAACCTCAAAGAGGAAACATCCACGGGTTGATACCACAACCACCGGCAAAGCAATCCACTATATGAAAAGGACTTACACACTCAAGCTATCAACACATGATATCCGCTCAAGCTATCAACTCCTAATCCACCCTCGGGCTAGTGAATCACCAAGCCTACTTCCTATCCGAGATGTATCCTACACCTCTAGAAAGTAACTTCCTATCCAAGACGCTCACGTCTGATCGGTCATTTCTTGTATATGTTTTTGATCCCTTTTTCTCCTATCAATTGTTTGTTTCTCGGGTCTTTTTGGGATTTAATGTGTGTTTATGAGCTTTTTCAGGAGTTTGGATCCAGATGAATAAATCGAAGAATATCAGGCATAAATTGCTATTTTGAAGACTTCAGGGGCTTTCATGCAATTATCCAACACTGCAGCTAAAAGAGCTCCCAATTGTTTAGCAGCGTTGCAGCAGCGCTCTGAGATCAGTGCCCACCGCTGTCCAGCCGCTGCCGGCAGCGCTTCTCCGTCTCTCGTCAAGACCGCTGCCGCGCCGCTGCCACTCCGGCAGCGGTCACGACAGCGGTTGTGCGATAAAGGCTTTTCGAGGGTTGCTTTTCGTAGGAAATTGAGCAGTGCCTATAAATAGCCTATGATATCTTTTAGGGCACTCTCTCGCTCATTCAGGAAAATTTCTCTCTGTGTGTTTAACTGGATCGACAACCCTCTCATTCAGACATACTCTCTTCTCATCACACAATCCATCATTCACCTTACTCATAGAAGACGAAGACGAAGGAGTTAATCAGGGATTTGAAGAATTTGTTGAAGATCTTCAATGGGTTTTATCTTTTCTCCCTCTTATTTCTTTGTTTCTAATATGTGTAACTAACTCCATACTAGGGAGTCAATGTGAACCTCTATGAATACTCTTTGTTAGAATTGACTATATTTTCTTAATTTAAGTTTTGATTCATTCAATTTATTCTACGTCTCAATTCTTTGTTTGTGTTGATGCATGATCATACGTTGGCATGAATTTAGGGTTTTGATAATTTAACAATTAAGTTTGGAGTGTTGATCTACACGTAACCTTAATTAATATTCAATTGAATGGGTAAAACTGATCTTAGCATTGATCTATGCAAATAGGTTTTGGTTCATTAGTTCTTGCACTTAATGGGTTCTCGGTTGTAGTTTGCGCCATTGATCTATGGGTAAATTATAATTGAGAACACTTGATTCATTCCAGGATCATACGGTAACAATCATAAATAAGATAAGAACGAATCCTTAACTTGAGTTACATCTTTTATCAAAAGTCAGTTCGAAGCATTGAGTAAACATAGTTGGGGAGCATTGATGACCTAGTCCTCTCACCTCTTGATTACATTCACATATTCTTGTTAATTGCTTTCTTAGATAAATTTAGTTAATCAATATTCACTCAATCAATCAATCAATCTCAACTCTCTTGGTTACTGTTAATTGCTTAGCTTTAATTAGAATTAGTTATAGTCAGTAAATCACTTTTCCTCGTGGGAACGATCCCTACTTGTCGCTGTACTTATCTCACGATTCGTGCACTTGCGAATTAGGTTTTTATAACACGATTTTACACATCAAGTTTTTGGCGCCGTTGCCGGGGAATTAGTTGAATTTATTGGTTATTTCTAGTTTTAGTTTTAGTTAATAGGTTTACTTAAGTTTAGGTAGTCGAGTCATTAATTTTTAGTTTTTCTTTTGAATTTTCTTCTTCTTTATTTCTTTCTATTCGCTGTTTATTTGTGTGCTATCTTTTCTAATTTCAGGATTTGACAGTAGATGCAAGGTAGAAGATCTCAACAGGGAGAATTGTTACCTTTGAACGATAACATCCATCGCATCAGAAATCAGACAATGGAAGGCGAGGAAATTCAGAACCGAGATGGGAATAACTTGGAGGCTGATCCAATGCCCAACTTTGTCCCTAATCCAGTATATGAGCCAGGGCCTATCAGAACTATGAAGGATTACAGTAGGCCGGTGGTGAGCAACCACCCCTTGTACATTGTGCTAGAACCTGCAGCTAGGAACTATGAACTGCGAAGTAGCCATTACAACCAGTTGCCTGTGTTCCGAGGTTTACCAGATGAAGATGTACTTCTGTTCTTCAGAGAATATTATGCAGCAATACAATCCTTGCCCAACCATAGGATAACAGAAGACCAGTTGCGCATGAGATGCATTCCACATGCATTGAAGGATGAGGCGAAGACATGGTTGCTGACATTGCCTCCAGCATCATTGAGAACATGGGATGAAATAAGGGAGAAAATCACTGACCAGTATTATGCACCTCAGAAGACCAGTGAAATCCGAGCAAAAATTTCAAGTTTCTACCAACAAGACAATGAGTCTTTTTATGAGGCATGGGAGCGTTTCAAGAAGTACACCAGAGATTGTCCTCAGCACGGTTTTCTTACAAATCAGCTTTGTCAGTGGTTTTATGATGGTCTAACGGAAGTATCAGGTCTTCTAGTGAATAACGCATGTGGAGGGTCCATGTATGACAAACAACCAGATGAGGTATATTCTATCTTCGAGAAATTAGCTCAGAATTCCCGTCACAAGAATTCAAGGAGAAAGAAGGGAATTTATACAGTGGATGCTAATATAGAAAGTTCCATTCAAATGACACAAATCATAAAGAAAATGGATGCTTTAGCTACTGATATGGGGCAGATGAAGAGTTGGCAACAAAAAGTGTTTATGGGAGAACATCAAGCAGGATGTTCAGGTTCTAGAGAAGAAGAAGAAGAAGTTCAAGCCATGAACAATTTTAATCCTAGGCCACGGAATGACCCATATTCCAACACTTACAATCCAGGTTGGAGAAATCACCCAAATTTTTCATGGTCCAACAACAATCAGAATTCTGGGAACCAATGGGGTAACAATACTCAAGGTACTGGGAACCAATGGGGCAACAACAATGGAAATCAAAGGCAATTTAACGCCGGAGCCCAACAAAATGCCGAATCCCAACCTAAGAAGCCATCAATAGAAGACATGCTTGTACAAATGCAACAACAAATACAGCAGCAAATGCAGCAGATGAATCAAAAGAATGAGGTACAATTTCAGAACATTCATGCTTCGCTAAGGAAAACAGAAACTCAAGTTGGGCAAATAGCTGAAGCTCAACAAAAGATGGAACAAGGGAAATTTCCAAGTTACACTGAGCAAGCAAAGGCTATGACAGTTCTTCGTAATGGTAAGGTTCTAACTGATACTAAACCAGCTGAACTTTCTGATAAATTTGCTACTGTTTCAGGGTCTTCGAAAGATAACAACATACCCCAGGAGGAAGAAATAGTGGTGGAAAATTCCAAGGTTTCACCACTTCTCCACAAGTCAGCTAATCCATACATTCCTCCAATTCCATTCCCAGGAAGGTTGCAAAAGAGCAAGTTGGAGAAATCATACAAAGACATATATGACATTCTTTCGAAAGTCAATGTCAACTTGCCCTTACTAGAGATGATTCAGAAGATGCCCGCATATGCCAAGTTTTTCAAGAGTCTTCATACTTACAAGACAAGATTTGGGGAGAATCATCAAGAAATCATGACAGGAAGTGCTAATGCTGTTCTTCAAAAGTCGTTGCCACCTAAATTACAAGATCCATGTAGTTTTTGCATCAACATTACTATAGGAGGTACAACTTTGGAAAGAGCCATGTTAGATTTAGGAGCTAGCATTAATTTAATGCCCTACTATATATATGAGCAACTGGGATTGAATGACCTGAAGAAAATATCTATGTCACTTGTGTTGGCTGATGGATCTGTAAGATACCCAAGGGGTTATGTTGAAGATGTATTAGTGCAGGTAAACAATCTAATCATCCCTGCTGACTTTGTTGTCCTAGACATGGATGAAGAATCTAAAGATAGGAACTGAAAACCTATCCTGTTAGGGAGACCTTTTATGGCAACAGCGAAGACTTTTATAGATGTCCAGAATGGAAAGCTAACGATGACTGTGTTAGATGAAACAGTAGAGTTTAAAGTCTTTGAGTCTCTTAAGTTCCCTGAAGCAGCAGATGACAGTTACTCAGTTGACTGTAATTCGATTGAAGTGGTGAATTCAGCAGTACAAGATGAGTTGACCGGAGGTATGTCTGAAGAACTACTAGATTGGATTTGTGATGCAATAGAAGATGATGAAGAAATTCAACAAGGTGAGGTTTCAGAAGAAGATTCTGACATCGAGGAAGTGAGTGCTGAAGTAGAAGATGCGATCAACAAGTCGTTAATCCCATCTGTGAGTTCTCCCCTTGTATTAGAACTCAAACAACTTCCTTCTAACCTCAAATATGCCTTCCTAGGGAAGAATGAAACTCTACCAGTGATCATAGCTTCTGACTTAGAGTTAGAAAAAGAAGAGAAACTGTTGAAGGTGCTACAAGAGTATAAGGCCGCCATTGGATGGACCATAGCGGACATTAAGGGAATAAGTCCTACCACATGTATGCATCACATTTTTCTAGAAGAAGGAATGAAGCCGTCTAGAGAGGCTCAACGAAGACTTAACCCGAATTTGAAAGAGGTCGTGAAAGAAGAGGTCCTGAAGCTACTTAAGGTGGGTATTATATATCCTATATCTGACAGTAAATGGGTGAGTCCGGTTCATGTTGTGCCAAAGAAGTCTGGGATAACGGTGATAGCTAATGAGAACAATGAATTGATTCCTACAAGGAAGACAACTGGATGGAGAGTGTGCATAGATTACCGCAAGCTCAACATGGCAACTAAAAAGGATCATTTTCCTTTGCCATTCATTGATCAGATGCTCGAGCGTTTGGCAGGACATGCTTATTATTGCTTCTTGGATGGATTTTCAGGATACAATCAAATTGCCATAGCTCCAGAGGACCAAGAGAAGACAACGTTCACATGCCCTTTCGGGACCTTTGCATACCGAAGAATGCCTTTTGGACTGTGCAACGCCCCTGCCACCTTCCAGAGATGCATGATGTCTATTTTCTCTGACATGCTGGAGAAATATATTGAGGTATTTATGGATGATTTTTCTGTTTTTGGTAATTCTTTTGACCATTGCCTTGATAACTTAACTAGTGTTTTGAAAAGATGCACTGAGACCAATTTAACTCTTAGTTGGGAAAAAAGTCACTTTATGGTGAAATCTGGAATAGTGCTAGGACATGTGATATCTGATAAAGGCATAGAAGTAGATAGAGCTAAAATTGAAGTAATTGCTAAACTTCCACCTCCCACTTCGGTGAAGGGTGTGAGGAGTTTCCTAGGTCATGCAGGTTTCTATAGGCGTTTTATAAAAGATTTTTCAAAGATTAGTCGCCCCCTATGTAGCCTCTTAGCCAAGGACTCTTCATTTGTTTTCAATGACGAATGTTTGCATGCTTTTGAATCTCTCAAAGATAAATTGACATCTACTCCTGTTATTATGCCTCCTGATTGGTCCCTGCCATTTGAATTAATGTGTGATGCATCAGACTATGCTGTAGGTGCTGTTTTAGGACAGCGAATTGATAAAGTTCCACATGTTATTTATTACACTAGTCGTACTTTGAATGATGCACAATTAAATTACTCCACCACTGAAAAAGAATTGCTTGCTGTTGTGAGTGCCTTAGAAAAATTTCGTCAATATTTAATAGGATCTAAGGTCATTGTTTATTCTGATCATGCTGCTTTGAATATTTACTAACAAAGAAGGAAGCGAAGCCGAGATTACTCCGGTGGATCCTTTTGTTGCAAGAGTTTGATTTAGAAATCAGGGATAAGAAAGGCAGCGAGAATGTGGTAGCTGATCACCTTTCCCGATTAGTGGAGAATGAAAATGTAGAGGAAAGCACTAAACTGGTGCCAATCAATGAGAATTTTCCTGATAAACAGCTGATGGCGATAGGGGTCAATGATCCGTGGTATGCTGACATAGTAAACTACCTCGCCAATGGCGTCATACCAGCTGACCTGACTTCACAAGCAAAGCGAAGATTCATCTCCACCACTAGGCAATACTTTTGGGACGAGCCATTCCTGTTCAAATATGGCGCTGATCAGATCATTTGAAGATGTGTCCCTGAAGAGGAGCAGCAAGATGTGCTGAAATTTTGCCACACCCTTAGTTGTGGAGGGCACTTTAGTGCCAAGAAAACTGCTCTGAAAGTTCTTCAATCAGGTTTCTTCTGGACTTCTCTATTTAAAGATGCTTACACCTTTTGTATTTCTTGTGACAGGTGCCAGAGAACAGGGAACATTGGTAAAAGAGATGAGATGCCTCTTTCAAGCCAGTTGGTAGTTGAGGTATTTGACGTGTGGGGAATTGATTTCATGGGACCCTTCCCATCCTCACATGGGTTCTTATACATTTTGGTTGCTGTAGATTACGTTTCGAAGTGGATCGAAGCAGTTGCAACTAAGACGAATGATAGTAAGGTGGTGATAAAATTTGTAACGGAGAACATATTCACCAGATTCGGTACGCCGAGAGCAATCATAAGTGATGGCGGGAGCCATTTTTGTAACAAGGTCTTTGCCTCGTTAATGAAGAAATATAGTGTCAAACATAAGGTGGCGACTCCATACCATCCGCAGACCTTAGGACAAGTTGAGGTAAGCAACAGGCAGATTAAGCAAGTACTTGAGAAGACAGTGCAGCCAAATCGGAAGGATTGGTCACTTAAGTTGAATGATGCATTATGGGCATACAGAACAGCCTACAAAACTCCCATAGGTATGAGCCCGTATAGGATAGTCTATGGCAAGGCGTGCCATCTCCCGGTAGAGTTGGAACACAACGCCTATTGGGCCCTGAAGAAGCTGAACTTCAATTTAGACAAGGCAGGGGAGGAAAGAAGCTTGCAATTGAGTGAACTGGAGGAACTCCGGAACAATGCATATGAAAATGCAAAAATCTACAAAGAAAGGACTAAGAAATTACATGATAGTAAGATTTTTTGCAAAGAGTTTCATCCAGGCTAGTTTTGCTGTACCAATCACGTTTGAAGCTGTTTCCAGGAAAGCTGAAATCAAAGTGGGCTGGACCATTTAGAGTAACTCAGGTGTTCCCGCATGGAGCTGTTGAAATTCAAAATCTTCAGAATGGCGGTGCTTTCAAAGTTAATGGTCACAGGCTGAAGCCATACTTTAGCATATCCGAAGTTGTGTGTGTTGGGTCTTCCGTGCTTCAGGAGCCGTAAGACCCCTGTGCGTCTTGCCCAGACGTTAAATAAAGCGCTCGGTGGGAGGCAACCCACCCAGGTATGTTCTTGTCAATTTTGTTTTATCGAGTCCCTAATTAGTGTTCCCCTTGCTTTCATATAGGTTTGGGGGTGTTATTTTTATTTTTATTTAAAAAAAAAAAAAAAAAAAAAAAATTGTTGTCAGGTCTGCCGCTGTGATAACTGTGCAGCGCACTAAGAGCGGTGAGGCAGCGGTGCATTCTGTCCTTGCACCGCTGCGAGACCGCTGCCCAACAATTGGGAGCGGTTCTCCCTGGGAAAAACGCTGCCCAACCGCTGTGGGTTATAGGCAGCGGTAATGGCAGCGGTACCTTCTGTCCTTGCACCGCTGCGAGACCGCTGCCCAACAATTGGGAGCGGTTCTCCCTAGGCAAAACGCTGCCCAACCGCTGTGGGTTATAGGCAGCGGTAATGGCAGTGGTACTTTCTGTCCTTGCACCGCTGCGAGACCGCTGCCCAACAATTGGGAGCGGTTCTCCCTGGGCAAAACGCTGCCCAACCGCTGTGGGTTATAGGCAGCGGTAATGGCAGCGGTACCTTCTGTTCTTGTACCGCTGCCCAACAATTGGGAGCGTACAATTTTGCCTGACCGCTGCCTAACCGCTGCGCGTATGGCAGCGGTAGTGGCAGCGGTCCTAAAGGTCAGCAGCGCATTCAACTCTGCCGTTTGGACGGCCAATAGGAGTTGACCGCTGCCTAACCGCTGCGCCTATGGCAGCGGTAATGGCAGCGGTCGTGCCCTAATATAAAAGGCACTGTTGCGATGTCACTTTCACCGTTTCTCCCTAAATTTTGTTTCAAAATTTTTTGTCTTCCTTTGTCTCCTTTTCTCAAATCCGGTCACCACATCTTCCAGGTATGAGCTTCAATTTATTTCTACTTTGGTTTCATGTCTTCTTTGCCTCTAATTGCATGTTCCCACTCCCTTCTCCCCTAATTTTGCTTCCAATTGATATCACTAGGGTTATATGACCGAAAATATGGGGATTATTGGATGTTGGATGATTTTGGTCCTTTGCATGTGTTATTTGATGAATGCTGAGGGATTAGGCAATGAGTGGAAGTGTGTTTTGATGATTTTCATTGGAATAGTGTAACAATTATGCATGAACTTGTGTTTTATATTGTCCAAATACTTGTTATTCTATATTTTTGCTGAGTTCTGCTGTGCTGAATGTATACTGTTAATATACTGTTAATATTTGTGCAATGTAGGCACTCGGGTTTACTAATTTTACTGCCGGAATGCTGCTGAAATTTTTGTTGATCAGTGCTTGTCCATTTTGTTTGACTAATTGCTTTATTGTTGTTATCTTTGCAGTATGGCACGGACAGTGGTCAGATGGGGTCATGTTCCTGCGGATCCAAACCGTAGGCGAGATAAAAGGCCAGTTGAGCAGCAGTTTAAGGGACATCCTGACTACAAGGACAGGTTAAGGAAAGACAGGAACTTCATTCTGGAGAGGGGGGATAGCTGTGGAGGAGTTAGAGGACACACCCATACCAGCTACTGTTGCAGCCAGAGGATGGGAAGGTTATGTGCGCAGGCCCTGCAATGCAAATATTAGCATTGTCAAGGAGTTTTATGCGAATATGGTAGACGCGCAGTTTGGGTCGCAGAGTGTGGTTATGGTTAGAGGAGTGCCTGTGGTGCTTTCTGTGGAGACTATTAGAGAGTATTATGGTTTACCACCGCATGAGGAGGTTCAGGAGGCGTTCCCAGGCAGGTATGAGTTAGGCTGTGCGCTTCGCAGCAGAGGTAGAGCAGGCTGGAATGGCCAGGAGCTGAAGAGGGGAGATCTTCACTTGGATATCGCCTTCTGGAACTTGTTTATCGCGGCTTCTCTTAAGCCATCTAGTCACACTGGGGAGATTTTCAAGGAGGTATCTCAGGTGTTATATGCTATCAGGACTGGTAGATACTTTGATGTGGCCACATTCATCAAGAAGGAGATCCGGGGTGTTGGGCGTTTGACAAGGGCAACTATGATATTTCCGTGTTTGATCACAGGCATGTGTGCTGCCGCTGGGATAGGAGTGTATACCGACGCCAGTGATGAGACGACAGAGCCGGAGCGGCCGCTATCACTTTCCACATGGAACACTCAGGCTAGCGTGCGTGGTCTCCCCCTGATTGGCGACGTGTCTGGACGCAAGAGGCGTCGGGGTGGTCAGACCGCTGACGCAGATGTGCAGTTGGATGCTGAAGACCAGCCGACTGTGGAGCCGCACACTCAAGGAGAGTCCGGAGCTGGGTCGTCACAACAGAGGCCGGAGTGGGTAGAGTACATGCTATCCTCGATGAGGGACCATATGGATGCTGGGATAGCTGGTTTGAGGACTGATATATACTCCCGTCTGGACGCTCTGGAGATATCGGTCGATCAGATTCGTGCAGCCACCGTTCAGCCAGGCCAGCATCAGCAGCGAGATGACAGTACTGGGCCTGGCCCAAGCCAGCAGCAGTGAGGGGATGCTTGCAAAGGCACTGTAGACGGTCCTGAGTCTGCAGCAGGATATGTTTTCTTTTATTTTTAGTTTTTTCTGTTTTATGTTTTCTTTTCTTACGCATTTTGACTTTCAGATTTACGTTTGTGGATTTTAGTTTTTGGCGTTGTTTCTTTTGATTTATTTTCTGGCATGAGTACTTTTCTGTATCTTTATCCGCTTTGTCTTGTGCTTTGATGATTATACATTGAGGACAATGTAGGATTTAGGTTTGGGGGTATGTTATGTATTATTTTTTAGGTTTTTGAGTCGAATTTTTGTTTTGTTTTGAGTCTGTCGTTCCTGCGTCTTTCGAGACGAGACACTTCAGTGTGTGCCTTAGAGATGATGTGCATTAATCAATAGGTTTACACTAACATCTTGCCATTTAGGGTAATACATTGCATTTTTCAAAATCTATGGCATGCTCTTGATATGATGGTTGATAGAATACTGAGTTGAATTGTCATGATTAATAGTGGAGACTACCCTTGTGAGTTCACTAAGCCAAAAAGCGTACATAAAATGATACACTATGAGGGTCCTGTTATTTCTACTCTTTAAACACTCAGTAGGGTCTTAGCAATAGATTCGATCTCTATAGGTTGAACATTGGACATTATAGAACGATCATCATAAAAGATTTCACATGTTGCATGTTGTTCTTGAGTAAGTCGAACCAATGGAAGTGATATAGACTATGTGTGTTTTAGCTACTTAAAAGGCCTTAAATATTTCCTACCTTATGTGTGTGTGCTCCATAACCCTATTTGAAGCCAAACACTGATAGCCTTTTTCTTCCTTCACCACAACAAACTGCAACCCAAATAAGCCAATAATTAGCCATACCTTATAGCTTGGGATCATATTCTGAGAAAGGTGAAGTGGAGGTGCGAATTCTTGCACGTAACTGTGTGCATGAATTCTTTCAAGAAAGCGAAGAGCTGCATTCAATCCAAAAAATTGTAAAGCTGAAGGTTTTCCAATTGATTCATTCAAAAAAAAAAAAAAAAAAAAATCATTGAAAAGGGGTTTGATGAAATTGTTGAAAAGAGGTGCGATAAGTCAAGTAAAGACTGCACACTCGAATCTACTCAAAAGGAGTTGGCAAAGGGAGAAAGGAAAAATTCTGGGGAATTAGTTAATAAGTGGTCAAGTTCCACTTGAAAAGGAGACCAAGAGACTTAGACGAAGCCGCAAAGGTAATAGAAGGCTCTCATGGTATGATCCTAGGTTCTTTGAATTCCAATTTTCCATTCTTTCTTAACCCTCACCCAATAGCCCCATTACAACCTGAATGAAGTCTATTTGATCTGCTGGTTATCCTTGCTATGATAGTAGATGTGTGATATGTGTTTATCTTGTTCATATTGTTCGATTCTTTTCATGAGATCTTTTGCATACAAATCAAGCGTTCTTTCAATGATATATCCTTATGCGAATTATTTGAATTTCTTGTGCATAAATTCCATCGCATTTGCTTGATGAGTGATTTTCACCTAGGTTCTGAGAGAACTAGTGAGAGAAATCCTGTGAGGATTAGAGTTGAGGCGAATTATATCTATGGCCTTTCAATGATGTGTCCTGGATGCTAGAGTGTTTAGAGCATGAGCTTTTCAATTAAAAATTGGGCAATGTTTTCAGACTTGTGACGTAATATTAGTCTTTACTTATTGACTTCTGCATGCATTGTCTTAACATGGGCACATATTGCGGTACTTTAATGACCGGTTTTCGCAGGATATGTTTGTGGGTGTCATAGCTGTAAACCCTCAGGAGACAAAACTCCTCCTACTAGGGACACCTAGAGGTTTAAAGGCTTGTAGCATATGCTCAATGCTATCGTGTTCCCTACGAAAGTGGCTTAGTTTAATTTTGTTAGGTTTTTAGGTTTGTTTTTGTTTTTATTTTGCTCGAGGGCTAGCAAAAGATAGGTTTGGGGGTATTTGATCGGTCATTTCTTGTATATGTTTTTTATCCCTTTTCCTCCTATCAATTGTTTGTTTCTCAGGTCTTTTTGGGATTTAATGTGTGTTTATGAGCTTTTTCAGGAGTTTGGATCCAGATGAATAAATCGAAGAATATCAAGCATAAATTGCTATTTTGAAGACTTCAGGGGCTTTCATGCAATTATCCAACACTGCAGCTAAAAGAGCTCCCAATTGTTTAGCAGCGTTGCAGCAGCGCTCTGAGATCAGTGCCCACCGCTGCCCAGCCGCTGCCGCTGCCGGCAGCGCTTCTCCGTCTCTCGTCAAGACCGCTGCCGCGCTGCTGCCACTCCGGCAGCGGTCACAACAGCGGTTGTGCGATAAAGGCTTTTCGAGGGTTGCTTTTCGTAGGAAATTGAGCAGTGCCTATAAATAGCCTATGATATCTTTTAGGGCACTCTCTCGCTCATTCAGGAAAATTTCTCTCTGTGTGTTTAACTGGATCGACAACCCTCTCATTCAGACATACTCTCTTCTCATCACACAATCCATCATTCACCTTACTCATAGAAGACGAAGACGAAGGAGTTAATCAGGGATTTGAAGAATTTGTTGAAGATTTTCAATGGGTTTTATCTTTTCTCCCTCTTATTTCTTTGTTTCTAATATGTGTAACTAACTCCATACTAGGGAGTCAATGTGAACCTCTATGAATACTCTTTGTTAGAATTGACTATATTTTCTTAATTTAAGTTTTGATTCATTCAATTTATTCTACGTCTCAATTCTTTGTTTGTGTTGATGCATGATCATACGTTGGCATGAATTTAGGGTTTTGATAATTTAACAATTAAGTTTGGAGTGTTGATCTACACGTAACCTTAATTGATATTCAATTGAATGGGTAAAACTGATCTTAGCATTGATCTATGCAAGTAGGTTTTGGTTCATTAGTTCTTGCACTTAATGGGTTCTCGGTTGTAGTTTGCGCCATTGATCTATGGGTAAATTATAATTGAGAACACTTGATTCATTCCAGGATCATACGGTAACAATCATAAATAAGATAAGAACGAATCCTTAACTTGAGTTACATCTTTTATCAAAAGTCAGTTCGAAGCATTGAGTAAACATAGTTGGGGAGCATTGATGACCTAGTCCTCTCACCTCTTGATTACATTCACATATTCTTGTTAATTGCTTTCTTAGATAAATTTAGTTAATCAATATTCACTCAATCAATCAATCAATCTCAACTCTCTTGGTTACTGTTAATTGCTTAGCTTTAATTAGAATTAGTTATAGTCAGTAAATCACTTTTCCTCGTGGGAACGATCCCTACTTGTCGCTGTACTTATCTCACGATTCGTGCACTTGCGAGTTAGGTTTTTATAACACGATTTTACACATCAACGTCTCTAGGAAGATTTCGTGCTTGCCTATCCGGATCCTCCCGACCCTAGACAAGACTTCCTTGCTCTATCCACAAAGCTTCACTCACTTTGCTAGAGACTTCAACCTAATGCAAGGCTATGATCTAAAGTGATGCAAGTGATGCAAACACAAACAAATTAAGCTATATGATCAATCAAGCAAAATGTACATGTTCAATGACAATCTAGAATATGCTTCCAACACACAATCACAAGATTATCTAGAAATCAAGACATGTAAATCAATAAGAACAAAGGTATGAATATTCAATATATCACACTAAAAACCTAGTTCTTAGATCATGAAATAAAACATAGAAAATAACATGAAGCACATCACACATATATTTTCTAGAATCAATTTCATGATAAATCAAGTTTAGCACATATATGTTCAAAACAAATCACAAAGCTAAAACTCAATTAACAAATGATCAAACAACCCTAGCAAGTGATCTAACATACTTCTTAACAAATTTCATCAATCAAATGGAAAGAATCAATAGATGATCAAAGATGAAATTGAAAAAGAAATAAGTTGAAACATACAACTAACCACGGACTGGAAATGGACCAGCTGAGAAAAATGCCGAAGTCAACTGCCTCTGAAAATGCTTGGGGTTTGTAGCTCTCTTCGAGACCAACAATTTTGGTTTTTGAATCGAATGATTTCGAGTTCGTATGAGAGAGATATGATCAAAACAAGTAAACAAAAATTGTAGAAAAACTGATGCGAGAATCAAGTGTTCTTCAAAAAATTGCATAAGTGTGGAGGGAAGGAGGTTTGCTTAAAAGGAGGGAAAAGGAGAGAATTTCCGAGCAAATCACGTGCTGCCACATCAGCACCCCGTGGGGGGCGCGTGGGGCCCACGGGAGCAGAGGGCTCCCTTGCCCGTGGGGCCCACGGCCTCCCACACGGGCTGGCCAAGTGGCCACACGTGATTTGCACATCTCTCGCGCGCTCCCTCGGTTCGTTGCCCCATATCTTGAGTATCCGACCTCCGATTTCGAATCCGTTTTCGGATTACGAACCGTGACTCCCTCACGCACGACTAAAACTACTCAACTTTGAAAAATGGTTGAGAGATCATCTCGGAATCCGACGATGAAGTCAACACAACAAATGAGAACGAAAAGTAGCATAGTCAACTTGTTTGGACTCGAAACCTTATGTATGAGTAACCGAAATGACCGGAACTCAATAAGGCATTAAATAAGAACATGGTCAAGTCCTAAACACAAAATACGAAAACAAATAAACACATATTCACACAAACATGCCATATCAAAGTGATAGTCACAAAGCATGCAATTTCACAATGTTTGTCAATACAAGATCAATGCATGAGCATGCTATGAAGTGTGTGAATGTGTTATACCAAATGTTTGAACCACGATGCAGGGACACACATGTATGAATTGTGTGTGTGTGCGCTAACGCCTTGCAAGAGGGTGGAAGTCAAGATTTACCTTTGACGATTTTCACCTCTTGAAGACGACTTTTGCACTAGACGTTGCTCTTCACTCTTTAAGCTTCCTTTCTTCAAATAATGTCCTAAGCAACAACTAATACAATCATGGAGTGTTTTGCAATGGAATTAAGCCAATACAAATCATAAACCTTACATTGTCCGCGGGTAAGATACTATTTTTAAGGAATCTTATTATTAGAGACATCCAAGTTTCAAAGTCTATCTCGGTTTCATGATTAAGGACATGGATGGCTTGGTCGTCCGTGATGATAGGCTCGGGTAGGTGAAATATAGTTACTGTTCTCGGGAGCTTCATATATGATGTCGAAACTAGTTTGGCGAGCACATTCGCTTGCGAATTGTGATCCCTAGAGATTCAGAGGATATTACAGAGGATGAACTTTTCCATGAGGGTTCTAACTTGCTTTAAGTACTTAATCATTTTGCTATTCTTGGCTTAGTAGTCCTCGTTAACCTGGTTAACGATCAATTGGGAATCGTTGTATACGATCACATGCTCGGCGCCCATATTCAGGATTATCTTTAAGCTGGTGGCGAGGGATTCATACTCCACGACATTATTGGTCGCTTTGAAGTTGAACCGAAGGATAGTTTGGGTAACGCTTCCCTCGAGGGTTCTAATTACTATGCTCGCTCCGCTACCTTACCGGTTGGAAGAGCCATCGACGAACATTTCCCACCGGGGTATTTCCTCAGTGGTTACATTCATCACCTCGGGGATTGAGAATTCAGCTACGAAATCGGCTATGGCTTGTCCCTTGATGGACGCTTTAGGTTTGTAGAGGATTTCGAACTCGCTAAGCTTCATTGCCCATTTGACAAGTTTTCCCGCTGAATTTGGCTTCTGTAGTACTTGTCTAAGGGGTTAGTTTGTCATCACGATGATATGATGCAATTGGAAGTAGGGTTTGAGCTTTTGGGAGGCTACTATCATGCAGAAAGCTAGTTTTTCAATCTCTGGGTACCTGGTTTCCGGGTTAGTCATGTTTTTACTTAAATAGTATACTGTTTTCTAGGAACCTTCTTCTTCCTTAATTAACACTAAGCTGACAGTAACTTCCGAAATAGCTATGTAGAGAAAGAGCATCTCTCCGACAGTGATTTTGGCTAGCTTTAGCGGTTTCTATAGGTAAGCCTTCAATTTCTGAAAAGCAGATTAGCACTCAAGGGTCCAACTGAAGTCTCCCTTCTTTTTCAGAGCTTTGAAGAACGGAAGACATTGATCGGTGAGCTTTGAGATGAAATGGGAGAGGAAAACAATTATGTTGTTCAACTTATGGACTTCTTTGGTTTTTCTTGGTGGGTGTAGGTCTATCATCATCTTGATCTTATCAAGGTTTGCCTCTACCCCTCTTTGATGGACCATAAAACTAAAGAACTTTTTAGAGGAGACGTCGAAGGCACACTTTGTGAGGTTGAGGCGCATCCGGTATTGCCTTAATATTATGAAGGTCTCTCGGAGGTTTCGCGCATGCTCAACGGAGGTTACTGACTTGGTGAGCATATCATCCACATAGATCTCCATGGTCTTTCCGAGTTGTATGGTAAACATTCGGTTGACTAACCTTTGATAGGTTGCCCCGGCATTTTTTAGTCCAAACGGTATCACTTGGTAATAATATATTCCATGATTGGTGAAGAAGGCCGTTTTAGACTCGTCTTGCACGCTCATCCAGATTTGATTATACCCGGAGTAAGCATCCATGAAGCTTAGCAATTCATGTCCGAAGGTAGCATCTATTAGCTGGTCGATCCTTGGAAGTGGAAAACTGTCTTTGGGGCAAGCTTTGTTCAAGTTCGTGAAATCGACGCATTCTCCATCTCCCATCTTTCTTTTTTACTAGAACCATGTTCGATAGCCACTCGTAGTCTAGGTTCCTAATGAACCCTGCAGTCAACAACTTGTCTATTTCAGTGGCTATCGCTTGATATCTCTCGGCGTTAAACGACCTTCATTTCTAGGAGATTGGCTTGACAATGGGGTTGACTACTTGCGAGTGGGTCATGGTGGAGGGATTTATGCCGAGCATGTCTAAGTGCGACCAAACAAAGATATCCGAGAATTCTTTCAAAAGCTGGATCAAGTCATCCCTGATTTTTGAGTTCAGGATTGCACCGATGAGGACCGTCTTTTTTGGGTCTTTGGTGCGGAGAATGATTTTTACTAGTGGCTCGGTGGGTTTACAGGTTGATAGCAATCCGACCTTTCTAGGGTCGAGGCTGGTCACATGTATCTCTTCCGAGGGTATAATTTCGGAGGATTGGGCTTTAGCTAAGTCTCTTATTGATTTCCTCTTAGGCCTCCTGTCCTTCCTGAGAGGCTTCGATTTCTAGGTATTGCCAAACAATTGCCGACTATCGGTACGGCGTTGGATCCAATTTGGATGGATCTTTTTTATTCTTCTTGATCTACCTTCACTTCCCTTGGACCTATTTTGGTGGGGAATTTGATCTTAAGGGAGTACACACTGGTTGTCGCCCTGAGGGCGTAGAGAGTTGGTCTTCTGATAAGAAGGTTAAACGGGAAGCGTATGTCAACCACTTGGAAGTTTACCCAAACTGTTCGGATGCGAGGTCTAGAAATGTGCTAGTAGGTCGTTCTGGGCATCTGGTCTAATGTGGTGTCCCTCATATTCCTCTAATGCAGTATCTCAAGGCCTGCAACTGCTGTAGGGTGTAACCTAACTTTTGTAAGGGATCCCAATGGATGATGTCTAGAGAGCTGCCATGGTCAATGAGAGTCCTCTTCACAGTACTGCTTTCGATTTTTACTGAGATGATAAGGGCGTCACAGTGTAGGTACCTAACTCCTCTTAAATCAGATGGGGTAAATGATATTAGTTCCCAGCTGCCCGAAGGATCTTCGAATGATGAGGTGAGACATATGGTTGCTGGTGTATTCTTGGACGACAATGCTTCCCCCACAACCGGCTCTTTAAGGATGAAATGAATGGGTTCCTCATCATCTAAGTCAGGGTACTTACATTGGGATTTGCCTTTCGGGGGTCCCCCATCCTTAACTAGGATTACTCTGCTCTCTTCGGCCTTTATGCAATCTTGGAGCTTGCTGCTTCAAATTAGCTCCTTGATATGGTCTTTCAAGGAATAACAGTTCTTTGTTTTGTGACTGTGGTCTTAGTGGAACCTGTAGTGCAGCCTTCTGTTCCTTTTTTCGAGAGGGGAGATCATTTGGGTCGACGTTTGAAGCATTTTGCCCTTGCTTGCTATGTCAAAAACTTTGTCTATCGAATGCTTCAGTGGAGTGAAATTTTTGAACTTGCCTTTATACAGCTTTAGAGCCTGGATGGATGTTCTGGTGTTAACTTGCTAGGGGGGGTCTGGGTTTCCTTCCTTTTGTCCTTGGTTGATCTAAACCACCTTCTCGACTATCCACTAGGCTTTGCGAGCTTTGGCGGTGCTTTGGGTGTCTTTGACTCTGATGTCTTTTACTATGGCGTACTTCTCGACCCTTTCCATGACAGCGACCAACTGAGCCTTCCCTATCAGAGTCCTTATGTAAATGCCATGACGACACCCACTTTGTTGAAGTCCTGCACCTATTTTACGGCTTCGTTGAATCTCTTCATGTAATCTTTGATTGTGTCAGTATCGTTTTGCCTAATAGAGTTTGGTGGACCATATGCCTATGCCTTCTTCTGCTTGTGACAAAACCGCTGCGGAATACTTTAGATAACTCGTGGAACGAAGGTATGCTCTGCCTTTTGTGGTTACCGTACCAAGTTCTTGCGTCTCTGGACAAGGTCAACAGGAAAACTTTGCACTTCACAACATCAGAGGTGCCCTGCATGTTCATCCAGTCTAGGTAGGTGTTGAGGTGGTCTTCGGGATCACCCGTCCCAGCGAAGTCGCACATGTCTTTGTGGGGCAACTTAACACTGCTTGGAATTGATATGGAGGTAATTTCGTCCGTGAATAGGCTCTCTCTATGGTTATTATGCCGGTTGTAGCTAATGCGGATATGATCCTGAATCTCCGCAAGTTAGTCTTGCAAGGCACGGAAGGCTTCCAGGTCTGCCAACGTGTTTTGTTTCGTTTCTTGATTGAGGTAGTTTTCTCTCTCTCCTTCTTGCCGGTGCCTTGTCCTATGATGTATTTGCTCCTGGACTGCACCATCACGTTCTTTTCGGCTCCGAGTGACTCATGCGACTCTCTGTAGAGCTTGATGGTCATATGCACTTCAGGATTTGGCTCGATGAACTGGGTCGTGTGCTGAGGTTTCCTCCTCCAATCCTTTTAAGGGTTCATGCGAATTACCGTCTCTGCGCGGGAATTAACTTCATCCGAGTCCCCTTGGAGGCTGCCTCCGTCTATGACGTTGACTACCCTATTAACATTTTGGGCAAGAGTGTCGAGTCTACTGGTGATGTCACGTATCACCGGATCGTCTGGCTGCGGGAAGAACTTATGTGTTTGTTGCAGGGCGTACATCGGTGGGGGATAATGCGACTGCGGCAAGCTCAGGTAGTATTTTTTTTATTTTATTTTTTAAAGAAGTTTTAGCAATAAGTTTCTGTTTAAAAAAGTTGAATAATTTCCATTATTTATACTAATATGTAGTAATTTGTGATTTTCAGTTATAGCATATTCATAAGGGTGCAGATATTGGCACCCATAAATATGATAATTAAGCACACCCAATTCTAAAATTTAAAATTAAATCATTACTATGAACACCCATTTTAATGCCAATAGTACTCTTATTTAAATGAACGTATTCATTTTAATACAATTTATTTATAAACCTCTTAAGTTATTAGCACACCCAATTTCACAAATAATAAATTCTTAAGTTTTCCATGCTCGAAAACACAGCACAATCATAGTAAGTTCTTTGTCATCAACAACTACATCAAATATCTTATCAACATTTACAAATCTTAAGCATCGTTAAGGATGTCAAAAATCCCCATGGGTACGGGGACCTGCGGGGACCCACCCTGTTTGGGACAAGTTTGGGATGGGTTTGGTACATGTTAATTGGGGTATGGGGCGAGGATGAGATTTGATTTTAAAACCCAATTAATTTTGGGGTGAGGAATGGTATTTTGGTCCCTGCCCCATACCCCAATTAACATGGTGCATGGATGATTAAGAAACAAGAAACACAATTATGTTACAATTTTTTTCTTCAATTTACTTTGAAAATATAATTAGGAAAAAACCTTTTTCTTATAAACAATTAAAATTTACTGTTTTTTTAATTGTTTATATGGAGATGGAAGATGCATGGTCATATTTTTGTCATTTGCACTTCGTTCTTAGACAAGTATCATGAGTTAAACTTTCAATCTTTATTTTCTTTTGGCAGATTTAATTATGACGATTTTGTATTTCAATTTCATTTTTATTGAAAAAGAACAGTGTGATATTCATATGTTTGGTAATTCAGTTTGCGATAGATTTACTATGAATTAAAGTTTATTTACTTTTTAAACTAATTTTCTTTCTTCAATCATTTAATATTTTTAAAGAGTGATTGACATTTATAATTGTGGCTTACAATACAAGGTATATAATTATTAATATTGTCTTAATCAAACGGGGCAGGGCACGGTGGGGCGGGTACCAGGGGCCTTCTCCCCAAATGTGGATTCCCCGTCCCCGCCCCAAGTGGGGAATGGGGCGGGGACGGGAATCCTAGTTATATTTGGGTTTGGGGAATGGGGGTGGTATCCCCATCCCGTTCCCGTCCCATTTACATCCCTAAGCATCGTCTATGTTGATAATAATTAAGTTGTTGATATTTATTACAACAGTTTTCACATCCTTATACCACCGTTGAACTCCTGGATACACAATGATATGTACTGTTATCTCTTTTTTTTTTTTTTTTTCATTTTTTTAAATTACTTCTCGCTTTTTGTTTATCGATAGAGTTCATAACAAAAATAAAAAATAAAAAAATACGTACCTCTGTATGATCAGAGTCCTCTGAAAATTCTTTTTCCATTATTTTGTTATATGATAATGGGAGATTTTGATATTTGAAATAGAATTAGGGTTTGATTAGGGTTTAGTTTTTTTTTTTTTTTTTTTTTTTTAATAAAGAGATGTGAGTGTAATTAATGAGTGTACACAGTATTTGATTTATTTTTAATTAAATTAATTTGTCCTTAATTGTAAATTTCTATTGGGATATTTTTGTAATTAATTTTTTTATTAAAATATAGGTGTACTTATCATATTTATGGGTGTCAATCGGCACCTTATTCATAATCATATTATCTCAAATTTATTTATTTATTTTCCTTTAAAAATTCATTAAAATATTCGTTGTATTAATTATAAGAAAGTCTAAATATATAAATAGTTCATACAAATATTTCTTCTTTAGAAGATTTCTGTTTTCTTGTTTATTTTCTTTAATATATAGCTTTCAACGTTAATGAAAGGATGTTGAAGTTTTGGTGACAGAAAACAAATTTTAGAATTACTAAAAAAAAAAAAAAATAAATGTTAATGTTTGAAATATTAGAATTTTGTCTCTAGAAACGTACACGTGTGATATAACATTTAAACACTATTTTATTTTATTTTTTTCAAATTTAGAAACATACATACATATATATATACATATATATATATATATATATATATATATATACAAAAATTCTATTATCAGTTCCTTGCATGTGAGCCACTGGATTTAAATACTTTGACTTAGTTGTATGCACATGTCAGTCAAAGTATTTAAATCTAGTGGCCCACGTACAAGGAACTGATATAACTTTTGTTAGTTCGAACTGATAATAAAAAGACTATATATATATATATATATATTTATATAATTTCCAATATCTCTCTTATTTAAACAATCTCCAATTAGTTGTATTTATCAAGAAGTGAGAGCATCTCCAATGCTAACGTGGGTTGTGAAAAAATTAGATGCTACGTAGCATAAACAGACACTTTGTTATAAAAGTTAATCTCCAATGCAACCTCTCTAGTACAACTTTAAGCTGAGGTGTTAACCTTTTTTTTAGAAGCTGTCAACATGACTCTCTGATTTCAAAGGGTTTGTTGGACAACCATCTTGTTAGCCTAGTCAGTAACCACTCTTGTCTTCTACTTTATTTTATTCAATAATTCTAAAGTATATTTAAGGAGACCAATAATAAATTGACATGTCATTAAATACATGTATTTTACAAACGAAGAATTGAAGACCACTTTTTGATTTGGATGTCTATCAAGTTTAATTACATACCACATATGAAGCAATTGACTTGACAATGTTGACGTATCACCATTTTTTTCAAATGCAAACTACATTACCATTGGAAATACTTTGACACACCAATATCAAGAAGTGCATTCGGACACAGAAAATGCTACATGTATGACTGACACATGTGCATTTCTGATCACATATTACATTTTGAGCGTTCGGGTACACCCCTTAACAGAACAACCAGTACATTTAATTAAGATTTTCTCATATATCCATTGGGTTTTCTAGATGGTTTAGTTTGTTGTGATAATAAACTAATACAAGTGAGAAGATGATGATGACCAATTTCTTATCCAGCACAATATAATGACATGTGAAGTAATCAACAAAACACACCACCTTAACACTCTTTCTCTCGATCTACTCTAGCTAGCTTGCTTGACTTAATATGCACCATTCTCCAGCTTTCTATTTAGCTACCTATCCATCATTTTCTTTTTGATGTTCTATCTCTACCAACATTTTTTTGTTATTTTCATGTCTATCATTATCAGTTTTGTGTTTTTCATTTGTCACTATTATTGTGGCAAATCCTATCCAATCACATACATAGACCCTTTTTTTTATTTTATTTTTTCAGTATCTACCTGTCCATCTATTTAAATCAAGTATATTTTTGAAGTATTTTATCATTGATAGGATTCGAGCCGCTGACCGTCTATTGTTATTGAGTGAAAGCAACTTGCATGTATGAAACTTTAAATGGAAGAACTAATATTTATGGTTTGTTTTAAGGGTTCTCTACACTTTTCTTGCAAGACAAAATGTTATCTTTAACTCTTAGGGTGATGATGGATGAAAACATTTCGGTGGGGCAAACACGTCATACCAATATGACATAATTTTCACGCAAAAGCAAGTGTTACACTGATACCAAATATGATTGAATCGACATACCACATGTCACGTTGTGAACGGACTGACACACCGGGCAGACAAACTATATCTCCCCCTAAACTATCCAAATTTCTGTTTGATGGTGGACTGGGGTACTTGCTAAGACAACCAATTCACCACATTGCGTAGTCAACACCCACTAGCATCGCGGCCCACATCTCGCTTATTAATTCACATGAAAACTACTTCAACCAACTTATCGGGAGAGTTGGAAAATTAAATGGCACCTTTTTTAGGTTGTATTTTAAGACTATCACTCCTTTAATAAGTTGAGTTTAAATGACATCTAAAATGACTTCCTTTCAAAAATATCTTCTGCAGTAACCTTCTTCACTATTTTGTTTTGTTCTCTTTTTTTTTTTTTTCTTTTCAAAATCTTCCATCAATGGAGGTGAAATGAAAACCTCCCTTGGTGGTCATTTCGACCTCCATTGGAAGTCGAACTACCTCCAATGAAGGTTTCAAGGAAGAAAATGAAAAAAAAAATTGGGAAATTTTCATTTGGGAAATTTTCATTTTTGCCTAGAAATTTTTGAAAATTACCAAAAGTCACAAAAATTTCATTTTTACCTAGAAAGTCTTGGAAATTATCAAAAAGTCTCAAAAACTACCTGAAAAGTCTAGGAAATACATGAAAAGTCTCGGAAAATACCTAAAAAGTCTTAGAAATTACCTGAAAATTCTCGGAAAAAAAAAATGAAAAGTCTCAAAAATTACCTGAAAAGTCTCAAAAAAAATATGATAAGTCTCGTAAAATACATAAAAAGTCTCAGAAATTACCTGAAAAGTCTCAGAAATACATGAAAAATATCAGAAAAATATGAAATTAAGTCTCGGAAATACCTAAAAAGTCTCAAAAATTACCTGAAAAGTCTTAGAAATTCTTGAAAAGTCTCGAAAATTTCCCAGACTTATTGAACAAAAATAAATTTTTTCCATTTTTTTTTAATCTTCTTCTTTAGTAACCTCCAATGGAGGTCGATTTCGACCTCTATTAAAGGTCAGTTTCGACCTCTATGGAGGTCGAACAGACTTCCAACAGAGGTCAAACGACTTCGACCTACATTTGAGGTCGATTTCGACCCCCATTTGAGGTCGACTGTTCGACCTCCAATGGAAGCCCATGAAGAAGATGAAAAAATAAAATGAAAAAATGAAAAACTGAAAAGTAAATAAAAAATATATATATATATATGTAAAGTAAGGGTATTTTGGAAAGTTCACTTACTTTGGTGCCTTTAAAACTTAAGTTATTAAAGTGGTGCTACTTGTGCAACACCAAATCAAAAGAGTATCAAAACCCCCTATTCCCACTATATCAGGATGTGGAACGTTTACTAATCAATTTTGTTAGAATTATATATATGTACATAGAGTCAAAGGCGGATGTACAAGAGTGCTGCCCTGGGCTCTAAAAAAAATTATATGCATAAAGGGATAATTGCATAGAGTACCCCCTAAGTTTTTATACTATTATAAACATAAGATATTTTTGTCAAAATTTAATATAATATAAATATTTTATTGTTCAAAGTAAGTTTTAAAAATACAATTAATATTATATCTTCTAACATTATAGAATTAAGCCATTTTTTAACTTTAAATAAATTTTTTTCTTTAATTACATGTTTAAATAATTGTTTATGCATAAATTTTATAATGTATTTCATATTTTTGAGTGGTTTGTTATTGAATCGGTGTCATCTTATTATTAAAAAAAATTTAAAAAAAAATACTTTCATAAAAAATTATATAAAAAGTTTTTTATTCTTAATGTCTCACATTTATTTAGAAATGGCAGTATTCCCCACGGGGCCGGGGCCCCGTGGAGCCCCGCCCCGAATAGAGCGGGGATGGGGGATAACATTCGGGGACGGGGACGGGGATGGGGACAAAATCTTATCCCGAAGGTGAAGCGGGGCGGGGATGGGGGAAGCACTCCCCGCCCCATCCCCGCCCCGATATATATATATAAATATTTATTTATAATATAATATATAATATTTAGATTTTTTAAAATCATTTAACATTACTTTTTAAACGTAAATAGTTTTTTTTTTTTTTTTCATTTATATATACAGACATACATGCATATATATCTGCATACATGTGTGTGTGATGCCGTGTGTGTGATGCATATATATTTGCATGTGCGTGTGTGTGATGCATATATATCTGCATATATATATGAATGGGGAATGACATATGAGTATATGACAATCAGTATGTTATATGTATGCATATAATTAACATTGTCATATTCTTTGTTTTAATATAATATGGATTTAAATTGTAATTTTTAAATGTATTGTTATATTAAACGGGGAATGGGGCGGGTATGGGGAAGGACCCTCCAACGGGGAATCCCCGCCCCCGGCCCCACTTCTCTTAATGCGGGGACGGGGACGGGGACGGGGATGGTTTTGGGGGGCGGGGATGGGGATGGAAAAGCATTCCCCGACCCCGACCCGCCCCGTTGCCATCCCTACATTTATTGCACTAACTTTATTATATCAATATGCATTGAGGAAGAAAATCACAATAGTTTTCTCCACAGTGCACACCAAATTTAATAAATTTAGTATGAGAATTTGTAAGCCATTAATTAAACATTATAATATATCGACTAAACAAAAGTAGATAAATCCAACTATTGATCGGTAAAGAGCTGACTTATAATGTTAGTGCGTACTGAGATAAAAAAAATACTATTTATATATATATAATTTAGCCTGTGCGGTAAATATTTCCTGGGTTCATCCCTGCATACAGTATATAGCTGCTAGCTAGAATCAAACTTAATATTAATATTGTTGACGGTGATTTTTCGTCGATCAATCAGTCAATAGTTTATGTTAATGAAAACCTGTAAATATGAATGAAAACAAAGGGTATAATAACAATTAATGATAAAAGACGCAAAATACGTGGTAAAACTCCGATGATCGGAGAAACATCCATGGGTTGTTGCCCTAGCAACATAGTCAAATCCACTATAATTATTGTAATGATACACACTCTGATCTCTCTAGCTGATTTTCACATACCCCTCTCTTTGTGTTTTGCAGGGGTATTTATACATGGTGATATTAGGGTTTTTTGGTACCGCTAGGGCTTGGTGTTGTGGTCTACAAGTTGCGGGTTGCTGAGGAGTCCTTTTAGGACTTGTTTTCCCATTTGATATTTGCAACGTGCTTTAATTCCGTTGGATCCGAATCTACTTAGGACTTTAATTTCCTTATATACAGAGGATCTGTTTGTTTCCTTTTTGGATTCCTGGTTGTTGCACTGTAGTTACTCTGGGGCTACCGGTTGCTGATTTTGCTTTAGTACCAGAAAAGGTGAAGGTTTTTAGTCTATCTTCTTCGTTGGTGCCGAGTAGGTCCGAGTGGGTCTTATTACCCGAGTTGTCTCACTCGGTTCTAATCTTGTTGCTTTAATTGGTGCCGAGTAACTCATTCTTAGGAGGTGTTGTTCCTTTGATTGACTTTTCTTTTAACTTTCTGATTACGTGGCTATGTTGATCTGCTTATTATGGTGACGTGTCTTCTATGATGATTTTTACCTATAACAATACCCCCTTAAATATTTATATTTGAGCCGAATGGACCTGGTTTGGTTTTACTCGGCAAAAATATTTAACCTTCGCTTGACTCTTTACTAGACAGCCTGTTCTTGTTCGTCGGTTTCCTCCTTAATGCTTTATTAATGCGGGAGTTTACTGTCCTTGTTTATTTCGAATCATTAATGACGTGTCTTAATTGCATCTGCACACATTCGATTCATCCCTCAATCAGAGATCTGTTGATGGTGACGCTTTGGTCTTCTAACAGCTTGAAGTCCTCTTTTACTGCCACTTGTCTTCCTGTGGTTGGCCGCGCCAGGCGGCATTTATGGGACATGACCTCTCTGCTCCCCTGTGCATTGCCCACGTCACTATCGACATCTTTCTGTTTCCCGCTTTTTTGCACGTCCATTCTAGGGTTTCGAATTTCGAACCGGATGCCTTGCCTACTTAACTTCGTGTTGAGAGAAATTGGGCTCACTTTTTTATTTTCTGCTATTTCTTTCTTCTTCCCTGTGAGAGCGCCTATTTCTAACAAGAAAATCTTCTAGGTTTTGTTTTGTTTTCGATTGTTTTTTTAGAACTCTATATTGGTACTGAAACCTCACCTCTTTGGTTCATTTTTGGGTTGGATCTCTATCCTGAGTCTCTCTCTTGTTTTATTTTACCTGGAAACTCGAGAATCTCTACCCCCAGACCTCTCGATCAAAGGTTTCTCTGCAATTCGTGTATTCTACTCCAATTCTCTGACTTCTCAAGGTTAGTTCTCATGGATTTTGAAGCTAGACACCATCTTTTCATTATTGGAATGGCCGCTATCGAGCGAAACAATACTTTTACTGGAATACATAGGTTGCTGGGAGATCCACTTTTCGATCAACCTTGTTTTTTGAACATTGACGTTTCAGGACTCGTCCGTGAAGTTTCCTTTGCTTCTGATTCTTCTTCTGAGTTTCCTCAATCTGAGTTTCCTCGATTTGAGGTCCAGTCTGACCATTATGTTTCTACTTGTAGTGGTGCTCGTCCATGGAAACGAATGGAGAAGCAAAAGAGCCAGCGTATTGTATACAAGGATTCTCACTCTCGAGAAAGCCGAATCGGCTCCCAGAGAGTAGATGAGAATGATGTGGATGACGAGCATAGGGCAGCTTGTATCGTTTTCTCCTCCAAGCGAGTATGCGCCTACGACATTGAGCCAAATGTGGTTGGTCCCGAGGAAATCTGTAAATATAAGAGCAGGTTTGATTTGGACGATGATCTCATCTCACTGAGACCTACTGATGGCCATGCTGTATAGAATCCCCCACCTGGCATGGTGGCAATTTATGGGGCGATGCTTACTTGTGGTGTTACACTCCCCCTTCAACATTTCATCACTATGTTTCTGGTAGAAGCTCAAATTGCCCCAGTTTAGCTAACCCCGAATAGCTACTAGATCTTAATGTGCATGTGGCATATGTGGCACAGGATGAAGCTGCCACCTCCCACTCCTCACGAAATTACGCATTTTTATTCGTTGAGGCAGCTGGGGATGACTGGAATCTATTTTCTTCTTTCAACCCAACCCAACCTGAAAATTGGATACCAAAAGACGTTGTGGTCCGTGGGAAGGTTGTGTTGACCATTAATAAGAAGATGAAGGGTTTTTTCTGGGGTTTCCCTTCTTCGAATAAGTTATGGAAGAATAGTTGGTTTTTTGTGGGCAATCGCTGATGGTGTTCGGGTGACGCGCCGTGTTCCCCGATACTTTTGTTCGCCAGAGAGTTGAAATCGAACAACTTCTTCTTTTACTGATGACGAGCTTACAAATTTAGCCCGAGCGGCCGTATGCTCCCCGGAAAAAAAGGAGCAGGCCTTATCTTTTTTATGAGGAAAAGATGATCAGGGCTCGCCTTTTCCCTCAAATTTCTGCCCGCCGACGACGCTGTGAGTTATTTTCTATAGTTTTTGCTTGCTATTCTCGTTTTGGTCAGCCTACTGTCCTAATGTTATTTTCTATATTTTCAGTGTTCGATGTAGATATCATCTGTGATGTCCAAGTACGCCGGATAAAGGCTATTGTGGAGGCGAGCCGAAAAGAAGCTTTACGTCAGCGGGATGCCGGGATAGCTCCTCCACAGGATAGATCTGACGAGAGTTCTCCTAAGGATCTTCCCGAGGAAGAAGCTGACGATGGCGTGCTTGAATATACGCCCGAGGAGACTCATGGTCACAATAGGGAGCCGAACTTGGAAGAAGATGTGAATGATCCGGAAGATCGTGCTGTAGACAAGGCAGCTGCCAAGACGGGTGACCAAGCTAGTTCTTCTGCGCTCAAGGGAAAAAGGAAAGTTGGAGAGCCATCTAGGCCAGCGGTTTTCATTTCCCTCGGGATTTCTCCGGCCCTTGTTGTGGACGATGCAGGTGAACAAGAATGCTTGCCTAATGAGCAGAGTGACCCGAGGGACTCCACTACAGATAAGGCAGCTGCTGGAGAGGGCGGGCTTGGTTCCACTACAGATGAGGCAGTTGCCATGCCCCAAGGTGTTGAAAAGGTTAGGGAGCCCTTTAACGCTACATATGTTGAGGTTCCAGGCTTTGTAGTGCCGATTACCATTTCCTCACCAGCCATGGTTAGGAATGAGGTCGAGTTAGAAGATCCTGCTGCCAATCTTGACACCCGTAAGAGGCAATCAAAAAAGAGGAAGGCTTTATTTTCTCCTGACCGTCCTGCCCCGAAGGTTCCTCAGGTGGTTTTATACGTTGACTCATCCTCAGGTGATGAGGAGGCTAGCACTGGGGTTGAAGAAATAGTGATTCGAACTCCTCCCCGAGATCAAGCTAGGACTCATATTGGGGATTTTACCGGCTCTCTTCCTGGGGCAGCGTTAGCGACTATCCTACTTGATGTCAGTGTTGGCGGTTCGAGGCCGTCGAGCCTGCCCCCCAAGCCATGTTGAAAGCTATTGCTTCTGGCCATACTTATATTGGGGAGGATAACTTGAGCCGCTTTAAGGTTGGCCCTTTGTCAGATCGGCTCTACAACTTCTTCAATAGCGCCTCTTATGTGAGTAATCTTGACTAACTTGACTGACTTTTGGTTATCTCCGATCCTTTGCCATTGATATTTCACTTGGTTTTACTTCAATAATTGGTTGCAGATGGTAGTTGAGATGTTGGAGGCCTGCCGGGCTGGTAGTGCTCAGGCAGATAAAATAAGGCGTTTTGAGGCCCAACTGAAGGAGAGCGAAGATGGCCGTGCTCGGATCGAGTCGGCTTGCCAGGAGAAAATTAGATCAAACCAGGAGTTCATGGACCGATGCCTAGTGAGTTAGATGGAAGCTAAGCAAAAAGCTTCTCTTGCTGCTAATGAGGTAAAAACTCTTAAGGACCTGCTGTCCTCTACTCAGAAGGCGATGCTCCTAGGTGAGCAGAATGCTGAAGAAGTCAAGTCGTCCTATGAACGCAAAATTGAAGACTTGGAGCGCCAGGCCCTGACAGTCAAATCCATGTCAAAAAAAGCTAGATTGGAATTGGTGATACAGGGTGTCGACCGTTTCAAAAGGTCTCCGGCTTATGATGCCCTGCTTTTTAGAGAATTCCAACGAGGGATGGTCTCGGCTGAAGAATTCTTCAAGATGAAAAACAGGGCGACTGACCGAGCCAGGACCAATTGGAGCCTTTAAATTAAGAAACATGTGGATACGTCTCTAGAGTCTCTTTGGGTCCAGATGAAGGAGTGGCGGGCATATTGTTGGAGCAAGGGTAAGTTGCCACATCCCATGCATTTAGAGGTACCCACTGCTAGTGCTTTCTCTACCTTCCATGCTTGTCAGAAAGCGGGGATTGACGGTGAGGATCCTGATGTTGGACTTGTGCCTAGAAAAGACTACAGTGCCTGGATGGATGATGAAGAAGATGAGATTGTGTGGCCCTCTGATGACAGCCTCCTAAGTGAGTATGTAATGGAACCTGATCCGAGTATCGGTGGAAGCAGCTCACAACCCCCGGCGCCGTCTTCTTGATAGTTCTCTTTTTCTTGTTCTTTCTTGTAATGGACAAAACTTTCTTTACAAAGTCCATTCTTTCTTGTAATGGACAAAACTTTCTTTACAAGGACTTTGTACATGTTTCTGTTAATCACATATATACAATCCTTCACTTTACGTTTTGCATTTTGCTCTGCTATTTTTGTGAATTAGGATGCTCTTTCCTGCATATTAACAATTAAATGTCATAAACGGAGATTAATAGAACATGTGAACCTTGTATGGCTTTAACTTTTAAATTGGCAGCAAGTATTTAGTTAAGCATTCTTTGATTGAGAATTTTCGCTCAAGATGGTCGATGATTGAATCCGGTTCCCTACTGGCTACTTCGTTTTTGTTTGAGTGAAACTTCATCTTAGCTGAGTATCTTATTAACTGGAGATTATGTTGTTATTTTCGCTCAAGCTGAGTAACCTTTATTTTAGCTGAGTATCTTATTAACTGGCATTTAGGTTTATCATTTTTACTCTGGTTCCTTACCTTGGTGTTACATCGAGACTTACCACGACCATACACTTGGGTCCCTACACAAGTCACCTAGGACATCTCCTGGTTTTGTCTGTGTAGGGGTTTACCGAATCGTTAGGATAGTGCATACTGGCCAACACAGCTACGTATCTCACCAGCCTTTCTGGCGATGCCCCGAGTAGTTTTCCAGTTACCTTGGTGCCTCGGGTTTGCCTTTTTGCTAAGTGGCGTGTTTACACCATCCTAATTAGACGGGCATGCTATTTCAGCTTTTTTGCCCCTCGGATACTATCCATCCGCTCTTTCGCGGTTTCATGGTGTTATAGGTAAAAATTAGTGGTGAAGGACACGTCATCAGCACGAAAAGCCAGGAAAGCGAGAGTCAAGATAAGTCAACTTATGGAGCAGAAACCTCCCACGATAAACCCACTCGGAAAAAAGAGTAAGTAGTCCGACCACAAACGAAGACGATCAACTCGGGCAGCAAATCTCACTCGGGCACATTCGGGCATACTCGGGAATCAATGAGATAGTCACCAACATTCGTATGCCAATCATAATCAGCGACCAGCACATCCACGATAAGCAACGATGTGGACTATTAGAGTTTAACAAGGAAACAAGCAGTTCTCCCGCGAATAAAGGAGAAAGAATCTCGTCCAGAATCAAACTCAGCCAAAAGAGGAAACACAATCTAATTAGGACTAGGAAACCGCTTGAAACTTGGGCACCACAATACCAAACCCTAGCGGCCACCTTAAAACCCTAAGAACAACATGTATAAATACCCCCTCTATACACAAAAAGGGGGGAGGTGAGAGGTTAGAACGAGAGAGAGAGAGAGAATCGTATTAAAGAGCTTATAAGCATTCTGTCATTCTTCATCCTGTAAATCGTGATTCATAGTGGATTTGGCTTTGTTGCTAGAGGCAACGATCCCGTGGATGTTTTCTCCGATCTTTTGGAGTTTTACCACGTAAATCACCTGTTATTTCTTTACAATCTTTGACTATACTCGCATATAAATTGTAGCAACTCAAGAACAAATCATTGACTTGGTGATCACCAAAAATCACCGTCAACAATTGGCGCTAGAAGGAGGGGCTTCCAGAATCTTGTGACAACAATGGCTGGCGACGGAGATGGTAGCGATTCCAGGTACAGTCAGGGCGGGCCAAGTAACGAGTTAGAAGACGACACCGCGCTCAATACGGCGGATGCAACTTTGACGACGGCGGACCAGTCAGCTGCCCTGGCTGGTATTCGACGTTTACCTACAGCGAATGAAGAAATCGCGCAGCGACTCCGTGCTTCTCTACAACAACTCATATCAGACGCAGCAAGGCAGGGAATTGATCTCTCTGTTACGGAAGGATTGATGTCACCTCATGAACTGTCCGCCCCAAGCCAGCAGACAGCAAGACTGCGCTCCGCGGTGGTGATACCAACCCCTGATGCACCCCCAAAGGCGAGGCAAGATCCTACAGGCAGACCAGAGATGCTATCTAAAAGAGTAGCCAGGAGAAGCAGGGAGCACAGAGAGGGGAATGATTCCGACAAAGAGTACTATCAAGATCGGGTAGCCGGAGATCGAGACCGCCCCAGAAGGCGTGGTCACCAGAGAGACCGGTCATCCTCGGAAGAAAGTGAGCAGAACCATCATCGCAAGCGCCAAAGGGGCACAGTCCGACTGCATGGCCTAAACCGAGATCATAGAGAGTTGAATCCCGAGGAGAGGGGCCAAAAACTGACCATAAGCCAGAACTTCAATGCGTCAGGAGAGCCTGAAGGGGACAGAGACATACTTATACAGAGCCTCACTCGGGAAGTTCAAAATAATCGTCGGCAAATGGATGCTTTGGTCAGGCGATATGGGCGTAATGAGCTGTCAGACGATGAATCCGGAAGCCCTTTTACCAATGGGGTTTGAGGATGCCTTTCCCAGAAAGATTCAGAATGCCCCACATCGAGCTGTTCAAGAAGGATACAGACCCAAAAGAGCATGTCCGGAGGTATAGGAGCGCTATGGCGCAATATGTCCATAATGATGCACTACTATGTTTGAATTTTCCTCAAACTCTTGGGGATCTAGGCTCCCGGTGGTTTGGAAGGTTGCCAGCAGCAAGCATAAGTAGCTTCGGCGAACTGAGCAAGGCTTTCTCAAGGCAGTTCCTCGGGAATGTACACAGGAAGAAGTCAGTGGCTCATTTATCCCAACTCAAACAGGGGAAAGACGAGTCGCTGAAGAAATATCTGGGAAGGTTCGGTCAGGAAGTGTCCGAGATCGGAAGTGCAAACGACGAAGCAATAATTGCCGCGTTCATTAACAACCTTCAGAATGGCCAATTGTCCTTTGACCTCAGAAGAGCCCGACTAACCAGCTATGCCGATATGATGGACATGGCAGGAGGTTACGCCTTGGCCGAAGAAGAGGAAATTGCCACAGGAGGTTACTTCGTACATGGCGGTCGCCCAGAGGGATCCAAAACCAAGGACCAGACCAGGATGCCCGATACCAAAGGTGATAAGCAGAAGAATAAAGCACGGGATGGTCGGGATGGACGACGAGCATACGACCCAAAAACCGATCAACCACGGCAGAGGTTCCAGGGCCGATATACGAATTATACCCCGTTGAAGAAAGATCAAGAAGAAGTCCTGGCAATCCTAGAAGAGAAGAACATGTCCAAAGAACCACCTAAGCAATCGACATATGCTCGGAGGGACACCACCAAATATTGCCGTTTCCACAAAGAGAATGGGCACGAGACATCCAAGTGTTTCCAACTAAGGGATCATATCGAGACTCTTATTAGGGAAGGACATTTGAAGGATATTGTTTTCAAAAAGACGGACAGGGCAGATGGACAGAAAGACAGCCGACAGGACGGACGGGCAAGAAAACTTAGTCCCAAGAAAGCTGAGGATGAAGGAGCAATTAACACCATCTTCGGAGGTCCAGCAACGGGCAAGAGTAACAGGGAAAGAACCCAGGAGATTCGGGAAGCTATGGAGGCACGGAGAGACCTGGACGTCAATTCTATTGAGCCCGACCCGAAAAGAATCAAGGAGGGCTGGGACCCGATCGTGTTCACAGAGGCCGACTCACACGGAGTGGATGTTAGGCCAAATGACGCACTGGTGGTCAGCGCTCGGATCGGCCATAGAGAAGTTCATCGAATTCTGATCGACAATGGGAGTTCGGCAGACATTCTTAGTGCAGAAGTATATGATCAGCTGAGGCTAGACAGGAAAGACCTACAGCCTTTTCCCACACCCCTTAGAGGATTTGGAGGGGTCGAAGTGAGGTCACTCGGCACGGTTAAGCTACCTGTGAAGATCGGAAAAGCCCCTTGCCAGAAACCAGTGCTGCTCGACTTTGTGGTGGTAGATACGGAAAACTGGCCGTATAATGCTTTACTGGGCCGACCATTTTTGAATAAAGCCAAGGCGGTGACAGCAACTTATGCCCTCATGATGAAATTCCCGACCGAATATGGTGTGGGAGTGGTCAAAGGGTCACAAGAGATGGCCCGTAGAGCAAACTTATCAGTATATAGAGATAGGGAGGTGCGCCAGGTATACATGGTAACAGTCCAGCAAGAGGATAGAGAACCTGAAGAACAGGCAGAAGTGCCGAAAGATTTTGAGTTGGATCCCAGAGAAGGACCGGAGGATAGGGAAGACGAGCCGACCCAAGAGGTGGCACTAGACCCGGAGGATCCAGGTAGGACAGTGAAGGTAGGGGCAAATTTGAGCGTACATGTCAAAACCGCACTTATTGCGCTACTGAGAAATTACAAGGATGTTTTCGCTTGGAGCCATGAAGATATGCTGGGGGTAGACCCGAAGGTGATTTCACATCATCTTTCCACCGACCCCGAGTTCCGACCCGTGGTACAAAAAGAAGACTATTCAATCCAGAAAGAAGCGTCGCAATCAAGAAGGAAGTAGAAAAGCTACTTTCCGCGGGGTCGATAAGGGAAGTCAAGTATCCGGAGTGGGTGGCCAATGTGGTGTTGGTCAAGAAAAAGAACAAGCAATGGAGGATGTGTGTAGACTTTACAGACTTGAACAAAGCTTGCCCAAAAGATAGTTTCCCACTCCCGAGGATCGACCAATTGGTGGATGCGACAGCGGGACATGAATTGTTAAGTTTCATGGACGCATACTCGGGATACAATCAGATCCGGATGAACAAGGCAGATGAGGAAAAGACGTCGTTTACCATGGACCAGGGTTTATATTGCTACAAGGTAATGCCATTCGGATTGAAAAACGCCGGGGCAACATACCAGAGGCTAGTAAACAGGATGTTTGCTCGGCAGATTGGAAGAAATATGGAGGTTTATGTGGATGATATGCTGACTAAGAGCACAACTGCAGAAAAACACGCGGAGGATTTGAAGGAAACCTTCGACGTCCTAAGAAAGTATCAGATGAAGCTCAACCCAAGCAAGTGTGTGTTCGGAGTACCTTCGGGAAGGTTTCTAGGCTTTCAGGTGCACCAGAGGGGAATCGAAGTAAATCCTGAGAAGATCAAAGCACTAGAAGGAATGGCTTCACCCAGGACGCTAAAAGATGTACAGAGGCTAACGGGATGCCTCGCGTCACTCAATCGGTTTATAGCCAAGTCAACAGACAAATGCGCCCCATTCTTTAAAGCAATAAAAAAGGGGAAAGGGCTCGAATGGAGTACAGAGTGTGAAGAAGCCTTTCAAAATTAAAAGAATATCTGGGTAGAGCACCAATCCTTTCAAAACCGGTGGTGGGAGAAACATTATACTTATACCTCTCGGTCACCAAGGTAGCGACGAGTTCGGTGTTGATCCGACTGGAGGAAGGAATACAAAAGCCAGTGTACTATACAAGCAAAGCGTTGTTAGCGGCGGAAACCAGATACTCGCCGGCAGAAAAAATAGCGTTAGCTCTGATCACATCGGCCAGGAAGCTAAGGCCATATTTCCAAGCACATACAATAGAGGTATATACAGACTGCCCGCTGAAACTCATTCTTCAAAAGCCAGAAGTGTCAGGAAGGCTGACCAAGTGGGCGGTAGAGCTCAGCGAATACGACATCAGATACACACCAAAAACGGCCATCAAAGGGCAGGCGGTATCCGACTTTATAGCAGAATTCACCGAGCCAGACGTCGAGGTAAGGAGGGCAATGGAAGATGAACAGACTACTAAAATCCAGTGGAAATTACATGTAGATGGGTCATCGAACACGCATGGCAGCGGGGCAGGGATAGTCATAACGACCCCCGAGGGGGATACTGTAGAATGTGCCATGAGGTTCGATTTCAAGGCAACCAACAACCAAGCAGAATATGAAGCCTTGCTGGCCGGTCTGAGAGTCTGCATAGCACTAGGGGCAGATGAGCTGGAAGTTTACAGTGATTCACAGGTAGTGGTCCATCAGGTACTGAATGAATACCAGGCCAGGGAAGAGCACATGATAACTTATTTGGACATTGCAAAAAGACTACTTAAAAAGTTCAAAGCATACAGAATCTCTCAGATCCCTCGGGAAGAGAACGAAAAGGCAGATGCTTTGTCCAAATTAGCTTCAGCCACCACAAGCATCAGATCCAAAGCAATACCAGTGGCGCACCTGACTAAACCGAGCACAGCGGAACCCGAGGAAATCATAATAGCAGAGATCCGACCTAGCCCGGACGACTGGACATACCAACTCAGAAAGTACTTGGAGGAGAACATACTACCAGAGGATGCTGTGGAAGCTAAACGCATCAGGTACAGGTCAGCCCGGTACACAATTCTGAGAGGAGAATTATATAGGAGAGGATTCTCGAAGGTATTGCAGAGATGCATTTCCGGTGAGAAGACTGGAGAGATCCTAAGAAGTATCCACAGTGGAGTATGTGGGAACCACACTGGGGGTAAAAGCTTAGCACACAAGATACTCCGGCAAGGGTTCTATTGGCCGACTCTGTTCGCGGAAGCACAGCAATTCGCAGAAAGTTGCGAAACATGCCAAAGAGTAGCAAATGACATTCGGCGACCCCCAGAGTTGCTCAGAAGCTTAACCTCGCCTTGGCCCTTTGCCATGTGGGGACTCGACCTGATAGGACCAATGCCCACAGGAACGAAGGGAGGAGCCAAACATGCTATTGTGGCGGTGGATTATTTTACCAAATGGGCAGAGGCAGAAGCACTTGTACACATCACCGAGGCAAACACTACCAGCTTCGTTAAAAAGAATATAATATATCGGTTTGGGATCCCGAGCATCATCATAACAGACAATGGGACTCAATTCGATAATAAGAAGTTCAGAGAAATGTGTGAAGAGTTCAAGATCGCAAACTACTACGCATCGCCTGCTCATCCTCAAACCAATGGCCAAACAGAGGCCGTGAATAAAGTAATCAAGCACACATTGAAGGCAAAGCTAGAGGCAAAGAAAGGTGGCTGGGCAGACAAACTACCTGAGGTGCTATGGGCATACCGAACAACTGTGAGGTCTTCCACAGGGGAAACTCCTTTCGCACTGGCATTCGGGACGGAAGCTGTTATCCCAGCAGAAACTACTTTCACATCCCCCAGGGTCCAGCTATACAGTCCCGAGCACAACATAGACATGCTGTAGCAGAACCTAGACGAGCTTGAAGAAATCAGAGACGCAGCACAAGTAAGAAATTCCGCATACCAGCAAAGGGCCGCTAGGTACTACAACTCCCATGTTCGGGAGCGGAGATTCCAACTCGGGGATCTAGTGCTAAGGAGAGTATCACCAAATACCAAGGATAAATCATCAGGATCCCTCGCCGACAAATGGGAAGGACCATATATCATCAAGAGAATCATAGGGCACGGGGCCTACATGATATCCCGACCAGAAGGTGGCCTGGTACCCCGACCATGCAACGCACAATACCTGAAGATCTTCTATCCCTAAAAGAATCCGGTTATGGTTCTACAGTTTATTTATTCTGCTTTAGCTCAGTTTTTAGTTTCTGCGTTGAAATTTCAGATTTATTTATTAATTTCATGTTCATGATCATCTAATAAAGTTCAGTTGCAAATACGATGTGGCGGAATCAATAAAATCCATGAGCAATATTTCAATGGAGGTCATTCAAGGCGACCGAATAAATGCCGAAAAAGTCGAGCGCTATAAGGCCGCGAAAGAGCGGACGAGTGGTGCTCGAAGGGCGGAAAAGCTGTAGTAGCATGCCCGCCTAGTTAAAGCGATGCAAACGCGTCCCTTAGCAAAAAGGCAAAACCGAGGCACCAGGATAACTGGGAAAATGCTCGGAGCGCCGCTAGAAAGACTAGTGAGATGCGCAGTCGTGTTGGCCGGTACAAAGTACCCCAACGATTCGACGAACCCTTGCACAGATAAAACCAGGAGACGTCCTAGGTGACTTGTGTAAGGACCTCAACGTATGGTCGCGGCGAGCCCCGACGCAACGTGAAGGTAAACAACCCCAAAAAAAAAAAAAGAATTAATTACCGGTTAAATAAGATACTCGGTCTAAATCAATAAGCCAGTTACATAAGATACTCGGCACGAAATTAGTTACCAGTTTAATAAGATACTCGGTCTAAATCAATAAGCCAGTTACATAAGATACTCGGCCAAAAATTAGTTACCGGTTAAATAAGATACTCGGTCTAAACTGATAAGCCAGTTACATAAGATACTCGGCAAAAAGTAGAATGTAAGAGTAAAATCTGGTCTTATATTCATAGTGTATAGAAAGATACAACATACGATGTATATATGAAAGATGTACAAGTATAGTTACAAAAAGTTACAAAAAGGCTTGAAGATCAAGAGGAAGGCGCCGGGGGTGGTGAGCTGCTTCTGCCAACATCAGGGTCAGGCTCCATCACATACTCGCTCAGAAGACTGTCGTCCGATGGCCATGTGATCACATCTTCTTCGTCATCCATCCAGGAACTGTAGTCGGTACCAGGAACGGGCCCCAAGTCGGGTATCTCGTTGCTAAAACTCGCCCTTTCACTGGCATAAAAGGTAGAGAACGACTCGGCGGTCGGAACCTCAAGGTGCATGGGATGTGGCGTTTTTCCTTTACTTCTACAATACGCTCGCCACTCCTTCATTTGGATCCGGAGAGACTCCAAGGATGTATCCACATGCTTCCTAATTGACAAGCTCCAGTTGGCCCGGGCCCGATCAGTCGCCCTGTTCCTCTGCTTAAAAAATTCGCCGGCCGAGACCATTCCACGCTGGAACTCCCGAAGAAGCAGAGCATCATAGGCAGGAGATCTCTTAAAACGGTCAACGCTTTGTAGCTCCATTTCCAGCCTAGATCCCTTCGACAGTTCCTTGGCCGTCAGGGCTTGACACTCCAAGTCGTTGATTCGACGTTCATAAGCAGACTTGGCGTCTTCGGCGTTCTGTTCGGCTCGAAGCAAGGCTTCCCGGGTGGACGACAGTTGATCTTGTAGAGTCCTGACCTCCTCCGCAGCAGAAGATGCCCGTTGCTCGGCTTCCATTTGCCGTGCTAAGCATTGATTTACGAGCATCTCACCCGACCTGGCTTCCTCCTGACGAGCTAACTCAGCCCGAGAACAGTGATCTTCGCTCTCCTTCAATTGGGCTTCTAGCCTTCTTATTTTTTCCGCTTGGGCTTCGCCAGCTTCGCAAGCCCCAGACATCTCGGCCACCATCTGCAACAAACAAATCAACAAATATAAAAAAAAAAAGAGGAGGAAGAATGCGAAAGGACGCATATGAGAGTCACTCACGTAGGAAGCGCTGTTGAAGAAATTGTGGAGTCGGTCAGACACAGTCCCGGTCCTGAGACGACTCCAACGATCCTCCCCAATATAGGCTCGGCCTGAAGCCATGGCCCTGAAAATAGTCTCGGGGGTGGGATCATCGATTTGGGGAGAGGAGCCCATATCACCCACATCGCCTTCGGGGAGTTCAGCGGACGGGGCCGCTCGAGGAAGGCCGGCTGAGCCACCAGCACTCTCTCTGACCTGCTCCCGCGGCGGGGTCACGCTCGCATCATCCTCCCCCTCGTCCTCCGAAGAGGAATTAACATACGCAACTACTCGGGGAATCTTTGGGAAAGGGCGACCAGAAGAAAACGAAGCCTTCCTTTTCCTAGTCTGCCCCGCTTCAGTGTTGCTGTCCCCAGGAGTAGAAATCGGATCAGCAGAAGCAGGAATCTCCGAAGAACGATTCGGTTCAACTGAAGTCGGAAACTCCGGAGCTACCGCACTTGAAGGCCCCCCAACCGCTTCAAAAGGGACGTCTTGCATATCAGCAGCAGAGTGGGGGGAACCAGATCCGCTGGGGGGATTTGCCCGCTCGGGCTCAGGGAGATCCCCTACTTTTTCTTTCCCCTTGGAGGAAGGACCTGCGGGATTGCCCGAATCAACAGAGGTCCTACTTACTCCAAAGTTCCCCGAGGCGCCCTCAGCTCCCGCCGAACACACGGTCGGTTCTTGATCGTGAGCCTCCTCGGGCACATAATCGGGTACTCCCTCTTCATCATCTCCCTCGGGAACGTTCCCGGGAGTACCCTCGTCAGATTCGTCTTCAGGAGGGGCTATCCCAGCATCTCGTTGACGAAGGACTGCCTTTCGACTCGCCTCGACGATGCCTTTCATCCGGCGTGCCAGACCATCACTGACTATATCAACGTCAAACACTTCAAAAAAAAAAAAAAGAGAAGAATCCGAGTTAGCAAGCAAGCTTAGAAGTCAGGTTGCAAATAAAAAATGCATACAAGTAAACTTACGGCGTCGGCGGCACGCGGAAATCTGAGGGAAGAGACGGGCCTTGATCATTTTCCCCTCTTTATAGAGATAGGGTTTTCCCCTTTTCTCTAGGGGGCGGACTGCTGCCCTAGCCAAAGTCTTCAGCTCCTCATCAGTAAAAGCTGAAGTTAGATGGTTCCACTGCGGCGTGCAGAAGTACCGAGGAACCCGGCAGGTCATCTGAGTGCCGTCCAAATCGAAACTAATCGACTGGCCCCAGTCTTTGCCCACGAAGAACCAGCTGTTCTTCCAAAACTTGTTCGAGGTCGGGAAGCCCCAAACGAACCCCTTCATCTTCTCGTCCGTGGTCGGTTCGACACAGCCCTTGACCACGACATTCTTTGGAATCCAGAACTCGGGCTGGTTCGACTGGAGAAAATAAATCCCGGTTTTCCCCACTGGCCTCAGCGAATAGAAATGGCGAACCTCGCGAGGAGTGGGAGGTGGCCGCTTCATTCTATGCCACATGTGCCACATGCACATCAGGATGCGATAACTGTTCGGCGTGAGCTGGGCCGGAGCGAGTCGGGCTTCAGCCAAGAACCAAGTAATAAAAGGCTGAAGAGGAAGAGTGACGCCGCATGTAAGCATGGACCCGTAAACTGCTACGTGGCCGGGGGGTGGGTTCCATGCAGCCCGACCTTCGGCTGGGATCAGCGAAATCTCATTGCTGTCCAAATCGAACCGCCGCATATATCGCGTTATCTCGTCAGGGCCGACCACGTTCGGCTCAACATCATAAATGCAAATACGCTCGGGGGAGAAGGGAATACGAGCAGCCCTGTGCTCCTCTTCAATATCATCTTCGGTAATCCTTTGAGCCGCCACTCGGCTTTCCCGAGAATGCGAGTCCTTATAAACTCTGCGAGTAGTCATCCTCTTTCCTGGTCTTCTGCTCGGGCGAATATCAGTACAAGCAGAAGAATCTGACCAAGCTTCAGGTTGGTATGAGTAAGGTGGTGATGAACTGGCAGAAGCAGTAGGAATCTCTGAAGCAGGAGGAACCTCAGAAGTAGCAGGCCTTTCTGGAAAAAGTCCAGAAACGTCGGCGTTAGTGTAACGCGGCTGATCGAAAAGAGGCTCGTCTAATAACCTGTGAACAACCGACGCAGTGAAAGCATCATTTCGCTCAATAGCAATCATACCAACAGTAAAAAGACGGTATCTAGCTTCAGGATCCATGAGAACTAACCTTGATTAGGGAAAGGCAGGTAAATGCAGACAACAGAGGAGAAACCTTCGAGTACAGGCCTGGGGGTCGAAACAGACGATCTCGGCAAAGCAGGATTAAGAAAACAAGTTGGAGGAGAGAACAAAATACCCAGAAACGCAAGGGACACAGGCACACTTGTTTCGAAGAAATACTCAAATGGCGGAAAAGAAATAAGAAGGGAAGGGGAGGTGGATAACCAACATATATAGGCGGCACATTGATTTCAAAAACGAACGAAACCCTAGGAGAGGCACAGTAAAGCGGGAAAATAGAGGGGCGTGGGCTATGACGTGGGCTACACGCGGGCAAACAGAGAGGTCGTGTCTCATAAATGAGTCATGACCCAGCCAAACAAAGAAAAGACAAGTGGCAACCGGAGAGCACCTTGAGCCGCCAGAGAGTAGAAACGTCACCATCAAGAGATTTCTGAAATGAGTGGTGAATCGAATGCGTGCGGTCGTAATTAAGACACGTCATTTAAAGCTTCGAATCAAACGAGGATACATTAATGCGGAAAACGACAAGCGAGGACCAGTTGTGAGAAATTATTGAAATTAAATATTCGTCCCGAGAGGACCTGGCTCAACATGATCGGCTCAAATATTTAAGGGGGTATTGTTATAGGTAAAAATTAGTGGTGAAGGACACGTCATCAGCACGAAAAGCCAGGAAAGCGAGAGTCAAGATAAGTCAACTTATGGAGCAGAAACCTCCCACGATAAACCCACTCGGAAAAAAGAGTAAGTAGTCCGACCACAAACGAAGACGATCAACTCGGGCAGCAAATCTCACTCGGGCACATTCGGGCATACTCGGGCATACATACTCGGGAATCAATGAGATAGTCACCAACATTCGTATGCCAATCATAATCAGCGACCAGCACATCCACGATAAGCAACGATGTGGACTATTAGAGTTTAACAAGGAAACAAGCAGTTCTCCCGCGAATAAAGGAGAAAGAATCTCGTCCAGAATCAAACTCAGCCAAAAGAGGAAACACAATCTAATTAGGACTAGGAAACCGCTTGAAACTTGGGCACCACAATACCAAACCCTAGCGGCCACCTTAAAACCCTAAGAACAACATGTATAAATACCCCCTCTATACACAAAAAGGGGGGAGGTGAGAGGTAGAACGAGAGAGAGAGAGAGAATCGTATTAAAGAGCTTATAAGCATTCTGTCATTCTTCATCCTGTAAATCGTGATTCATAGTGGATTTGGCTTTGTTGCTAGAGGCAACGATCCCGTGGATGTTTTCTCCGATCTTTTGGAGTTTTACCACGTAAATCACCTGTTATTTCTTTACAATCTTTGACTATACTCGCATATAAATTGTAGCAACTCAAGAACAAATCATTGACTTGGTGATCACCAAAAATCACCGTCAACACATGGCGTCCGAGCTTTTAATGTCTGAGGATTCTTTTTGGCTGACCACCCTATTCTCAGGGAAGGTTTTTACAAAGGAATCTTCAGTCTTGCGTAACTGGATTGGCCATGATTTTTAGCAAACAATCTTTATTTATTAGAAACTGAATATCCAAAAACTAAAATTTGGAACATATAAATGTAAACTGTAGAAAACTTGAAATATTTAAAGAATTAAGGGATCCTTAGGGATAAAATATCTTCAGGTATTGCGCGTTGCATGGTCGAGGCACCAAGCCACCCCCTGGTTGGGCTATCAAGTATGACCCATGTCCTGCCATTCGGTCGATGATGTAGGGTCCTTCCCATTTATCGGCGAGGGACCCTGCTACTTTGTCCTTAGTGTTCGGGGACACCCTTCTTAGTACTAGATCGCCGAGCTGAAATTTATGCACACGGACATGGGAGTTGTAATACCTTGCGACTCTTTGCTGGTATGCAGTGTTCCTTACTTGAGCTCTGTCTCTGACTTCCTCCAATTCATCCAAATTCTGTAGCAGCATATTGATATTGTGCTCTGGGTTGTATAACTGGACCTTGGGGGAGGTAAAAGTGGTTTCTACTAGGATGACGGCTTCAGTCCCAAATGCTAGTGAGAAAGGGGTTTCTTCTGTGGACGTCCTTACAGTTGATCGGTATGCCCATAGAATCTCGTGTAGCTTGTCTACCCAATTACCCTTCTTTGCATCCAGCTTTGCTTTCAGCATGTGTTTGATCACCTTATTTACTGCTTCAGTTTGGCCGTTGGTTTGAGGATGGGCAGGCGAGGCATAGTAGTTTGCGATCTTGTGTTCCTTACACATTTCCTTGAATTTTTTATTGTCAAACTGGGTTATATTGTCTGTTATGATGGTGCTCGGGATTCCAAACCTGTATAATATGTTCTTTTTGACAAAGTTGGTGGTGTTTGCCTCAGTGATGTGTACGAGTGCTTATGCTTCTACTCACTTGGTAAAATAATCAACTACCACGATAGCATGTTTTGCTCCTCCTTTAGCCCCCGTAGGCATTGGTCCTATAAGGTCGAGGCACCACATGGCGAATGGCCAAGGGGATGTTAAGCTCCTTAACAACTTTGGAGGTTGTCGAATATCATTGGCTATCCTTTGTCACGTTTCATAACTCTCTGCGAATCATTACGCTTCGGTGAACAAGGTCGGCTAGTAGGAGCCTAAGTACTTTGTGTGCTAGGCTCTTACCCCTAGCGTGGTTTCCACATACACTACTGTGAACATCCTTTAGGATCTGATTGGCCTCTTCACCAGTAGCACACCTTTGCAATGCTTTCGAAAATCCTCTCATGTATAACTCGCCATTTAGAATTGTGTACCGGGTTGATCTGTACTTGATGCGCTTGGCTTCCGCGGTATCTTCTGATAGTATATTTTCTTCCAAGTATCTCCTAAGCTGAGTTGTCCAATCATTCAGGCTTGGTCGGATTTCTACTATCATGATTTCCATGGGTTCTGATGTGCTTGGTTTGGTCAGGTGTGGAACTGGTATTGCTTTGGACTTGATACAAGTCGTAGCTGATGCTAGTTTGGACAGGGCATCCGCCTTTTCGTTTTCTTCCCGAGGGATCTGAGTGACTTTGTATTTCTTGAACCTTCTGAGCAATCTTTTTGCTATGTCCAGATAGGTTATCATGTGCTCATCTCTCGCTTGGTACTCGTCCAGCACCTGGTTGACCACTACTTGTGAATCGCTGAAAATTTCCAACTCATCTGCTCCCAATGCTATGAACACTCTTAAGCCGGCCAATAGAGCTTCATACTCGGCTTAGTTGTTGGTTATCTTGAAATCGAACCATATGGCACACTCCACGGCGTCCCCCTCTGGGGTTGATATGACTATTCCTGCCCCGCTGCCATGGGTGTTTGATGACCCGTCTACATGTAACTTCCACTGAAAATTATTCACCTGTTCACCTTCAATCATTCTTCTTACCTCAACATTCAACTCAATGAATTCTGCTACGAAATCTGACACCGCTTGTCCCTTGATTGCTGCCTTTAGGGTGTATTTGATGTCAAATTCACTCAGCTCTACAGCCTATTTGGTCAGCCTACCTGATAGTTCTTGTTTTTGTAGGATAAGTTTCAGCGGGCAGTCAGTGCATACCTCTATCGTATGTGCTTGAAAATATGGCCTCAGTTTCCTCGCTACCATGATCAGTGCGAGAGCTACTTTCTCGGCTGGTGAGTACCTGGTTTCGACCGGGAGCAAGGCCTTACTTGTGTAATACATTGGCTTTTGTATTCCTTCCTCCCGTTGAATTAGTACTGAGCTTGTTGCTACCTCTGTGACAGAAAGGTACAAGTACAAGGTTTCCCCAACTATTGGTTTCGAGAGGATGGGTGCTTGTCCTAAGTATTCTTTCAGCTTTTGGAAGGTTATTTCACATTCTTCGCTCCATTCAAGGCCTTTCCCTTTTTTTATTGCTCTAAAGAATGGGGCGCACCTGTCTGTTGATTTAGCGATAAACCGGTTGAGCGAGACTAGTCATCCTGTCAGTCTTTGCACATCCTTCAGTGTTTTTAGTGAAGCCATTTCTTCTAATGCTTTGCTCTTTTCGGGGTTTACCTTGATTCCTCTTTGATGAACCTGAAAACCCAAGAACCTTCCCAACGGTACCCCGAACACACATTTATTTGGGTTAAGCTTCATCTTATACCTCCTCAAGACGTTGAAAGTTTCCTTCAAATCTTCCGAGTGCTTTTCTGTTATGACGCTCTTAGTCAGCATGTCGTCTACATAGACTTCCATGTTTTTCCTAATCTGTTGAACGAATATTCTATTTACCAGCCTCTGATATGTTGCCCCAGCATTCTTCAGTCCGAACGGTATTACCTTGTAGCAATATAATAATTGATCTGTGGTGAAAGCCGTTTTTTCTTCATCCACTTTGTTCATCCAGATCTGATTGTATCCTGAGTAGGCATCCATGAAACTTAACAACTCGTGTCACGCCATAGCATCTACTAATTGGTCAATTCTTCGCAAGGGAAAGCTATCCTTCGGGCATGCTTTGTTTAGATCTGTGAAGTCCACGCACATTCTCCATTGATTGTTTTTCTTTTTGACTAACACCACATTGGCTACCCACTCTAGGTACTTGACTTCTCTTATTAATCCTGTAGAGAGCAATTTTTCTACTTCTTTCCTGATGGCTGTGCTTCTCTCTGGGTTGAACAACCATATTTTTTGTACTACCGGTCGGAACTCAGGATTGACAGACAGGTAATGTGATATCACTTTAGTATCCATCCCGGGCATATCTTCATGACTCCATGCGAATACATCCTTGTAATCTCTCAACAGCCCGGCCAGCTTGGTTTTGATGTGCTCGTGTAGGTTTGCCCCTATTTTGTCTGTCTTACTCGGCTCTTCTGGATCTAAAATCACATCTTTCATCGGTTCATCTTTTTTAGCTTCGGGCTCTTCCCTGGGGTCAAGTTCGAATTCTTTTAGTGTTTCTACTTGTTCCTCTAATCCTTTAGTGGTTTGCTCGGCCAATATTGCACACACTTGGTGTACTTCTCTATCTTTGTAGACCGATAGGTTCGCCCTCCATGCCATCTCTTGTGACCCTTTTGACCACTCCTACTCCTATTCCTACTCCTACTACGTATTCCATTGGGAATTTCATCATAAGGGCATACGTGGCCGTCACTGCTTTAGTTTTATTTAAGAACGGTTGGCCCAGTAGGGCGTTATATGGCCAATTTTCCGTATCCACAACTATAAAGTCAAGTAGCACTGTCTTCTAGCAAGGTGTTTTTCCAACTTTAACTAGGAGTTTCACTGTGCCGAGAGACCTTACTTCTACTCCACCGAATCCTCGGAGCGGGGTATAAAAAGGTTACAAGTCTCTTCTATCCAGCCTTAGTTGGTCATACACTTCTGCACTTAAAATATCTGCTGAGCTTCCATTGTCGATCAAGATTCGATGGATTTCCCTATGACCAATCCAAGCACTAATGACCAATGCGTCATTTGGCCTGACATCCACACCGTGTGAGTCAGCTTCAGTGAATATAATCGGATCCCAAACTTCCTTGATCCTTTTTGGGTCGGGCTCAATAGAATTAACATCGAGGTCTCTTCGGGCCTCCATTGCTTCTCGGATTTCTTGAGTCCTCTCCATGTTGCTCTTACTAGTTGCAGGTCCGCCGAAAATGGTGTTAATTGCTCCCTCATCTTCAGTTTTCTTTGGACTTTGCTTCCTTCCTCGTCCTTCTTACTGGCTATCTTTCTATCCATCTGTTCTCTCGGCTTTCTTTAAGACAATATCTTTCAAATGTCCTTCTTTGATAAGGGTTTCGATGTGATCTCTGAGTTGGAAACACTTGGACGTCTCATGTCCATTCTCTTTATGAAATCTGTAATATTTTGTTGTGTCCCTCCGAGCGTAAAATGACTGCTTAGGAGGTTCCTTGGACATGTTTTGCTCTTCCAAGATTGCTAGCACTTCTTCTTGATCCTTCTTCAACGGGGTGTAGTTTGTGTATCTACCTTGGAATTTTTGGCACGGCTGGTCTGTCTTTGGGTCATAGGCCCGATGATTGTCCCGATCATCCCGAACTTTGTTCTTTTGCTTATCACCTTTTGTATTCTGTGCCTTGGGTGCATCTTTTATTTTAGATCCTTCTAGGCGCCCACCATGTACAAAATAAACCCCCGTTGTAATTTCTTCTTCTTCGACTAAGGCATAACCCCGAGCCATGTCCATCATATCAGCATAATTGGTCAGGCGAGCTCTTCTTAAATCAAAATATAGTTAGCCATTTTATAAATTGTTGATAAATGCTGCAATGATGGCTTCATCGTTCGCGCTTCCAATCTCTGATACCTCCTAGTTGAACGTCCCCAAGTATTTCTTAAGTGACTCATCTTTCCCTTGTTTGAGCTGAGACAAGTGAGCTACCGACTTCTTTCTGTGTACGTTCCCAAGGAACTGCCTCGAGAAAGTTTTGCTCAGTTCACCGAAACTGCTTATGCTTGCTGCTGGCAATCGACCGAACCACCGAGAACCTAGATCCCCAAGTGTTTGTGGGAAATTTAAGCATAGCAAGGCATCATTATGGATTTACTGGGCCATGGCGCTCTTATACCTCCTGATGTGCTCCTTTGGGTCGGTATCTTTTTTGAATTGCTCCACATGTGGCATCATGAACCTTTCTAGGAAGGGCATTCTTAAAACTCCGTTGGTGAAAGGGCTGCTTGATTCATCATCTGATAGCTCATTATGTCCATAACGCCTGACCAAAGCATCCATCTACAGGCAATTGTTTTGAACCTCCCGGCTTAGACTTTGTATGAATATGTCTCTGTCTCCTTCCGGTTCTCCCATCGCGTTAAAATTCTGACTGATGGTTAACTTTTGCCTTCTTTCTTCAAGTTCCTGTTCCCCGACCTCTCGATTCAGGCCATGTAATCGAACTGTGCCCCTTTGGCGCTTGTGACGATGGTACTGCTCACTTTCTCCTAAAGACGATAACCGATCTCTCCGGTGAGTATGTCTCTTTAGTTGGTCCCGATTTTTCCCTGCTCGATCAGGGTCATACCTTTTGTCAGAATAGCCTTCTTCTCTATGTTCTCTATTGCCACGGGCTTGTCTTTCGGACAATGTCTCAGGCCGATCTGTCAGGCCTTGACCTATCTTTATAGGTACGTTCGGTGTTAGGACAACTACTACGGAATGCAATCTTCCTATCTACTGGTCTAGGGTAGACAGGTTATGGGGCGAGGTTAAACCCTCCGTAGTGGAAAGGTCAACTCCTTGCCTAGCCGCATCAGATATGAGCTGCTGTAAAAACGCCTGGAACTGTTGTGCGATCTCCTCGTTGGTTGGAGGGAAGAGCTGACTGCCAGCATGGCCGTTGATTGATCTACAATTGTTAGAGTGACATCCGCGACATTAAGAGTAGTGTCATCCTCCAACTCATTATCTAGCAGTCCTTGACTATCTCTGGTGAAAGTTCTCAAATAAACTAGGTGTGTACTAATATATTAATCTAGAGGGGGGGTGAATAGATTTTAGCTATTGTTACCCAATTTTCGCATGCAAGTCAATTTTACGAAAATGCCCCTACTAGTCAAAAATAAAAGCAAGTGTAATATAGTGCGGAATTTAAATAACACTTGATGTATACGTGGAAACCCAACCATTGGGAAAAACCACGGGCTGTTTAGTGCGCCACACTCGAACCTCGAAATCCACTAATTGAAATGGAGTTTACAACCTATGTAGACCTCGTCTAACACTCCGGTCAATAACCCCCCACTTCTACCACGCGGGCCTTTAAAAGTGGCTCTAGTCTAATTGCTTGAGGCCTAAGCAATCTTAGCCTCAAGACTTAATTCTCTAAGAAGAGATTATGCAACCTATGTGAATATGTATGAATATTCAAATAACAAACAAGGCTAGGGAACCTTAGATGCTTATCTAGGATGATGATATATTCAATTAAATCAACCCTAGATATCAAGAGCTAGATGACATGTCAAATAGCTTAACTAATCAAGATTAATTAAAAACTTAATTAGCTATCACAAACAACACTCAATCAATTCATCACAATTAATTCTCTAATCTTGTATTTATCATATGATCAAAAACATACAAGTAAATTAAAAGAGAATAGCTTGATAGTAAAAATACTAAAATAAGATGAACTTAATCAAAATCTTACCAAGCAAGTTGTGATGATGCAAACCCAATCATGGATGCATTCTATATAGTAATAGAAGATGCAATATGAAATATGATGCAAAAAGGATTTGATTTGAGTAGTTAAAGGTGAGTTCTTTGTATTTTTCTTTGCTTGAAAAATGTTCTAAGTATGAAATCTGAAAATCAACTCACTTGATTGACCTAAAGTCAAAGTGGCATTTATATAGGGTGTCAAACCAAAGTGTGGTCGTTTTGAAAAGTGACACCTATTTTTGCCTTGGGCGCTGTACGTAGAGCACCCCTTATACAGCGCCTGTACAGCGCCCCAACTCTGTTCTCTCGGGAAAACAGAGGGGCGCTGTACGAACAGCGCTTTGTACAGCGCCACATCAAAATGCATCTGACCTGATGCATTTAAAAGACCATATTTGCATCAGGTCTTGTGGGCGCTGTTCAGAACAGTGCTTTGTAGAGCGCTTTGAACAGCGCCCTTTGCAATGCAAGAATTCCAAGGCTATGCATGATAAGGCAATGGACAATGCAATAAGCAATCAAACTAACATGCAAGAAGAGATGTTAATGAACATTAATGAGCACATAATGGCAACACATACACAACATACAAGAAAATGAATTAAGCATGAGATGTGAGTGTGTGTGTGCAACTAATCTCTTCAAAGCAAATTAAGCACATAGAAATTTACCTTTGGTGCTTATCAACCTTGAGGACATGAGAGGGTCTTGAGCTTGAATATCAATCACTTAAGCTACCCTTACATGCAATCCCCAATACGTGGTTTGTCTACGAAATAAGCCAATCAAGATATAGGAATCCTTACTGTAAGGATTCCCATTAATTGATTAGCTTATTTCGTGGATAAACCACATGTTGGGGTTTGGTTGTAAGGGTAGTCTAGGTGTTTAAGGTTAAAGATCAAAGACCCTTTCCAAGACCTCAAGAGGACAAGCACCAAAGGTATATATCTAGTGCTTACTTTGCCTTGAAGAGATATAGTTGCACACACACACAACATGCATAACTCTTATTCTTGAATGTTGTGTTTATATTTTGTGTGCATTGTGCTTTATTGATTATTCAATATCTCTTCTTGCATTAAATTAATTGCATCTAGTTTATTGAAATGCCATGACATGTTTAGGCATTAGAATGCAAAGTCATGAATTTTATTCATGCATGTTTGATTTGAGTGCATCTTGTTCTATGATAATGCCATGACATGTTAGGCATTAGGATGCATTCAATACCCACACGTGCACTTCATGTATGTTAGCTTTAAGTGTGGTATAATTCGTTTCCCGAAGGATGTTCGGAAACGTTCGTGCTTGCACGATGGTTGACCACTTGAGAAGGTCTCATTCTTCTCTTGGATAAGTGGTAGTTTTGGTTTGGTTGTTTGGAGTAATGTGTCTAGTTTCAAAAGATTGAATTTCAATGTTTTTTCAAAACTGACCTTTGTATGGTCTTATGACCATAACTTTTTATAAAAAGATTTAAATTGAGTTTTGTAAAATTCTGGACAAACTAAACACCCATACCTTTCCAACGGTATATTATTCGTAATATTTCATGACCGTTTGGATTGGTTTTGAAATCTCCAAAGTGACCACCAAAACAGGGCAACTATGTTGTTGTCCGTTTCTGACCTTTGGTCACTCTATTGACCATAACTTTTTCTACAAACATCAAAATTTCATTCCATAAATTGGAGTAGAAAGCAGACATCCATACCTTTCCAACGATATATGATATGAAAGGTTTCGATATCGTTTGGTCATGTTTTAAGGCACTTGAAGTTGATGCTGATGCACTGTCGCGCCCATTCCGCTGTTCACCCGCCCTACGTAGAGCGGGCACCTGATTGATTTTTCAATCCGCCCTACACCCGCCCAAAATCCACCCTACATAGAGCGGTTTGCGCGGAAACTTTTTAGAAAATTTCCAAAACGACATAGCTTCAATTGGACATCATATATATATGCCTCTTTGATCTTAGGTCACTTCAATAACTCAAAAAATCATATTTTTAATTGAGAGCATTTTCAAAGAGAGCTTTTTCATCAAGAACTCATCTTTGATCATCTTTGATCACTCAAAACCATTTCCATATGCATTAAAAATCATCTAGCATTTTCTAGCATAGTTAGGATGCTTGCTTGCATGGGTTTTGGTCAACACACTTCCTTTGGTAAGTTCTTCACTAATCTCATCTAATTTTAGTGTTTGATTTATCATTGACATCTCTTATATTATTTGTATCTTATTATAATATCATCTAGATACAAAATAGAGATTGTGTGTTGTTTCTTGATTGAGTGTTGTATTTTGATAGATATCTAGGTTTTTATAATCTATGATTATCTATGCTATTTGACATGTCATCTAGCCATTTATATCTAGGATTGTTTTAATTGCAAAATCATTATCCTAGATAAGCATATAGAGTAACCTAGCTCTAATTTGCATTTTGAATATTCATACATATTCACTTAGGTTGTTTCTCTTCATTGAGAAGTAAGTCTTGTGGCTAAGAGTGCTTAGGCCTCAAGCAAATTGGAATAGGGTTGCTAATAAAGGCCCGCTGGGTAGAAGTGAGGGGTTACAGACCGGAGTGTTAGACGAGGTCTACATAGGTTGTAAACTTCATTTCAATTAGTGATTTCGAGTTCCGAGTGTGGCGCACTATACAGCCCGTGGTTTTTCTCAGTGGTTGGGTTTCCACGTATATATCTTGTGTTATTTAAATTCCGCACATATTACACTTGATATATTATTTTGACTAGTTAGGGGCATTTTCGTAAAATTGACTTACATGTGAAAATTGGGTAATATTTGATAAAATCTATTCACCCCCCCCCCCCCCCCCCCCCTCTCGCTTTATATTATACACACCGTATTCTTTTCACTTACATCTGGAATCGCTGCCATCTCCTTCGCCGGCTATTGTTTCACAAGGGTTCTTGAAGTAAATTCAAAAGGGCTTGAACGTCCAGTCCCCCCCTCCTTCTAACGCCAATTGTTGACAGTGATTTTTCGTCGATCAATCAATCAACAGTTTATGTTAATGAAAACCTATAAATATGAATGAAAACAAAGTGTATAATAACAATTAATGATAAAAGACGCGAAATATGTGATAAAACTCTGATGATCGGAGAAACATCCACGAATTGTTGCCTTAGCAACACAGTCAAATCCACTATAATTATTGTAATGATACACATTCTGATCTCTCTAGCTGATTTTCACGTGCCCCTCTCTTTGTGTTTTGCAGGGGTATTTATACATGGTGATATTAGGGTTTTTGGGTACCGCTAGGGCTTGGTGTCGTGGTCTACAAGTTATGGGTTGCTGTGGAGTCCTTTTAGGACTTGTTTTCCCGTTTGATATTTGCAACGTGCTTTAATTCCACTGAATCCGAATCCACTTAGGACTCTAATTTCCTTATATACAGAGGATCTGTTTGTTTCCTTTTTGGATTCCTGGTGGTTGCACTGTAGTTACTCTGGGGCTGCCGGTTGCTAATTTTACTTTAGTACCAGAAAAGGTGAAGGTTTTTAGTCTATCTTCTTCATTGGCGCCGAGTAGGTCCGAGTGGGTCTTATTACCCGAGTTGTCTCACTCGGCTCTAATCCTGTTGCTTTAATTTGTGCCGAGTAACTCATTCTTAGGAGGTGTTGTTCCCTTGGTTGACTCTTCTTTTGACTTTCTGCTTACGTGACTATATTGATCTGCTTATTATGGTGACGTGTCTTCTATGAGGATTTTTACCTATAATGTTACATTTTTACAATACACACCACTTCTGGCAAAAAAATTCTACTTTTGAATTCGTGTTTTGGCTAGCATTAGTTTTCTTCAATGAGTTATATTATTATTTTTATTAATATTCTTGTGACATTTAATTTTGTCTTGATTTAAAATTGACCATTTTGGTACCTTTTGAATTCTAGGGTTTGAGTATAAAAATATATCAATTATCATTTATCACCAACGAATCACAAAGTACCTTTGAAATGAGGGTACAATTAATGTGGATGATAAGTTGATGATCGATGCATATATTATTGTAGATCTTTTTTGTTTTGAGGGGAAACTAAAACAGCAAACAAACAGACAAAACATATATTATTGTAGATCTATATGTTATATATGTGCACAAGAAATTAAAACTAAATGGTCCAATATCAATCATTAATTGTGTTACCCATCAGGGTTGATGCATGCATATGGTAGGATTCCACCACCGATAGCAACATCAATATCTCTTCTGATATCAAAGCAAATTAAAGTACTTTGTTTTAATTAGTTTTAATCACTTTGATTATTAATGATCGATCATAAGTTTCCTAAGTATAATTATTAATCCAAAGACATAAACTGAATCATGATATTTGATATGAAAATAATGCAGCATTACAATTGACAACATCAAGTAGTGAATATTCTTTGGGAATCGTTTGAGATAAATTAATATATTTCATGTGGTGAGTGGTGACCGGTGAGTATAAAAAGTAGGTGGACGACGTTTCAGATAGAAAAAAGAAACCTAACTAGTAAAAGAAAACACAGCCCATGGAGTAGTTGCTGCGATGACACCAAATTCTCATGCTTGTATTGCATTTCAAGAGATTTCCTCAAAACGCATGTCGTTTGTATAATTAGATATATTGGATCCATCCAAACACATCACATGATATTCTTTCTTTTTAGTCTTTACTATCAAATCATTGGTAATTGTTGCTTCCCTTTGGACCAACCTTGTTATAAATTAAATTATTGAAATCACTTTAAATTAACATAGGTACCAGTGTACCACATTAGTGGTGAGGGGTTCGAGTCTCACCATACAGATTTTCTCCTGATTTGATAGATATCCAGACCATACATGTATTATCTGATCTTGATAATAATTATAATATTTCAATAAAAAAAAAAATACTTTGAATAAATTTAAACTAACAATCTAATTATAAAAGTTAAAAGAATATCGCCTTCAAAATGTAATCTTTATTATAGTTACAGTGATTAATATTGTTCACGTATAATTAATAATTCTCTCACGCGCGCACGGTCTTTGCTCTCAAATAGATACATGAATATGATCTTGATTAAAATTGTCATGATCTTGAATGGTTGTGAACAATTTTATAGTCAATTATTACGGTCCTTTTTGACTCTTTTTTTTTAAAAAAAAATTTGGACAAAAATAGTTAAATTTGGAATCTATAAATTCATTAATTATTTATGAACTGAACTAAAGTCTAAAGTTTTATGTACTTTTCGAAACAAGCTTGACTCCAATACAATATTCCCGGGTTATATATTCTGTATGCTTTCCAAAAGCAGACAAACTTTAGCAATTAACTCTAATAAAATTATGATACGTGACTTAAAATTTTGACTTCAAAATTAATAACTCATGTGATTTTAATTAAAAAGTTATAAATATATTCAAATTTCAACAATTGGATTAAAAGTATATGAATGGTTGAGTTGAGTGAATTGTGTTTATTTAAAAGGGAAATGTTATCTTATGCCCTAACGACTAGAATTTTACTAAAACAGGAAACTCAAAAAATACATAATCATTGTATTAATTGTTTTGTTTCTGCCTATATATTTATTGACTTTCTTAATATAATAAATTTTTAATTGTTAACATGTGTTCTCATGGCAGGTTAACACTACCTTTATTTAAATTAGCTTGTGATATAACAGTAATAGATAAAAATGAATTAGCTTGTGATATAATAGTAATAGATAAAAGTGAGTGATTGAGTTAAAATGATATAGTGTCTTTGACTTTCTTTTTTTTTTTTTTTCTTTAATTTTTTTTTGACAAAAATTGTAAAATTTGGAATCTATAAATTAATTAATTATTTTTAAACTAAACTAAAGTTTTATCTACTTTTTCGAAACAAGCTTGAGTGCCTATTTGGAAGAGCTTCTTTACTTGGTAAAAGAGTTTTTTTTAATTAAAAAATCTCTTTTTAAAAAAATTTATATTGTTTGATTATTATTCGGTAGAGCTTTTGAATGATTAAAAAAATTATTTTACATCAACTTTGAGAAGCTCAAATTTTAGGCTTTTACAAATAGATCTTTTTGAGCTTTTTTAATAACACTAAAATGTCCAATATAACTCTTTAAAATAGTTTTTGAATATTTTGGTAATCCTACCATTTAAAAAAGCCTTTTCTAATTGACAACCAAACGGCCAACAACTTCCCATTAAAAGCTTTACTTGTAAAATGTCTACTTTAAAAGATCTACTCCTAAAACAACTTCTTGAAGAAGCTCTTCCAAACGGAGCCTGACTCCAATATAATATTCGTTGGGTGTATATTTTGTATGCTTTCCAAAAGCAGACAAACTTTACTACTTTAGCAATTAACTTTAATAAAATTATGATATGTGACTTAAAATTTTGACTTTAACATCAACCACCCATATGATTTTAATCCAAGAGTTATAAATGCATTCAAATCTCAACCATTGGATTAAGAGTAGATGAATGGTTGAGTTGAGTGAATTGTGTTTATTTAAAAGGGTAATATTATCCTGTGCCCTAACGACTAGAATTTTACTAAAACAGGAAACCCAATAAATACACAATCACTGAATTAATTGTTTTGTTTCTACCTATATATTTATTGAATTTCTTAATATAATAAATTTTTAGTCGTTAACATATGCCCTCACAATAGTCGGTAGGTTAACACTACCCCTTTTTAATTTAGCTTGTGATATAACAGTAATAGACAAAAGTGAGTGATTGAGTTAAAAAGATAGAGTGTCTTTGTTCATGACACTACCCTACACTAACAATGAACTTTTTAAGATATAGTTTTGTCCCCAAATTTCAACACCTACTATTACTTGATCTTTTTTGATGCTTGTCTTTGTTAACTTTATTAGGTGTATCTAGCAATTCTTTCCAGAATCTGGTCTTTGTCAACGCGGTGGTTATTCTTTATAACAATCAATAATAAAATCAAAATGATTTTTTTTTTTTTTGAAGTAAAAAATGAAAATGATGTTATTATTATTATTATTATTAAAAAACAGAGAAGAAAAAAGCAGAACATAACACGTTGGTAGAAATGACAGCGATGATAAATTCCTCTTCAACTGGTTGGTTCAGTTTATCTTTACAGTGAAATTACATTGTATCTTTTCTGGGGTTTTAATATATATATATATATTTTGTATATGATAACGTTCAAAAGCTTCCCTCTCTCAGAGAGATAGAGAGAGAGAGAGACAGAGTCAAATAGTCAATCAAAGCACACATGAAACAAGCTCAATAGAAACGGACACCTTATCCGTGATTCTCCGCTGTCTCTCTGTAAACACACTCACTGTCTCTTCTGTCAAAAATATCTCTATATTTATTATTATTATTAATTCATTTGTTTTCTTTTATATTAATTATCATACACGAAATCAAATTCTTAGCTTTCACGAGATTGTTAAAATATTAGCTTAATTTTTTGGATTCTAGCTTGCTTGTTGTCGTTCTCTGTGTGTATATATATAGATAGTGGGGATAATTAGGCCACAGGAACTCACATGTCCTTGATCTTTGTACTGTTTCAGTGGCTTCTTTGTACTAAAAGTGTGTGTTCAGTGAGCCGTGAAGGGTTTCATTGGACTTCGTTTTTATCAAGTTGATAGATTTTCGAAATTTTGGGTTCTGGGTATTGTTTGTAATCGGTTGTTTTGTTGTTCTTGTTTCGTTATTTACGGATAGGATTATCTGGGGTGGTGTTTGTCAATTGTGAAGGCTTTGATTATCTTGTGTTGAATTTTGAACTCCAGATGTTTGCTTAAAGTTCTTTTGATCAATTACTCAAATTTGGAAAATTTCTGAGCCTGGATATTCTGATCATGAATGTTCCAATTCTTTTTATTAATGAACTTGGAAGTGTTAGCTTAGTGTCTGTTTTTTTTTTTTTTTTTTTTTTAAGAGTCTGTTTTGTGTTATTTTACTTTGATTTACTCAAAATTTGGAGGTCTTTGATCTGAATTTTCAATGAAAATGAAGGGCTGTTTCTTCTTTATGGTCTTGCTTGTGTTTCTCTTTTGTGGTATTGCTGTGGGCAAGGAGTGTACAAACACTCCTCCTGCGCTCTCGTCACATACTCTTAGATATGAGCTCTTATCATCAAAAAATGAGTCGTGGAGAGAAGAGGTATTCTCTCATTACCATTTGACACCAACTGATGACTCTGCGTGGTCTAATTTGCTACCAAGAAAGGTTTTAAGAGAGGAAGATGAATTTAGCTGGACAATGATGTATAGGAAAATGAAAAACCAGGGTGATTCTAAATTGTCCGGAGATTTCCTTAAGGAAGTGTCATTGCATGACGTTAGGCTGGATTCGAATTCATTGCATTGGCAGGCACAACAAACAAATTTGGAGTATCTATTGTTGTTAGATGTTGATAGTTTGGTTTGGAGTTTTAGGAAAACAGCGGGTTTGCCAACACCAGGGAAGGCTTATGGAGGGTGGGAGGACCCAACTTGCGAGCTCCGGGGTCATTTTGTAGGTATAAATTTAGTTTTTGATTCTTGTTAAGTATGGCTTCAGTATCCTAACTATTCTGTCACTTATTTCACTGTGTTAATATATTGTTTGCCTAACTTGCTTGTGGATCTTAAAGGGCATTACTTGAGTGCATCGGCACAAATGTGGGCGAGCACCGACAATGATAGTCTCAAAGAGAAAATGTCTGCAGTTGTTTCTGCTCTATCCAACTGTCAAAAGAAAATGGACACAGGATATCTTTCTGCTTTTCCATCTGAGCAATTTGATCGTTTTGAAGCTGTAAAACCTGTCTGGGCTCCATACTACACCATTCACAAAGTAAATACTACTTTTTTTTGTTGTTTCAGAAGATGCAATTAATGTATTTAGATTTTACGAAAGTTATATAATTTGCCTTAAATTGGTATGCTTTGATAGATCATGGCAGGCTTATTGGATCAATATACATTTGCTGATAATGCCCAAGCCTTGAAGATGACAACATGGATGGCTGAGTATTTTTACAACCGTGTTCAAAATGTAATAACTAAATACAGTGTGGAAAGACACTGGTACTCGCTTAATGAAGAAACTGGTGGAATGAATGATGTCCTCTACCGACTATTCATCGTAACGGTAGGTAATCTTGTATATGTAAATCCACTATTCGCTTGTCTGAATCTTTGTTTCATTAACATGTTTGAAATTGTGTAGGGAACTTGATAGATATAAGTATCAGCAGGAATGTCAATATTTAACTTATTGAACATTTTTTATTCTGAAAGTATCGTTTTATAGTGTGTATCATAAATTTTGCTTTCTGTTTGAATGCCTATATGCACATCTCCTTTGTTTTGACAGTCAGAAGTCTTATCCGATAATTTGTCAGATTGAAAATGTGTCATGGAAAATAGGCTTGGGATATCTATGGCATGATAGCTTCACATAACTTCTTTTGTTTTTCATATTTTATGATTGAATAGTCGGTTATATATAAAACATCTATTTTGACTGAAGAGTCACCACATTTGTATGTGGCTAAATAGGAATTAACCTATACTGACTGGTTTTTAACTGTGTTTCTAATGACGTCCTCAAATTTTATAATACATGGTGAGGAAAAAGAACACAGGGTTCTAGGTTATAGGTTGTGGCATGTTTTCATTCAGGTTTGATTTTGTAATCATGGTAGCATATAACTATTGCATAAATTTTGACATGAGCTTTTTTGTTACTGTGCCAGCAAGATCCAAAACATTTGCTGTTGGCTCACCTTTTTGACAAACCATGCTTTTTGGGATTGCTTGCAATACAGGTAACTCTCATCATTTTGCTGTTTATTGGCACTTCGATCATTTTGGTATGCTTGTTTCACACCAGATTTGACCTAAGAATAACTTGACAATATACTGTTCCCGGATGAGAGATCCGAGAAATATTTCTTTTTTTCTACTGATTGATCGTTCTAATTGATTCATTCTCTTATCAATATAAATCTTGTTACTGATGTATGTACTTGTGCATATTTTGGTGAGGAAGCTGTAGCTGACATCCTTTCCTCTCTAGTTAAGTGGCAGATTTGAGGTAGCTGCAGATATGACTAGGGTTGAAATTTTATAGAACTCGATAACTTGCAAAAGCTTCAATTTCTGGACATCTAGAAAACATGGGTTAGATCCTGGGGTATAAGATGTAGTGTTTTGGCTTATCTGGGGAAAGAAAATCTGAATTAGCAACACACTGACTTCTGTGCTAGATGTGCATTGCAGCAGACAGGACAAAATGTACCTGAGAACCTGTCAGTGGCGTTGATCACACAATGCTCATGCACTATGAGATACTGTTTTGTGTGCTAGAATTGCGTCGTGCATACATTATAACTATGTTTTTGTTTTTTTAGCTGTTTTGTCTGTTTTACAAGTAACAATGAGTGAAAAACTCAATCGTTGACTCAGAGATACATTCCTAATTATCTATGTAACTAAACATATGAGCCAAAACACTTGAAATATTTATGGTGCGAGACAGATCTAGAGAGAAAACCCTAGACCTAGAGTATGAGAGTATAATTGTCTTCTTAAAATGTAAGAGTCAATGGTAATTTTTATGAGTAGCAGAGTGATTGGAGAATAAGGAGTTCTCTTCTTGCACTCCATTTATCTTATATTGATGAGTCTCTACTACTATTTTCATGGTCCAATGAGGGTGTGTCTTGTGTATTTTTCCTTTGTTCTTATTTCTCTTGTTTGCATGCAATTTCGTTTTACGAGGCATAGAGTTAGACTGTAAGGGATTTTCTCCTATTTTACAACATTGGAGAGGCAAGATTGAGTTCCTTGTCCAGGATATTAAGTTTAAGGGGTAAACATTTTGAAAGTGGTAGAAGAAGAAAATAACGCTAATCTTTAACTTTTTTCTTTATTCTTGATCTTAATTCGTTGAATTTCTTTTCTTTTGCTCATAGGCTGATGACATATCTGGCTTCCATGCCAATACACATATTCCTATCGTTATTGGATCTCAAATGCGATATGAAGTCACTGGTGATCCACTTTACAAGGTAAATTGCTTAATATGAATATTGTATTATCCAAAATGTCATAATATGATTATCTTTTTAATCTAAAATACCATACTCAGCAAAGCCTGACATAATTTTAATTGCTTATTTTCATGCTAAATTACATTTGCTTGCTTCACCGCTGCCTAACTTGCCTTCCTTCTCCCCATTGACATTTTATGGAGCTTGACCTTAATCTTTAGCTCCCATAATCCCATTTATTTAATCTTTATACTTGGTGATTAAATAGACTATACCTTTTCCTTTGGCAACTATTTTAATTGAAATAAAGGATTTTCATAGAAGTTCTAACGGACTTTTAATTTTTGATCTTCTAACTTTTGTGTGCTAGGTGATAGGGACATTCTTCATGGACATCGTTAACTCTTCTCACAGTTATGCAACTGGAGGAACATCAGTCCACGAATTCTGGTACTGATACTAGGCACTTTGGGTTTAAATTTCTGTTCGTTCATCAATATGCTTCTGTCCCTACCTGAAATTTCATGCTCTTTTTTTTTTTTTGTTTTTTTAATAACAGTTACTTTATAGCTTCTCATAGAAAAGAAAACAGTTAAGTAGCTTTTTGTGTATACTCCATCTGATTATTTGTTGGTTCTGTCTCAATATTCTAATCCTGTATTTTCTTGATATCCTTCCCTCTATAACGAGTAGGAGGGAACCAAAGCGATTGGCAAGCACTCTAGATACGGAAAATGAAGAATCATGCACCACTTATAACATGCTGAAGGTATACCCATTGCTTGTGAACTCTTGAAGGTGAAGATGAAGATGAACTTTTTATTATATAAAATCTGTGGAAATTTGATTTCTGATCCATAACATATTATAATGAGTTATTTTTGAAATATCCTTTCAAATTTTGAACTTGTTTATTATTATTTATTTTTTTGAAATGCATTATTGCCATAATTGGGTAATTATGTATAACCAGTGATAGAATGATATTAACGGCTGAAATATACTAATTATCTCCTCAATGTCACTGCATTTTTTGCTTCAGAAATAATCGTATCGTGTTCGTGTTTTGTTGCATATTGCTTGGTTTGGTTATGGTTAGTGTCAGCATGTAACATCCAAGTTACTTGATTTTCCAGGTCTCCCGCAATCTGTTTAGATGGACCAAAGAAATTGCATATGCAGATTATTATGAGCGTGCCTTGACAAATGGTGTACTTGGCATCCAACGGGGAACAGAGCCTGGAAAGATGATTTACATGCTTCCACTAGCTCCTGGAGTTTCCAAGGCCAAAAGCTACCATAGTTGGGGAACAAAGTTCGATTCATTTTGGTGCTGTTATGGCACAGGTCTGAGATTTATTGTCCTTGACCAACTTTGGCTTTCATGATACATTGAATTGCCTGTTTTTTCCCATTCATCACAATCTTATTCTTTTTTTTTTTTTTTTTATATTTATTTTTTTTTTATATCTTATGATTTACTTTCTCTTCGGTTGAAGCCATTGATGTTATATCTATTACATTGATCTGGCCATATAATTTATATTCTCCTTGCTGCCAATGTAGGAATTGAATCATTCTCGAAATTAGGAGATTCAATATATTTTGAAGAGGAAGGAAAACTTCCTGGTCTTTACATCATCCAGTATATATCAAGCTCGCTTGATTGGAAATCTGGACAGATTGTGGTCAATCAGATAGTTGATCCTGTTATTTCTTCAGATCCTTTGCTTCGAGTGACACTGACAATCTCTTCGAAAGAGGTACTAATTGCATTTAACTTTTGAGTTTTGAGCCACACTGAAGTTATTGCTGTTATTATTTCTTTTTGTTTTAAGTAACAAAAGATTTAAATTATTGTAATGAGATATGACTATAAATGTATATCTTATCTTTCCTCACTAGAAAGAAAAATAAACTATAGTTATGAAAAAGAATCAACATGAATTATAGCATCTTCCTTTATATTTTTCTGCTTCACTTTATCCTTTATTTTTAAATTACAATTCCAATTGAGAAAATTTATCTACTTAAAGAGAGTGGGTGGCACGATAAGGTCCCTCTCAAAATTGATCCCCAATTATCTTGTATTACAATAGACTGTCTGAACCACCCGATGGCCAGAGCAAGACTTTTAAGAACCTAAAGGAAACATAAATTATCCAAATAGGAAGGTTGCGATAATAAAGTAAAAATTGATATATAGAAACACATAAATATTTTAGCGGGTGCAGTTTTGCTGGATTAGGAGTAAAAGCCTACGAATAGAAGTTTTTAACTTGATAACGGGGAAAAACTGAAGACAAGGAACCATTCTGAATGCTGGATCTGATTTATGCAGGGAGCAGGACAATCATCTTCCTTGAATTTGCGGATACCTAGTTGGACATATTCAAACGGTGCCAAGGCAACATTAAACGGTCAGAGTTTGCCTCAGCCAGTTCCAGGTATGGAAGAAAATTAATGCATGTTTCTTTCTCAATGTCTTACTTTGGCAAGAGAAAATGGTTTCATGATGTCTTGCCTCTGTAGTTTCTTTTTGTACTTTGTTATTCAGGTCCTTTTCACATGTGTCCTGTAAATTTTTGTTTAATAATGGCATGTGATCCATGGAAATACATTCGTTATGCAGGCAATTTCCTCTCAGTCACTAGAAAATGGAGCTCTGGTGACAAATTAAACCTCGAGCTGCCCATTACTCTAAGGACAGAGGCTATAAAAGGTATCTTCATTGAATGATTTACCCGTACAATTCCTTACATGTTAGTCCCTAGTATAGCTTTTTCTCTGATAGTATTGATATAGTGTGTGGAAGATTTTGATGTTTATTTGACATGGTTTCATTGTCCAGATGACCGGCCTCAGTATGCTTCGATCCAGTCGATACTTTATGGTCCTTATCTGCTTGCGGGTCATAGCACCGGGGACTGGGACATCAAGACTGGGTCAGCTAAATCTCCTTCGGATTGGGTAACTCCAGTCCCCACCTCATACAATCAACATCTAGTTACCTTTTCCCAAAAATCTGGAGACTCGACTTTTGTCTTAACAAACTCAAACCAAACCCTTACAATGACAAAATTCCCTGAATCTGGCACTGATGCTGCTCTTCATGCCACTTTCAGACTCATCTTAAGTGACACATCTTCCTCAGAATTGTCTTCAGTTAAAGATTATATCGGCAAATCAGTCATGCTCGAACCATTTGATTTCCCAGGAATGCTTGTAGCCCAGGAAGGAAATGATAATAAGCTTGTCGTCACAGATTCTCCTAGTGAAGGGGAATCTTCTGTTTTTCAATTGGTTGCAGGATTGGATGGAGGTAATGAAACAGTATCAATGGAGTCAAAAAGCCAAGAGGGTTGCTTTGTCTCTGGTGATACCAAGTATGGTGCAGGCATGACGGTCAGCTGCAGTGAAGAGTCATCGGAGGCCGGATATAAAGAGGCTGCAAGCTTCATAATTGGTAAAGGAATTAGTCAGTATCATCCCATCAGCTTTGTGGCGAAAGGAGCCAAGAGGGATTTTCTTCTGCAACCATTACTAAGCTTCATAGATGAGTTTTATACCGTGCATTTCAACATTCAAGTTTAAAGTAGTTTAGTTTGGACAGAACAGAAAAAGGCCTTGCTTTGCTCCGGTCTATAACTTGGCAAAATGCAGATGGGTATGCCTCACTAAATAATGTAGAGGAGAACCAGGAAGAAATCTGGAAAAATAAACATAGTGCCAGTCTTGTTGGCATGATTTTAGATGTATTCTTGACATTAGCTGGAAAAAATTCACTGCAGTCGATGATGATATAGTTGATTGAATTTGAGTTTAAGATTCAGTGTCAAATTATAAACCTATCATTTGGAATAAGATCATGTTTGATGCTGTCAAAAAATGAAACATAAACCTGTTAGAATACAATTACAACATTAACATTTTTCAATCCATCTTTGCATAAGTCTGTTGATGTCCCCAGAGGATCCCATTATAATATATAACAGAATCAATAAAAAGACCTTCTCATACCAAGTAAAAACTCTTTATTTCCACAACTGTTGTTCATCATACATGAATTTACTTAAAGAAAGAAAATGTTAGAATTGATCAGCTACGATCCATCATCAACTCTTCACTCAGCCCCGACCAAAGATAGAAGACGATTGTGCTCTCAGTCCCTGCCGTGCTTTCAGTCATGTTAGTGTAAGAGTGCAATGTTACCACTGACTTGTAAAAAATGAATATGAACATCCTGTTCAATACTTAAATCCAAAGAAAACAACCACACAGGATAAAGGACAAAGGGGAGATCGTAAAACTTGAATACGAAGACACCCCATTCGAAGAGCATGATATGCAGCACAACTTCAGTCAAGAAACCAAGATATTACGATGACCTTAACACACACACAACTACAATAATTTCAAAATCTGCTGGGTTGTATGCATTCGATATTCTTTACATGAAACAACTTGGGTACGGCTAACAAAAACGATTGGCATCTGTATGGTCAAAAGAAGTTCAATATAATCAGCAAAAACCATTTAAGATAAATCAAAAATCCAAAAATGTATCAAGTCAATGTGAAATCAGAGCAACAATATTATTGACTATAGCATAGCTTATATTTTCAAGATTTTATGTTCAGAGAACTTGACAACTTGTACTGTATCAAGCTTACTAAACTTAGAAATTCGCTAAATACAAAATTCCGAAAATCAGAGATCTTGAACTCGAAAAAATTTATGAAATCCACTTAATATCATAGGCTCATAGCATGGGCACACCATTGAGGACTCTTTCACTATCATGATTCAGTCAAGCTATAGAATTTAAAAATTAAATTGATTGTAAACGAAACAACAAATAAAAACCCATGTAAACACAAACATAATGTACCTAAACTTAGAAATTAGAAACCATGATTTCAAGTCAGAAAACTGCGACAGATAATATATATATGTAGAGGCTCAGATTCGAGTTTGATCATCACAGACAAGAGCCAAACCCCACTTCCACCATGGCTGCAGCAACGAGTTGGCAGTGAAAGTAACCGATGTCACAAACCCCATATCCCGAATTATTGTAATGTAATACTTCAAAATAAATAAATAAATAAATAAATAAACTAGTTGGCAGCGAAAGCCACCGATTTGACAGACACCCAGAAGCTACCCCGCCATGAGAAGCCAAGGTTTGACACCGCCTGATCATTTGACTTCATCAGAAACACTATAATCACAGCCTCGTTAGAACAAAAAAAACAAACGCAACCTTAGTCACAGAGAGAGAGAGAAAGAGGAGAAAAACTTGGATGGGACGATCTCAGAGAAGAGATTGTTTGGATTCAACAAATCACTGGCTTCGCTACCATCAGAGAGAGAAGAGCAGCAACCAGCGGCCATCTCTCTGAGAGCAAAACCTCATTAAGAAGTCAACATACAAGAACCCTTGTTGGTTGTTATATTCTCAGTTCTTCAATTGATACTGGTCCCCAAGCTTGAGGTTATTTTGGTCACAACATCATAGCTGGCAATATAATTCCAACTAACGTACCTGAGCGGCTGAGACAAATAAACGGGTTCAAATTTACATAATCACATAATCTGTTGGTCGCGTTTAAATTAGCGGCGGGTACGATCCGTGGTTAACCAAAACAAAACAAATTTAAAAAGTTAGAAAGCACGGGGAAATTTAGAAAAAATAGTTTCCGAATGCTGAATATTTTGAAAATTTTCACAAGTATATTACATTATTTTTATTTTTATTTTTTTATTATTATTTTTTTATTATTATTTTTTTTATCATCTATACAAAAGATCTCATTAAAATTTATTAAATTTTATCATGTTATGAATGGTTTGGACATAAGATTTATATAGAAAGGTTTGCATATGAGAAGTCTCGTATATAGATATTATATACGAACTCATTTTTCATCATTTGGATCAAAATATAAGGGTTGTTGTGTAAGTGGTGGGATAGGAGAGAGAATATATAATAATTTTAGGACTAATTGCACAAACATCCCCTAACATTAGACATAATTACACGTATATGGAACTTTTACCCATTATTACACAAACCTCCCCTGCCATTAGTGGTCAACGGTTAAACTTAACCGTTGACCACTTTTCCATTTAAAAAGTCTAAAATGCCCCTACTGTGTAATTTATTATTTTAAATAGTTAATTAAAAAAAGATCCAGCTTTTATTAAAAAAAAATTCATATTTTATTTCAAAAAAATACATATTTTATTTTTAAAAACAAATATATATATATATATATATATATATATTTTTTTTTAAATCCAGATTTTTTTTTCTTCTATAGATGGATTTTTTCCAATCTAAAAAAAAATAAATAATAAAAAACTTATAAATCAAATTCTAAAATAAATAAAAAATCAAAAACCAATTTTTTTTTTTTTTTCTTTCATCCATACTGCCAAAATAAGAAATGAAAATGCCCATAAGTAATTAAATTATGGCAGTATGGATGAAAGAAAAGAAAAAGAGAAAATTGGTTTTTGATTTTTTATTTATTTTAGAATTTGATTTATAAGTTTTTTATTATTTATTTTTTTTAGATTGAAAAAAATCCATCTATAGAAGAAAAAAAATCTGGATTTAAAATATATATATATATATATATATTTGTTTTTAAAAATAAAATATGGATTTTTTTGAAATAAAATATGAATTTTTTTTAATAAAAGCTAGATCTTTTTTTAATTAACTATTTAAAATAATAAATTAAACAGTAGGGGCATTTTAGACTTTTTAAATGGAAAAGTGAGTCAACGGTTAAGTTTAACCATTGACCACTAATGGCAGGGGAGGTTTGTGTAATAATGGGCAAAAGTTTCATATACGTGTAATTATGTCTAATGTTAGGGGATGTTTGTGCAATTAGTCCATAATTTTATATCAGGGGGTTTGTAGGTGGGAAGCCTTTTATATATAAAATATATATAAATGGCTCCCAGATCAGCGGCTCGAATCCTAACAATGACAAAAGTTTTCAAGAAAATGTCTGGTCCCGAATTAATAAATATTGTCAATATATATATATATATATATATATATATATATATATAATCTTTCCACTGTCAGTTTGTCCTGATATAAAATATATCAGGACAAAAAATGTGGACTATAGATTATAGAGAAGTTTTGATAAGTGCATACACTTTGAGTCAAAGTATGTAAATCTAATGGTTCACATTCTTCGTCCTAATATATTTTATATCAGAACGAACTGATAATAGAAAATTTGTATATATATATATATATATATAGGGTAAAATTTATAAGTAACCAAACAATTAGGAGGTTTATAGTTTTTAGCTAGAATTAGTGTTTTGATTGTTTTTTTTTTTTTTTTTATCAAAAAATCCACTTTTTGGATAAAATTGCCCTTCTTTTTAATTTATTTTTATTTTTAAAGATTAATTTTCTTTATATTATATATATATATAACTTTTTTTCTCTATTTCTTTTTCTTTTTCTTCTTCTTCTTCCCAGACCTCTATCTTCTTCTTCTACAATTTTTTTTGCCCTTGTGTGTTTAATTGTGTTACACCTCGTGTGTTTAATTGATTTACACTTGGTCTTGCTCTCGTGTGTTTAATTGAGTTGCTATGGTGTGTTTAATTGGGTTTAATTGGTATGCCCTAGTGTGTTTAATTGGGATGCCATGGTGGGTTTAATTGATTTACACCCGGTGCTGCCCTGATGTGTTTAATTGGTTGGCTTGGTGTGTTTAAAGAAATCTGGAAAAATTTCCAGATTTGAATAGATTTGGAAATTTTTAAGATTTCCTCATACCAAAAAAAATTAAAAAACCTTTGAAGAGATTTGGATGGATTTTCAGATCTCTTCAAAAAAAAAAAATAAAAATAAAAATAAAAATAAAAATAAAAATAAAAAAAAACAAAAACTAAAAAACCTTTGAAGAGATCTAGAGAAAAAAAATTAACTTTTTTTTTAATCATCATCATCATCATCAAAAATTCCCTAGTTCATCATCAATCTCAAACAACATCTTCATCATCAATCTCAAGCAACAACAGTACAACACCAATCCTCATCAAAAAAACTTCTTTTTTTTTTTCCAATGATTGGAGGTGATCTCCAATGGATGTCACCAGCCAAACAAAAAAAATTTATAAAAAAAAAAAATAAGAAGAAGAACAGATCTAGAGAAGAAGAAGATCACCGCCCAAACAAAAAAAATAAAAAAAATTTAAGAAGAAGAAGAAAGAGGAGAAATTTTTCTTAACAAATGGGTTTTGAGAGAAAAAGAAGAGAGAGAAGTAGAGAGAAGAGAGAGAAGTAAAATAAAGAAAGTGTTTCGATCAAAGAAAGAAGAAAAGGGAAAACAAGGGTAATGGAAAAATAAGGGGCGATTTAGTATCTACAATGGATTGTTTGATTTATCAAACAATCCGCTTAAACCATCTCCAATGTATATGTCAATGCCAATGCTAAATTTGGCACAAAAAAGAGTAAAATGTTATATTTGACACATCAATTTAGCATTGTGCTCCAATATATAATCTTATTTAAAATGCTATTTTTATTATTTTATTAATTAAAATTATAAAAGTAAACACTTACTATTAATGCATTTATTATTCTTTTAATTTTCCAATACAAAATTCCATTAATACATTCATTATTTCATTTAAAATATATATATAATGGTATTTTTGTAATTAAAAAAAGGGCATTTATTGCTATGACAAATTTGACATATGCTATATTGTGTGCCAAATTTGGCACACAATATAGTATATGCCAAATTTGGCACATCATTTGGTACTGCATTGAAGAATGATTTTTACACCCTGTGCTAAATTTTAGCATTGGCACAGTATTAGAGATACTCTTACTAATCCTGGCTAAAAACAATAAAGCCCCTAATTTTTTGGTTAAAAAGGGGTATTTCTTTATATATATATATCCTATCAGTGCATCCTGATAGAATTATATAAAGACATTGAATGTGAGCCACTCGTTTTACATACTTTGACTTAGTATGTATGCATTTGTCAAATCATTGTTATAAATGAGTGGTTCACGTTCAATATCCTGATAAAGTTATATCAGGATGCACTGATAGGAACGGGACCGTATATATATATATACAGTTTTTCTATTATCAGTTCAAAATAATATAAAATATATCAGTTCCTTGCATGTGGGCCATTGGATTTAAAAGATGCATTGACAAGTGCATGCAGCCAAGTCAAAGTATTTAAATCCAATGGCTCACATGCAAGGAACTGATATATCTTTTGTCAGTTCGAACTGATAATATAAAAATTGTATATATATATACATATTTTTTATTATCAGTTCGTCATGACAATAAATATATCAGGACGAAGAATGTGGACCACTAGATTTACATACTTTGACTTAAAGTGTATACACTTATCAAAATTTCTCCATAATCTATGGTCCACATTTTTCGTCCTGACATATTTATTGTCAGGACAAACTGACAATAGAAAGACTGTATATATATATATATATATATATATATAAGTAATTACTAGGAACCTACCTGAGGTTTGTTAATTGACACTCAAAAACAACTTTATCAATAATTGACACTCACCTCCCCTCCCATTAAAGTTTGACAAAGTTTGACTGTTAACTTTAAAATATCAAAGGGTAATATCGTCTTTTAACAATTAAATCTTTTTAAAAAAATTAATTAAAAAAATTTAAAACAAAAAAAAACCGGTTTTTTTTTTCTTAAAATGAATCTTCATCATCATCTCAAAAAAGCTGTGGTCGTGGTCTAAGAGGTATGAAGGAGCTGTATAGGAAAGGCATGGTGCATCCATCACCGCCAACATATCCGACCACCAGTCCTTCCTTCCCGCCGCCATCCTCACCCTTGCAGTCGCCCTCTCAACCCAAGACAGAAAGGTCTTCTCTTACCTCATCTCTTGCTCCTCCGTCAACGACTTTCACGGCCACCATTAAAACACAACCCACCGCCAGAAGATCGTTTCTTTCGCCAAAACCAGAACCATCGGTGGCGGCGGCAGTGAAAGCAGCAACAACGATCACCCGCCGGTTTTCAACTGCGATTGTTTCAGGTGTCATATGAGTTACAAGGTCAGGTGGGACAACTCGCCAAACCAGAAATTGATACATGAAATCATCGATGTCTTTGAAAAATAATGCTGTGGGACTTTGTGAGATACTCTCCAGATCTAAAAAAAAAAATAGAAGTGAGAACCCAGATCGATTGAGGAGAGAACTCCATCTGATGGAGCTCACCATCTCATCGGAGATGGAGCTCGAAAGCTCCAATGGAGCAGATCTTGGAAACCAGAATTGCTAACTTTTTTTATGTTTGGAAATATTTTGATTTCTGGTTTGTGCTTTGGTATTCGATTTGTGTTTGGGATTGAAAGAATCTGAAGAATTTGGGTTTGTGAAGTTATCATATTGTTTTGATTGATTATATATGTTGGGTGTTGGAGTGGAGAATTGATGAAGATGAGTTTGTGAAGAACTGAAGATTGATGATCTGTGTTTGTGAAGAACCGAAGAATGATGAATCTGGGTTTTGTAAAGATTGATGATCTCCATCGATTTCTTGTTTTTTTTTTTTTTTTAATTGAGATCAATCTATCTATTTTTTTGTAATTTCTTTTTAATGAATATATTTCTACCGTCCATGGAGATTTTAAAGATGAATTAAATTTTAATTTCTATTTTAAATTTTTATTCAAAATTTTTAAAATATGTTGAACTAACGACCACATATTTTTTGAGATGATGATGAAGATTCATTTTAAGAAAAAAAAAAGTTTTTTTGTTTAAAATTTTTTTAATTAATTTTTTTTAAAAAAAATTAATTGTTAAAAGACGATATTACCCTTTGATATTTTAAAGTTAACGGTCAAACTTTGTCAAACTTTAATAGGAGGGGTGGTAAGTGTCAATTATTAATAAAGTTGTTTTTGAGTGTCAATTAACAAACCTCAGGTAGGTTTCTAGTAATTACTTCATATATATATGTACAGTGAGTCTCTTATGAGGGATCCCTTATTTTAATTTCGGTAAGGACCGTGATGAAAACATATTGACTTTAATGAATTTTAATCTAAATTTTTTTGTGCATGATGATTTCAATGAAATATACATATGAACAAAATTTGAGAATTTTCCGAGTATTAGAACTATTTTTCTTGAATTTTCCTATATTTCGCATATTTTCCGATGCCTTCATATTTAACAAAATTTGGATAAATAGTTCTAGTACTCAGAAAATTCTCAAATTTTGTACGTAAGTATATTTCATTGAAATCATCATCCTCAAAAAAATTCAAATTAAAATTCATTAAATTCAATGTGTTTTCATCATGGTCCTTACCGAAATTAAAATAAGGGATCCCTCATGAGAGACTCACTGTATATATGTATACATATATAAATGTATACATATATAAATGTTTAAGTCAGTGCACACTGATATAACTTCATTAGTACGTTGGATGTAAACCATTAAATTTACATACTTTGACTCAAAGTTTATACACTTGTCAAAGCTTACCCATAATCAGTGGTCCATATGTATTGGTACTGATGTGAACGGGAGCATATATATGTAATATATATATATATATATATATATATAAATATGTGAATATTTCACTTTGTACTTTGTATTTTTCCTCCAATTTTATGAAGTATACGTGCACATATGACTTTTATTTTTGTTTTGGAGATGGAAGACCAAAACTTATCTTTAATTTGGACTATATTATTAACATTTGGTCGTAATTGTTATTATTATTATGGATTATATTTAGAATTATGATAAAATGTATTATGAATTATTTGGACTTCCGTTTATATTATGAAGTTAAATATATATATTTCAAATGAGTGGTGTTATTGGCACACCTCCTACTGATCTATTTTATGCCTCACTTGTTTAAATTTTGATTTAATTAAATAAAGTTAAATGTTTTTATTAATTTATTTTATTTATTTCCAAAACTATCCTTTTACTTATTTTTCAAACTTAATAAACCCCATATCTAATATCTTTATCTATCTCAGATCTCGTCTTTCTCTCACCTTTCATGAACGGATTTATTTTTTCTTCTTCTTATTTCTTTTTTAGTTTTTTTTTTATTTTTTTATTATTTTATTTTATTATTATTTTTTTTAACATCAAGCTTTATAAAACAGGTCAGGAAGTCATAAGACAAAGAACAAGCAAACAACCCCAAGAAAAGAGCAAAGAACATAGCAACCTAAGACAAAATACACAGAGAAAAAAATGAAACAGCCCACAAACAAAACGAAACAATAAGCAAAGAGCAAATATTTGTTTTGATTATCATCATTTCACTTTCAGATTCTAAAAGATTAATAAGATTAAATAATAATCAATATCTCATCAGTCTAATGCACCCCAAGTGTTTGATTTATTGTTTAAATAGGATCCATACAAGTATTTTTAGGGTTTAAGAGTTATAAAAAAAAAAATCAAGAAAAGGATTAAAAGAACCTTTTTTTTTTTTTTTTTTTAATTTAATTAATTAATTAATTTATTTATATATATATTTTTTAAAGGAATGTGGGGTTTTATTAGATTTACTTTATAGAATTTTTTTTTTCTTAAATCGTATGTCTCTTTTAGTAATTTTGATAAAGGAAATAAAATAATACTAAATAATTTAAAATTTGGGGCATGAATAGATTAGTAGGGAGTGTGCCAATAGCACCACTCATTTTAAATACTTAGAGTTGTCGAATTATGGTCCAAAATGCCCATACAGTTAAACACAGGTAAAAATTTTAATAGGCCCAAAACCATTTTAAATCAAACCGACTCGAACAGGAAAAAGCAAGTTCAAGTCAAGTCGAATCACCTTGTTAAGACGAGTCAATCCGATTAAAAAAAAATGAAAACCGAGTACAAGTGAGTCATAGACGGTTTTGACAAAAAACCGAATTGACTTGACTCGCACCCACCCCTAGTTTAAATTAACGAGTTGTGTCGGGTTCTATTAACAGGTTGACGGGTGACCCGTGTATATCGTCTATATAATGGTAAATTTATAATTTTAAATTATTGAATATAATTGAAATTTTACTCATGGTATATAATAGATTTTATGGAAATTAATGTATTAAATAAGTCAATCCTCTTTGACCCGATCCGGCCAATTATTAAACATGTCATCTATGTAACATGTTTTACTAATTGTGTTATATCGGGTTTGAGAGGATTAACCCACTTAATTGAACATGTCATATCGAGTTTAGCATAAAAATTACAAGCGTGACTTGATGGATGAATGCTCATACACATACCACTTAACTAAAAGTTTAATATTTCATCTAATCATACAAGACTACATCATGTTTTGATCGGAAAGACCATCCAAACTTGCACATAAAATATTAACAAAAGTTTTAAGTTCTCGACCAACTCACATTATACTGTCTTATGACTTATAGATTGATAGTTGAAACAAATGGTATGTGCTTTTTATTCCCGAAATATTGTTGACTATATATCAGATAATGTTGACTATGTTCCAAAATCAATTGTAAATGCAAAAAAGAAAATTAAAAAATTTGGAAAACTTAAAAAGAAAAATATTTAATTTAAATTAATCAATTAATTTAATTTTTGTTAAAATAAAATAAAATAAAATAAAATATAACTCTCCAAAAGCCGTTGTTGAGCGGCGCTATTTTTAAGCGAAATTAGTTGATTATAATTGCCGCTAATTAAGTGCATAATGATTCCCGCCATCTTAGTCAAAAACAAACTTCCATGAAACTGTACCCAGTATCCATGATTCTCCGCTGTCACTCCACACTCCCTCTCTATAAAATATCCATACAAACACACTCGTAAAATGTAGAAATTCGACTTCAGTTTTCAACAATAATGGAGGGTTTGGCATCGTTTCAATTACTGTTGACTCTGTTTCTCTTCTGGGGCACTGGTTTTGCTTCTGCAAAGCAGTGTACAAACACTTTTCCACTTTCTTCACATACTTTCAGGTACGAGCTCTTGACCTCCAAAAACGAGTCATGGAGACAAGAGATGTTGTCGCACTACCATCTCACACCAACTGATGACTCTGCTTGGTCTAGTTTGCTACCCAGGAAGGTCTTGAGAGAAGAAGATGAGTTCAGCTGGGCAATGATGTATAGGAAGATGAAGAATCCCAGTGAGTTCCAGGCGATACCCAGAGAGTTTCTCAACGAGGTTTCGCTGCATGATGTCAGTTTGGGGGAGGATTCATTGCATTGGAGGGCACAGCAAACCAATTTGGAGTACTTGTTGATGTTGGATGTCGACAGTTTGGTTTGGAGTTTTCGTAAAACGGTTGGTCTGCCGACGCCAGGGAAGGCTTATGGAGGGTGGGAAGACCCCACTTGTGAGCTCCGTGGTCATTTTGTAGGTATAAATTTACCGGCTTAATTTTACATGGATTGTATTAACGCGTGCTCTGATGACATATTTAACTTTAGGCGCAAGTTAACTTGACCCATTTTAGATTATGTTTGTGGAAATGATTCACTGAATTTTCATAATTTTGGTATTCAATCTTTAGTACAGTGTTTTTGAATGAGTAACTTGGTTTTGGCAATCTTGAAGGGCATTACATGAGTGCAACAGCACTGATGTGGGCAAGTACTCACAACGATACTCTCAAGGAGAGAATGTCTGCAGTGGTGTCTGCTCTTTTCGATTGTCAGAACGAAATGGGCACCGGATATCTTTCTGCTTTTCCGTCTGAAGAATTTGATCGTTTTGAAGCTTTAAAACCTGTTTGGGCTCCATACTACACCATTCATAAGGTGAAGTTTGCTTTGTTTCACATGATGCAATTAGTGTATTTGGTGTGATGTAAAAGTTGCATATTTTGCTTAAACTTTGTCTGCTTTGTAGATATTGGCTGGCTTATTGGATCAATATACATTTGCCGATAATGCTCAAGCTTTAAACATGACAACATGGATGGTTGATTATTTCTACTGTCGTGTTCAAAATGTAATTTTGAAGTACACAGTGGAAAGACATTGGCAGTCACTTAATGAAGAAACTGGTGGCATGAATGATGTCCTGTACCGATTATTCACCATAACGGTAGGCAATCTTGTCTATGTAATTCACTATCACCTCCTCTGATTTTAGATTTCAACAACGTGATTGTAATTTCCGGTCACTTGGTTTATGCAAGTATCAGCAAGCTATTCTGGAAGTAATACTTCTACCATGCTTATCATATGTTCTGCTGCTTTCAAGACCAGAACATATGTACACATTTAATTTTGTATAGGTTCACAGTTTTGAATTATTGTTTGCCTTTTGACATATTTTTTTGCTGTATTCAGAGAGATCCAAAGCATTTGTTTTTAGCTCACCTTTTTGACAAACCATGCTTTCTGGGATTGCTGGCGGTACAGGTAAATATCTTTATGGCTATCAAGTATCATTTTGGTACGTTAATTTAAATACGCATGAGACCAAATAACAATTTAGTAATACTACACAACTCAAAAAATTCGTCCAAAAACCAACTCAAATCATTGGATGATGTGAATTTTTGGGTTGTGTAGCATTTCTGATAAAATTTTGACAAGATAATATGCTCATGACAGTAGGCGTAATCTTTTCCTGTAGGCTGATGATTTATCTGGTTTCCATGCCAACACACATATCCCCATTGTGATTGGATCTCAAAGGCGTTATGAAATCACTGGTGATCCACTTTACAAGGTAAAACTGCTTAATGGTCTGCCTATGCAAAAGCTAAAACTCTCAGTTCTCTCCTGCCTAGATGGTCTTCTTTTCTACAGTCATTTTAGGATATTCTTGTGTATTGACTGTTGAGATACTTCAATCATTGACAGGCGATTGGTACATTCTTCATGGACATTGTAAACTCCTCTCATAGTTATGCTACAGGAGGAACCACAGTCAATGAGCACTGGTACTAATAAGCTTTTATATCATTAAACTTTTTTATTAAATCTGTTCATCCATCGATAAGCTTCTTCGATCCTGTAATTTTCTTGCTTGCCTTGCCTATATTACTGAGTAGGTCAGATCAAAAGAGATTGGCAAGCACTCTAGAGAAAGAGAACGAAGAATCATGCACAACTTATAACATGCTGAAGGTATGCCCGTTGCTTAATTTTTCATACTATGTCGGCGTGTAATAATGTCCACATATAGTTGAAATCTTATAGCATGTTTGCTTGATTTTATAGGTGTCCCGTCATCTGTTTAAATGGACTAAAGAAATGGCATATGCAGATTATTATGAGCGTGCCTTGACAAATGGTGTGCTTAGCATTCAACGGGGAACAGAGCCGGGGGTGATGATCTACATGCTTCCACTAGGTCATGGGGATTCCAAGGCCAAGAGCTTCCATGGATGGGGAACAAAGTTCGAGTCGTTTTGGTGCTGTTATGGTACAGGTCTGGGATTCTTACAGATAACCATTGATGTTATATCTGTTACATTTCTCCAGCCATCTGATAGATTTTCGTTTTACTGCCTATTTAGGGATTGAATCATTTTCAAAGTTAGGTGATTCCATTTACTTTGAAGAGGAAGGAAAAGTTCCGGGTCTGTACATAATTCAGTATATATCAAGCGTGCTTAATTGGAAATCTGGACGTATTATGCTGAATCAGAAAGTTGATCCTGTTGTTTCTTGGGATCCTTACCTTGGCTTGACACACACGTTTTCTTTGGAGGTACAGAAATTAATGATAATCTTAAGTCTTTATTTATTTATTTTTTTTGACATCTATGATACTATCTCCCTCTATATTTCCTACTTCTGTTCACTACATAACATACAAAAACTTCATGATTGATCTGGTTTATGCAGGGGCCAGGCCAATCATCTACCCTGAATTTGAGGATACCCTTTTGGACGAATTCAAATGGTGCCAAGGCAACATTAAACAATCAGAATTTGCCTCTTCCATCTCCAGGTGCACAAAGCACAATACATATTGAAATTGAACTACCTTTCTTGTGTTTTACTATTTGTGATCCTCTTCACTTGTATCCTATTTTATGCTTTTCAAATTGAAAAGTGACCAATAAAACTACATTTCTAATTCAGGTAATTTTCTCTCTGTCACTAAACAATGGAGTGCTGGTGACAAATTAACCCTTCAGCTGCCCATTAGCTTGAGGACAGAGGCTATTCAAGGTATTTTCATAGAATGATTTACCTGTACAAATCTAAACTTATACTTTTTCTTTATATATATTTGTATGCTTGCATAAAAAGTTTTCTTAGATGGAGTTTAATTGAATTTTTTTTCTTTTGTAATTTTATTTCCTAGACGACAGGCCCGAGTATGCTTCTATTCAGGCTATACTTTACGGTCCATATCTGCTTGCGGGTCATAGTAATGGGGACTGGAATATTAAGACTGAGTCTGCTAGATCTAATATTTCAGACTGGATAACTCCAATCCCTTCCTCGCACAATGATCATCTGGTTACTTTTTCCCAGGAGTCTGGAAAGTCATCTTCTGTCTTAACGAACTCAAACAAGTCGATTACAATGGAAAAATTCCCTCAATCTGGAACTGATGGTGCAGTTCATGCCACGTTCAGACTCATCTTAAATGATTCATCTTCCTCTAAATTTTCATCAGTCAAAGATGTTCTTGGCAAATCAGTCATGCTAGAACCATTTGATCTTCCAGGAATGCTTGTAGCGCACCAAGGAACAAATGACAAACTTGTAGTCACATATTCTCCTAATGATGGGAGCTCTTCTTATTTTCGTGTGGTTAGTGGACTGGATGGAAGACATGAAACGGTATCCCTAGAGTCAGATAACCAAAAGGGTTGCTTTGTGTACGGTGAAGGGAACTTAACGTCGGGTGCAAGCCTGAGGCTCAGCAACAGCACAGAGTTTTTGAATGCTAAATTTAAACAGAGAGCTAGCTTTGTAATGCAAAAAGGAATTAGCAAATATCATCCTATCAGCTTTGTGGCAAAAGGAGCGAACAGGAATTTTGTTTTATCACCATTACTGAGCTTTAGAGATGAATCTTATGCTGTTTATTTCAAAATTGAATCTTAAAAGTGATAAGAGGCCTGGAGAAGCCAATGATGCAGTGTCAGGAGAACCAAGCAGGAAAGAAATTTTCCCAAACAGTTGAATGTTGATCAAGTTAGTCTTTGTATGTATAGTAGGAGCTGATTAAAATTATTGAATAAGATAATTTTTCCATCTCTCATTTGTGAGATTTCTGATCTTCTGTTTTTCTCTTCAATCATCGTTGAAGAAGCTAACAAACCTTTCAAATTTTCTCTGCTTCTTTTATTCTTTTTATCAAATTAACATAGTTTAAAAACAGAAACACCCCAAGAAATTATAGCAACAATTAAATACGCAATGATTAATCACACGCGAAGTACACAAAACAATGGTAAAACCTAGGCCTGAAAGACGGAAACAAAAGTTTGTATGAAAGTGAGTAGCAAGAGAACAACAGCTGCAACGACAGAAATACCTGTCCAGGATTCCATTTGTTCCATGGGACTTGACAGTAGTCACTTAAATCTTCAACAAGGTCCGAAAAGTAGAAATCAGCTGTAACTATAACAGTTGAAATGTCCAAGAAAAATTTAGAAATGTCTTCATTATCGCCAAAATAATTGCAGATAATTTCCTTCTGGACAAGTAATTCTGCATCCTGAGGAGTAGATACAAGTTTTCTCACAAAGGTGAGATAGTTATTTAAGAAAATATCAGCACAATGGCATTTTTTGAAGGCGACTACATTGTTTATATTAGAGTTATTTATGTTATCAGGATCTTAAGTAACGGCGGTATTGTAATTTTGCTATTGCTTTTATTTTGCACTACTTGAGATGTATATTTATTTATCTCTCTTTGCTTGCTGCCGACTAAGTGAAATAAGTGCAGCTTTTTGTAAACTTCATTTTGCTACAGCTATGTATTTAGTTTTTCATGGATTGTTCAGCATCTTTTCTCATCAGAATTCACATGGTATCAGAGCTTAGGGATTGGAAGAAGGTTTAATCTCGTCCATGATTCTCGCACGGTTCTGGGAAGTTTGATTCGCACCGTCTTCTTCCGTTTGAATTTGGTATTTTGGCTTTCTCTCTTCTTTGTTATAGTACTTGGTTTTCTTTTGTTTCCTTCGTAATGACGGATGAAAGGGATGATTCGCTTTAGTCTATTAGTGTAAGATAGGCGGAAAGAATTATTTGTATTGGAGTTATGTGATGAAATTTTTTCTTAAGGGTAAAAAGATGTGGGTTTATGTTGGTGTAACTTTGGTTAAACCCAATGATGAGAAGGCTGAAAAATATGCAGACTTGCTAGATGTTTGGGAAGCAAACAATTCGAAAATTATTACTTGGGTTAACAACTCTATTGAGCATTCCATAGGCACACCATTGGTGAAGTATGAAACAGCCAAGGAGGTTTGGGATAATTTGGCAAGATTGTTACTTCGCAAAACAGTATCGGTTAGAATCTGATATTCGAGCTCTTGAACAAAAAAGTATGAGTATTCAAGAGTTTTATTCTACAATGACAGATCTTTGGGATCAGTTGGCTCTCATGGAATCAGTAGAACTTCGAGCATGTGCTCCATATATAGCTCTTGGAGAGGAACAATGTCTGGTTCAATTTTTAATGGCCCTTTTGTTGGGATTTATGTCCTAAAACTTGTAATTTGTAAATATTATAAATTCAATAATAAAGAAGTAGTTATTTCATTCGAATATATTAATTCATACGCTTATATTATATATGCAAACATCCAAGATTGCTAGATATAATCTCAAACTGAGTATATGAATGTCATATACTCAGGAATTCAGTTTAAGACATGTAATCTAAATAATCCGTAGAAAGCAAATAAAGCTGAGTCCTTTATTTGTGATTAATTTACGGTTGCGGTCCATTCCGTATTGTACGGTGGTTTTATCCTAGTGGCATATCTTCATCTGAACGTATTTTGCAGTGTCGAAAACAATTTTCAATGGTTGTTGTCTTCATATCAATGTTTGAAGCCACATTAATAAATTTCATACCATTCAATATGTTAATTTTTTCAAGATTTGTTGCTCCTACTTCGTAACCCTCCAAGATGCTAGAGTAGAAACGACGTCAATAATGAATTGTTAGTGCTCGAATAATCCCAGCATCGCATGGTTGAATCTTTGATGTTGTATTAGGAGGTAAGAAAAATAGTTCAACATTTATCAAACCTTTGATAAACTTTAATATGTAAGTACTTATTAACTTCTATGTACTTATTTATCTTGGTCGGAAATATGTATAATACATGTACAAGTAAAAATATAAAACTTTAAAAAATTTTTTTTAAAAAAATAATAAAAAAAAAGTAGTAAAAACATGAAACTCCTTTTTAGATTAATAAATATTCATTTATCGATAAATTAATAAATTATTCATTTATCGAAAAAAAAAAAATAATCCCACTAAAATAATAATTTTTCCCAATCCTAACAATATTATTTTATATGGGTTTTGCTGTACGCTCAAAGTTGGGATTCATTAGATGTTAATTTTCAGTTTGATTTTTAAACTTATATGCAGTGTATATCACATATATTTAGAGCTCACGGGCATTTAAGAGAAGCGAGACTTTAATCAAATTAAATTCCACAACAAAACAAATATTCCCATTCACAAATGCACAATTGAATTGGCTCATCCTATTTTTTAAGAACAGAGTAAACTGTTTGAACGCAAGTAAGTCCGAGTAGAACAATGGCTGCGAAAACGGAGATTCCGGTCCAAGGATTCCGGAAATAGTCTTGCTTCAAGGTTGCCTTCCACCTGTGCCAAGGAGTCTTACAGTAACTTTTCATATCGTCAACAAGAACAGAAAAATAGAAATTATCAGGAATGATACTTGTCTCCTTGACAAGGTTGTGAAATAGAGTCGACACCCCAACACTGTCCGACAGCCAATTTTCGATAATTCCAAACTGGATGAGCAAATCAACATCCTTGGGAGTGTTAACAAGGTGGTTGATGAGGACAACGAAGTCATTTATGCAATTGGTAGAGCCATGACATTGTTCAAATGCCAAGAGATTCCTGAACAGAAGTTCTGTTTCTTTCACTACCTTCAAATGTGGAATCTCCAGAACCCCACTTCCGCCGTCGAATTTCATTTCGAACAAGCTCTTATTTGGCACCTGCTTGAACTTGACTCCTGCCTGGTGAAGCTCCGTGACAGTTGGTGTGGTCAGAGATCCAAGTTTCTTTTTCTCGGGCCTATACGATTCTGAAGGAACAAGAGAAATGCTCAAGAAATCAACCAAATGCTCCACTCTATCGAAACTTTTGTTCTCCGAGTTGTCTTCAATTTTCGAAAAGTCCCACGAATCTTTTGTGAATTCGTGAATCAGCTTTATTATGGGGGGCTTGTTATCATCTGTGGAAGCCATGGGAATGTCGGCCACTAATTCTTTAAGAATAAAGAATGGAAGCTGATTCTCTAGCAAGCACATGTCGAACATTATATCAGTTATCATCCATGGTTTAGTGAATATACGATCATTTCGATTTTGCAAATTTCTAAACTTGCTCTTCAACAGGATTTCAATGATGAAGGCTGCATCCACTAAAATCATCTTCACAAATTCATCACTGCCAAGCTTAATGTCTTCCGCGTAAGAATTGCGCAATTTGACTTCATTTGATTTTATAATTGCGACATAATCTACAATGTTTTTTGCTTCCGTTCTTCTTAGAAAATCTTGGAGGTATCGTCTTTTGTGCTCTTCCATTGGTATTAACTTGTCTGTACCATAGTGCAGGGGGCCAATGGAGACTACTTGTGGAGTGTAAGCCTTTTCGTTCAATTCGCGCAGTCGCTTAGGAACTCTGTAAATGGAGTTGTACTGATCCGATAAAGGATACAGGCTTTCCAGCTCCTCGTGCAAAGATACTGCTAGCTTTTCAATGTCGATCATGGCCTCTTCATCAATATGAATGGCAGCTTGAATCTGATCCATTTTCTAACTCGCTGTTGCAATTAAATGGGATTTACAGTCAATGAAAATTGAAAACAACACTAACTATAAGAAACCAATGTTGTGTCAACCCTTAAAATCCCTGTAAGCCAATCTATATTTGGGACCAGTTTCGATATCTAACTCCCACTCAAACATAGAAATGGGTGACAGGATTACAATTTGATGAAATGGTTATTATTCTTTAAAATATCAAAATCATAACTATTCCTAAAATAAATATCAATTTAGTCTAAGATTAAAGAGAAATATCAAAAAAATCCCATTGTTTCAATTTTTATGAATATAATTCAATGCTTCAGTTACTATATAGGATCTGTATAATTACTGGGTCAATTTCTAGTCTTTAGATTTTAATCTAGCTAAGTATATAAAGATTAAGGATTTGAAAATTATAAAAAATTAAAACAAAAATAAACCAAGTACTCTCTTACGTAACTACACATTAACAATACAGTTCATGTATCGTAGCTAAACCCTAGTTTCAATTACTATCAAAACAATCCTATTATTTCAATTTGTATCCAACTAGTGTTTCTAGACCGTTCCATTAACTTATGATGAGAAATACTATTATATCCGTGTAAATTATAACTAAGATCTAAATTGGTCATATTATCCCTTGAAAATATCAATAAAGACCTTGAAAAATAATAAAAATTGTTAGTATGAAATTTTAAAAAACTTCCTAAAATTACAAAAACACTTCTGTAAAATAACAAAACAATTTTCTAAAATTATTTGAATATAAAAGTACAAAAATAACTTTCATTCACTGAGCACACAAACGTAATGAAAATGGTCTAGAGAAACTATTATCATCTAAACTGAAATGATTGGGACTTTTTGATAATAAAAGAAACAACACGTACGGTCATTTTTTATGTGGAAAAAATAACATAAGCTAAATTGACAATTATTTATACAATAAGCATGATTGTAAAATTATCCCTCTAATTTTTTTTTTTAAATAATGAAATTTGATTAATTATCCAACTATATTATATAATAATATGGAAATAATAAGCCTATTTATAATAAATTAGTTTGTTACTTAATTATCTTTAACTAATAAATTTGTGTCTAGCTAGTCCTAATAAATTTCATCTTTTCTAAACAGATAAATCTTACACAATGAATCATATAAGGAAAATAAATTGTAAAACAAAAAGAACATAAATCTAAAAGAAATAACAGAATAAAATATTTCCTAATCTAATCTTTTGTCTTATTAAATCACACATTTGTACTTATAAAATTGTATAGTGGAAATTATCCTTTTATTTTCCTGCTGAAATTATAAAATCAGTTACAAAGACTTGTACTAATACAATTAAATTCACTACTTGAAAAAAAATCAATGAATTAATCGAAACAAATATTGGAAATTAAGAGTACAAAGAGAGTTACAAATGTTTCAATTAAGAGCATATTTGCATACTTACAATATTTGTGAAGATGAAGAATCCAGTCTCAGAATTTGTTCTTCTGCAATGGATTTCTTTCTTGGGCATAGACAGTGACTGTGTTAATTGATGGTGTGAGCTAGAGAGCTTTAACTGGATTTTATGTATCTGAAAATCATCCAACATTCCTTCCTTCCACATGTTCAGTAACATAATGTTGCGGCAAGGAATCATTATTAATTACTTTTTAGGTCTTCTTTAATTGAACTTATTCATTTAAATTATACATTAAGTACTCTTCTTTAATCCCTGAATATGCATGGAGCACTTTTGAAGAAAAGAATATAATATTCTTAAACCTTTTCTCAAGATAGCATCAGAATTATTTCAACAACAAATAAAGATGACAGCAAATAATAGCATATAGATCACAAAAGAAAAGAAATGTAATATTTAATCAGAAACAAGTTTTTTTTTTTTTTTTCCCTTTTATGTCTTTTTTATTTATTTTTAAATATGTATATTTTGACATGTATAGTCGATCTTGATCACAAGTAATGAGAATATGCCATACCTGAGAATATCCAAGACTTCGATACACACAAACTAAAGATGAATGAGGTAATGGCAGGGCCGGCTCGAGTATATTGGGGCCTTAGGCTAAAGTTTAAAATCAAAATTTTTATATTTAAAGTAAAAAAGATGTTAAGTTTAATAATAAAAGTACTTAATTTACTTACGATTTATTATGGGTGCAAAATTATTAAGTAAACTTTTGTATTCTAGATTTGGGCTGAAAAATTATATAGCATTTTTTGGGGAGTGACTTTTGGAATTAGCTTAAAAACTCTTGTTTAAATAGCACCAAAGTTGGGACTGGGACAAAAATACCCCCACTCTTCTATCATTTTCTCTTATCGGTTCAAAAACATAAATTAATGGAGCTCGGAGTTGCCGCCGCCGGCATCATCACCAATGAGTTAATAGATAAAACCATCGGAAAAACGTTCATCGAGTGCCAACCATTGTAACCGAAGTGTCCATTTTCAGATTCAAGCTATACGAAGCCAAACCCAAACCATCGCCGAACCTTCATTGTCAGATCTGTGATGATCTGTCACGAATACGACGAAACCGATCGTGCCAACAAACTCAGTGTCATCTGATCTTTCAGATCCGACTATAGCCGGAGTCATGAGCTATAGATGGCTTGTCACTTTCACCATTGATGGAGGTCCCTAATAAGTCTCGAATTTGGAAAATAAAATTATAAAGGAAAGAACGAAATGAGTACATTTTTGTCTGAAACCATACTTTGTTGTTATTTACACTTAAGTTACTAAGTTGGTGTTAATATGAAAACTAGGAGAATAAAGAGTGCTATTTACACGCATTTTCTCTTCTAGATTTTCAAATATATTTTTTAAACCTATATATATTATCTTTTTCTTAATTTCATTATTTCATTATAAGCTAATTCAGTTAGTTTTTTTTTTTTTTTTTTTTTTTTTTTTTTTTTTTTTTTTTCTGAACTTGTTACAAATTTATCAAATTTTGTTGATTATACTAATGTTTATATATATTTTTTTCAGCTTTGTCTTACAGATGAAAATACTCAAAAAAAAAAAAACAAAACAAAACAAAACAAAACAAAACAAAATATATCTACGAAACGGATAAAAAAGAAAAACAAAGTAAAAATGGAAGATTTATAGTACTTAATTGGAATCTATAGACTACAATATTTGATGTATTTGTTGTCTTCAAATAAAATAATTCCTTCTTTTTGGTTTACATAAGAAAAAATATTTGATTAGAGTGAACAATCAACCACATTATAGCTAAGTTATATTAGAAGTATATTATTCCGAAAAAATAACGTTAAATTAGATTATAGTTAACGGTTTTTTTTTTTTTTTTTTAATTAAGAAACTTCTTAAAGATTTGATAAAGTTAACTAACATTGAATTATGATATTTTAGGAAGTATAAAATTTAATGTTTAAAGGAATAAGTGAAATATTGGCTTTTCCAAAAAAGGAAATTATTGATATGAATTACAAATTATATTTTGTAATTATATATATATATTTTAATATCAATAACAAATTTGGGACCAAGGGAATATTCGGGGGTGCACTCGGGGAGGGTGCTATGAGATGAGAGCTAAGATGTAAGCTCGGTTGTGAGCTTGGGCTCGGTAAGACTCAGTTGTAATTAGGGTTTGGGGTTAGAGCGATAAAGAATATTAGAATTGTGTATTTGTAATAATTTTCTACATATTGCTATTTTTCTCTTCTCGTCCTGACAATCGTGGTTTTCCATGTTTTGGGTTTTCCGGTCACCTGAATGGTCATCAGAAATGGTGCCGGAAGATTCCACGATTGTCAGGATCGTTGTCAGAAACGACGCTTGACAATTTCAAGATGGCATGAAACGTTGCCGAAATTGTCACCGGAAGTTTCCACTGTAGCTGAGAAAACATCACCGGAAGATTTCGCAGCCGTCAGAAACATTGCCGAGAAACTCCACGGTCATTAGTAGATTCCACGACTACCGAAAACGTCAACAGGAAATTCCACGGTCGTTGGGAACATTGCCGGAATCTTCACCGGAAATGAGGTTGGGAAAAATTCCACAATGACTAGAAACATTGATGGAAAATTCCACGGCTGTCAAAATTGCCTCCAGAATCTTTTCCGACAACATCACTAGAAAAAATTCCACGGCTGCCGGAAACATCACTGAACAATTCCACACCCGCTGGAAACAAATCTAGAATCTTTACCAGAAATAGTGTCAAAAAATTCCACGGTCGTCAAAATCGCCACCAGGATCTTTTTCGGAAACATCACTTGAAAAAATTCCACGATTGCCGAAAACATCACCGAACAAATCCACAGCCGCTAGAAACGAATATGGAATCTTTACCAGAAACAACGTCGAAAACCATCAACCGGAATCGACCCCAAAAACCGTCAACGGTGCCGAAAACTGTCTATCGAAATTAGGAGTGGGGATAACCGTTTGCCCCTTTAACATGTGTAACTCTCATAGCGTGCCATGTGTTAGTCTCATGGCGTGACACGTGTCAGATGCACAGCCATCCAAGCAACTGCTGCATCTCCCCACGCGCGTAGGTGGCGCGTTGGTCCCACGCAACGAATTTCCAACGTTTCCAAATTACGGGACTACCACAATTCGATTCGTAATTTTATTTTGAATTCAATAGGGCCAACGATTACGATTTACGGGTTAGGGTTGAACTTCACTCACCGTCCTAAGACTCGTGTGTATTGTTTTTCAAGTTCATTATTTTCATTTCAAAACCCGAACTAATTTCCAGATTTCGATTCTTGGGTAAAGTTTTTCTCCCTCTATACTATTCCAAATTATGCATATGACCTATCGTTGGAAAGCTCTTGGAAAATTCTTTCTAATGGTACCATAATCGCAAAAACTAAAAAAATATTTGCAGTGAGTTATAACCCAATAAAGTCACGGGTTTTCATAGAACTTATAATATTTGCCTAACGTAATAATAATAAAAATATATGCAGTGAGTTGCTGGTGTAGCAGAAGCTTATACGAGAAAAACCTCCAAAACAATTAGAAAACAACCTACAAATAACGTTCGACCTCGCGCACGAAGGATTGTTAACAGGCTTCAAATACTTCAATTCTTCGCAAAGAATATTGTACATGGATTTAGAGAAACCATCTCTAATTTTTATTAATAAACAACCAACGTTTTTAATGCAAATACAAGAATATAAATAGGCAATAATTAAACAAAAGAAAACTCAAACTCTAAATCCTAATCAAACTCTTGAAACAAATCCTAAATAAACTCTGAAACAAATAACTAATCCTAAATGAAAAAGAATTCTACTACAACTCAATTCAAATAATACTGGACTCTTCATTACTGAACCATCAAGGACTCATTCGACTAGCTCATGAGGTCTGCCATGCGCCAGCTGTCAGCTCAACCTGCCTCCCACATCACCACGTTTTGTCCAGCTCACACCTCCTTCCAGCTAGACCATCTGCCTTGCATTGATCCTTGCTTTCCAAGTAATCTGGAGCCCTTGCTGCCGCTGCATCATCCCCTCTAGGGTGAAGAAACGTCGACCTCGACGTGCAACCCGTATCCTCTCTAGAGGAGTCATCAAAATATGGTATCAAGTACTTTACATTAAACACGTCCTCCGTACGAATGTGGCTAGGAAGTCGCAAACGATAAGCGTTCGGATTTATCCTCTCCAAAACTTCCAATGGGCCAATTTTTTTTGCAGCCGGTTTATTGTATTCTCCAATAGGGAAGCGATCCTTAGTTAGGATAGCCTATACAAAATCATCAATCTCAAATTACAAATGTCTCCATTTCCTGTCGGCAGCGAGTTTGTATTTTCCAGTGGTCCTCCCCAAATTTTCACACACCTGTGCATGAGTGCTTTGCAAGTTTTGCACAAAGTCTTCAACCTTTCCATGAACCCATGTCTTGCTTGGCAGGGGGAGTACATCCAGCGGTCCACGAGGTACCACTAAAAGTATACAAACGTAGTTAAATTGCTTAAGGCATACCTAGAGGGGGGGGGGGGGGGGGGGGGGTGAATAGGTTTTTACACCTTTTTCCAATCCCTTAAACAAACTCTCGTTTGTCCCTTAAGGTAGCCTTACACACAACAAAATAAACCAAGAAAGACATACATAGACAACATGAGAATATAATCATGTGCACAAGGTCTAAGTATATCACCTAGTTGTGTTAGGTATAAAAACAAATAAACACAACAACAAATAAAGCTTGTATTTCAATAGATGTTCAACTAGTTACAAGAGTGATCAAATATCACTATACAAAAATTACAATATACAAAAGAATCAAATATACAAAAATGATCAAAAGAATGAATTCACAAATCACACTTTACAAATACTTGCTTCACTGTACATCACAAGTGAGTAATATGAAACAAGATAATAACATATACAAATAAAATATAAAAGATAGAGATAGGAAGAATTAACATAAAAGATTTTTTAAAGTGGTAAAACCTCCAAGGAGGAAACATCCACGGGTTGAAATACAACCATTATGGTACTATATATATTGGATGATAAAAATAGAGAATCCACAAAGTGAACAATCTTTAGCTCACCCAACCTAGTGGAGTCTAAGTCTACCCAACCCTATTGGAAAGTATAAGATCCTTCAATGATGTGAAACCACCATATATTGGACAACACACAAAACCAACATCGATGGAAGATTAGAAATTCCTCAAGAGTGCATACACCTCCCGTATACCCCGCTCTTTTGGAGTCTATGTCTAACCATACACCTAGGCCTTCCAATATAATAGCCAACTCCCTATCCAAGGCACTCTTGCCTCTAGGAAGCCTCCCATGCATGACTATCCGAGTCCTCTCGACTCTAGCCATGACTTCTTGCTTACCTATCCGAGTCATCCTGACTCTAGGCAAGTCTTCTTGCTTGGCTATCCGAGTCACCCCAACTCTAACCAAGACTTCATGCCTTTTACAAGGACTTCCTAGTGTGATCATGTGAATGCAAATGATGCAAACAATCAATTCAACATAGAACATGTGATCAATACATTCCATGGTACAAATAGACTTAAACATGTGATATCACAAGTAATAAAAGTGTAGATGCAAAATACAAGAATAAACCTAAAGCATGTGTAAACACCAAACACATAAGCTCAAAGTCTCATTCACACATACAACACTTGAACAAAATATATTTATGAAGTATAAGTTCAAGATGCTATCAATATACAATAAAATGCTAGATATATGAGATTTAAATCAATCAATATTCTAGCCAAAAATATAGAGCAAGGATTCAAGATATAAATCAATCAAATCCTAGATTGCTCTAAAACACATACAAATACAATAATCCTAAATTTCATCAATCAAAGGATTAAATCAAATCTCAAGGTCATTTATCACAAAATTGATTCAATCAATTCACAAACAACCTAAGATGCCATTCTAATCACAATACAACTCACAAACATGTGAAAAACCTAGAATCATAGAAACTAGTCCACATTTGTCTCTAAATAGAATTTTGATTAGAATGATTATGAAGCTATCTTTCACAATAGCTTTCACTACACATAAACATACATATAGAAGAAGAAACCCCATAGATAAGACCAATACCTTGGATTCATGAGCTGGTTCGGATTTCTATGTGGAACCACCAGAAAACTCGATCAAACAGCCACCAAACCACTTGGAAAAGGTAGAGGACTCGATTACGAACGTTCTCCAACTTGAATCACTCAAATCCGACTTCTTATGAAGAAGTTATGGTGTTTGGAAGATGAGAAAATTAGGGAGACAAAATCTGACGGGAATTTCAATTTCTCTTCTTGAAATGAATTGGAGGGAATGGAGGGAAATAAAAAGGAGGAGAGAGAAGGCAAATATTGGCCAACCACAAGAGGCCACATCAGCCCAGCCCCATGGGGGGCGCGTGGGCCACACGGGGGCAGAGAGTCCCTCTGTCCGTGGGGCCCATGGCTCACCCACGACGTGGGCCACACGTGGCCTTTTGGCCACTTACGCCCTCGCGTGCTCCCTTACGTTCTTCAGCTTTATCTTGGGCATCCGAACTCCGATTTCGAATCCATTTTTGGATTACGAACCATGACTCCCTCACGCACGACAATGACTACACAACTTTGAAAAATGGTTGAGAAATCATCTCAAAAAAAGACGATGAAGTCAACTCAACGAATGAGAACGAAAAGTAACATAGCTACATCGTTTGGACTCGAAACTAAATGAATGAGTAACCGAAACGACCGGAACTCAATAAGGAATCATAATAGAGCATATTCAAGTCCAAATACAAAAATACGGAAACATACAAACACAAAGACACACACATATGCTATTTCCTAGACATAGTCCTAGAACATGCAATAAGCAAAGTTTGTCAAGATAGTATAAATGCATGAGCATATATTATCAAGTGTGTGAAAGTGTTATATCAATGATGTTTAACCATGAAGGAACACACAAGGATGCCATGTGTGTGTGTGTGCCTAGCCTTGTAAGAGATATGGGGTCTTATATTACCTTTGATGATCAATGAAGCACATATCTCTTTAATGCCGGCTTCTTGCATGAATTATGGTCAAGACATTCCTCGTCTTCTTAAATCTTTAATATATGAACCACTAAACATTACAAGAGAAACACGTTTTGATATGGAATTAATGCCAACACAAACTATAAACCTAACAACCACCAAGTATACGACCTGAAACGGACTAAACCCCGTGCTTCGATTCACCGTATGATTATGAGCAAATTTTGCTTGACTAAGCTCCTAGTCCCAAGCACGAGCATTGTCACCAACTAAACATCTCAATAAGTTTCCGAGTGATCGATTCACCACCTCGGTGTGACCATCCGTTTACGGGTGATATGCGCTACTGAAATTCAACTGTGTATTCACCATCTTCCACAGGCTTTGCCAAAAATGACTAAGGAACCGCTTGTCACGGTCGAACACAATTGAGTTTGGAAGTCCATGAAGATGATAAATGTCATGAAAAAAGAGTTGTGCTACGTTCACTACGTCTGTCGTCTTTTTACAAGGAACAAAATGGACCATCTTGGAAAATCTGTCAACGATCACAAATATTGAATCAAATCCTCGTTGAGTTCTTCGTAAACCCAATACGAAGTCCATGCTTAAGTCTGTCCATGGCTGTGTTGGTATAGGTAGCGGCATGTATAGGCCCGCGTTTGTTGCCATGCCTTTAGAAACTTGGCACACATGACAACGCACCACGTAACGCTCCACTTCACGCTGAATTATCAGCCGAAAATAATCATCTTTGACCAGCTGCAAGGTGCGGTCCCTTCCCACATGTCCCTCTCCATGAAGCTCTTTGATAATCTGGAAGCGTAAGCTATTGTCAGGCACACATAGCTGATTTCCACGGAATAAAAACCCATCCACCACTAAGAAATCTTTGTTTTCAGCTGCACTTAAATTCAACATGATAGCTGCAAAGTATGGATCAATTTTTAGCAAATCTCGAAACGTTTCGAACCCCGGTACTACGACTGTCATTGTGGACAGTAAATTGCTTCATCAGCTTAAGGCATCGCCAACTCTATTTGACTTACCTGCCTTGTGTTTCAACATAAAAGCAAATTGTTGTAGATACGCAGACTAGGAGGCATGACGGGCTAAAATCTTATCTTGGCTATGGAGATGTTTTAATGCTTCGTGATCAATGTAGAGAATAAACTCACGATGAAAAAGATAATGCCCCTAATGTTTCATGGCTTGAACCACCGCGTAGAATTCAATGTCATATGTACTGTACCCCGCCCTTGCTCCTGTGAGTTTTTCGCTAAAATACGCGACTGGCTTACATACTTGGCTCAACACAGCCCCTATTCCCACTTTCGACGCGTCACTGTGCAGCTCAAAGGGTTGGGGAAAATCTGGTAAGATTAGTATAGGAGCAATAGTTAAACATACATTGATGAGTTGAAATGCATCATCCACGTCCTTAGGCCACTGAATTTTTTTTCTTTTATGCAATCGGTGATTGGAGCCATGATACTGCTGAAGTGAGGTATAAATCGTCGATAAAACACTGCCAACTCGTGGAAGCTTCGCACCTCAGTTATGCTTATCAGTTGTGGCCACTGTCTAACGGCTTCAATTTTCGTATCATCCACTTGAAGACCCTTTCCTAAAATTTTGTAACCCAAAAATAACACCTCTGAAGCCATAAATACGCACTTGTGGACTGCGGCAAACAATTTTTCTTTCTGAAACACAGTTAAAACCTCACGAAGGTGTTGTACATGTAGGTCTTGAGCGGCACTATAGATTAACATATCATTAAAGTAGACGACCACAAATTTCATAATAAATGGCCGTAAAGCTTGGTTCATCACACGTATAAAAGTATTGGGTGCGTTGGACAAATCGAATGACATGACCATCCACTCATAGAGCCCCTCTCGCGTTTTGAATGTAGTTTTTCGCTCATCCCCCGGTGAAATTCTTATTTGATGATAACCACTCTTTAAGTCAAGTTTTGTGAACAATGTCGCTCCACTGAGTTGGTCTAAGAGATTATCCAGTTAAGGAATCGAAAATCTGTACCTCACCGTAATTTTATTGATTGCACGGCTGTCTATGCACATTCTCCAAGATCCGTCCTTTTTTGGGATTAAAAGTGTTGGTACCGCGCACAGGCTAAGGCTCTCACGGATATAACCCTTGGTGAGTAAATCTTCCACTTGTCGTCGCAACTCCTCATGCTCACTTGGGCTCATACGATAGTGTGGTCGGTTAAGCAACATAGCCCCCGGCTTGAGATCAATATGGTGCTGAATATCTCTTAATGGTGGCTGCCCTTCAGGTAAATTGGTTGGAAATAAATCCGCAAACTCCGCAAGTAACGGAACTGCGGCCTCAAGGACCTCAACCTTGGCATCCACTTCTTTGTTCAGCAGTAAATATACAGTCTTGGCATCTTCCATCTCTAATTCGAGCTCAGAAAAAGAAAAGAGATTGGATCCTTCCGCCACTGTAGGCTTGTCTCGTGGCTTACTTGGTAACAACACAATACTCAATTTATCGTAAAGGAAAGTATAAGTATTTTTAAAGCCATCGTGTTTTACCTTGCGATCATACTACCACGGCTGTCCGAGCAATAAATAACACGTGTCCATGCGAACAATATCACACCATACCTAGTCCTTGTAATGCTTGCCAATAGAAAAGGATATCAGTGCTCGTTGCGAAACTGTTACCTCTCCACCCTTTTGAAGCCACACCAATCTGTACGGTTTAGGGTGTTGTCCTGTCTTGATCTCCAATTTTTTAACCACTTCTGCCGACACAATGTTTTCACAACTGCCTCCGTCAATAATGAAGCAACATACTTTTCCCAGGATGGTACAAGTTGAATGAAATACATTGTCCCGTGACACGCCCAAACCGGTTCTAATTAATTACACTAAATGAGGCTAACTAAAACTAATTGGATCCTAGGTCAAGGATTCTAGCTACTTAACGGCAATTAAAAGGGCGCGAGGTAGATTTACCCTTCGCAAGTGCACGAGTCGTACGAGTAGTAAAGTGTACACGAGTAAGGGTGATCGTTCCCACGAGGAAGGTATTTAGCTAACAAGTAAGTTTTAGGTGATCATTACTTATTGAATTCCTAATTGCTAACAAGTTCACTAATTAATGTTATCTAAATCAATTAACTAAAATTGCAATTAACTAAGATTAAAGCTTGATTAAAAGATGATTAAGCTAGACTAAGAGATGTTAGGGGATTGACTCATTCAAGTAACTACCAATTCATTAACCAATCATTCATTAAGCACATTCACAACATTCTAAGGCATGTATTTCATTTATCAATAATATTAAGCACAAAATCCATCATCTAACACATAATCTAATATCATAGATAAGTGATTAAGAGAGGATTTAGGAATAGTGATGTAGAGATTTTCTAATTAACCCAAGACATGGATTACTTAGTGAAATCTCTATGAAATGGCTAGTGAAACCTTCATACACTAAGTGTGACACATTTATGTATGAAATCAACTACCAAGTGTGTACAATTATATGTTTATGCAAGACATATCATCAACATATCATTAGAGTTCATAATACACACATACATAGCCTTAGAGAGTGAATAACAAATGGATTGATTAAATCATTGGTTTAATTACAAGAGTTACATCAATCCCTTAACAAAAGGAGTTAGTTACACATAGAAATAAATGAACTAGAGAATACAAAAGAAGAGTAAAACAAACCCATTTGGATTGGTTTCTTGGCCAAGAAGACTCCTCTTTGCAATCCAAGAACAATTTCCTTCTAGAGCAACTTGAAAAGATCAAGTCTAAGTAGCTCAAATTGGTGTTTGGCTACCTAGAAAATGATGGGAAAATAATGAAGAACACTAACTAAAGTTGAGAGAGTTATTCTCTCTCTTAATTCTACACTAAAAACTAACTAAAACTAAAGTATTTTCTTCTAATTAATTGTGTAGTGTAGTATATGGTGTATATTAACTTACTAACCAAGACATATAATAGATATTTTGTATATTATAAGTTAAATGTAAAATATCTAATAATATCTAAGGTTGTAATCTGTATGGGATAAGCTCAAGTCAGAGGAGAAGCAAGTGGACGAGCTGCCTTCCTTCCATGCGTTCCGGCGAGCTCATACCTTCTGGAAGGCGAGCTTGTTCCCGCCGTCGTGAAGTCGCCGCGAAAACGGAAGGTTTTCGGCGACTTCTAACCTTCGGGACTGCGGGCTTGTTCCCGCCACATGAAACCGCCGTCATTGGGCGAGTTTTGACGTGTTTGGAGCGGGCAAGAAGCCGCTGGAGGCAAGCTTCCAAGCTTGGTTGGCCATGGTGGTTTGAAGACTTGGAGGAGTTGATGGAGGTAGAAATTGCATGCATGGGAGGCCGAAACTGGTGGAAAACGGACCGAAGGAGCTCCGGCAACAATTCTGGGCGGACAGCCACCGGAAACGGCATCGAAAACTGGCCGGAATCGTCCGGGTTGAAGCCGGGTCGAAACCGGGTCGATGGGCAACCGGGTCGGGTTCGTGGGTCTGTGCTAACCCGCTTGAGGTTGAAGACGCGTGACGTCATGCTGACGTCACGCTGACGCACGCTGAGACAGGTGCAAAACGACGTCGTCCCACTTAAGTGACGTGGCAGCTTTCTGTGCATTGGCTGGTGAATTACACACTGTACCCCTCAGCTCTTCCTTAATTACCAAATATGCATTAATTCCTCCAGAATTGCACTATGACCCCTGATTCTCCCAAATGACATATTTGCCCTCTTTTGCCCTGATTTCGCTACTTTTCTCCAGTTTAGTCCAAAATACCCCTAATGAGCTGAAATACCTGAAAAACACTTATTTACAATATTAAATACCAAAAAGGGCTCGTAAAACGATTACAAAAGCTAAGTTATGGAGCGCTAAATGTAAACATTTGGAGCACGATCATCCCGAAGCCAATCACTCTCGTCCGTGTGTGGAGCCAAGCAAGTGCGCTACACTACCATGGCTGTACCTTGGTCAGCTAAGACATACTTGTAACCTACGTCCCCCTTTTTGTCCAACGTGAATGGAGTCTCCACCAGAATAACCGTTTCCGGTTCAACAATATCAGTAAATGTGTCATACACAGGACGTGCCATCAATAATGGACCAACATCACCTTCCACCCAATCTTCATTATCCTCATCATTGAATCGAATCGCGGTTCTTCTGTAATGACAGCCTCATCTCCGTCGCCCTCATCCGCCTCAACGAATAAGTCTTTCTTGCCTAGCTTTTTACATTTCGATTGTCGATGACCCACTTCTCCAAAATTAAAACACTTAAATCCTCATGTCGTCCAAGGTTACTGGTTCGGACTGTTGAAGGCTTGCTGAGTGCTGCCGATGCTGCCCATTGACGCCGGTCGACTGGTGGCATTTTTGTCGCTGCCCCCAAGTCTTCCCGAAGCACCACCACTCCCTTAAGACAACAATCCGCCCACTCCTCTTCAAGTTACTGAAACTAAATATAGCACGGTGTGTATAAACCTATCTAGAGGGGGGGGGGGGGGGTGAATAGATTTTAAGCTTTTTACCCAATTTTTCGTGTTAGTCAAAATTACGAATTTACCCTCAAGATAATATAAATAAGCAAGTGTAATATGGTGCGGAAATTAAATCAACACTTGATTTTTACATGGAAACCCTCACGGGAAAAACCACGGGCTATGTAAGTAAGCCACACTCGAACCTCGAATCCACTGAATGTGCAAACGATTACAACCTAATCCCGGAAGTAATCACACACCTACCTAATCCCGGTATGAGTGAACCTAGTCCAATTTGCTTGTGATCTAAGCAACCTAATCCCGATTGCTACACACAAGACTTACCTTCTCTTAAAGAGAATACAACCCTAAGTGAATATGTGAAAATATCCAAAATGCAACATAGAGCAAGGGAGACCCTATATGCTTATCTAAGATGATTAATATGCAATTAAGAACAATCCTAGATATCAAAACTAATGACATGTCAATTAGTTAAGCTAATCAATATTAAGCACAAAACCTAATATGCTAGCACAATACAACTTCTCAAACATACATCATACTAATCTCAATTTTGTATCCAAAGCATACAAAATAATAATCAAGTAATTAATTGAGATTGCTAGATAAGAGAAACACAAAATATATAAGATATTAGTGAAAAGCTTACCAACCAAAGTATGATGAAGATTCCATGCAAGATGACATCTAGATGATCTAAGATGATGCTAGATGATGATTGATGATCATGAAATTGTGTTTGAGTAATTAAAAATGAGTTCTTTGTGTATTTTTCTTCTCTTGAAAAATATCCTAAGTATGAAGCATGAATAAGAACTCTTGTAAGTGACCTAAAATCAAGTTAGCATATATATAGAGGCCATAAGTGAAGTGAGGTCGTTTTGAAAACTCGCTAGAAAAATGCACTGTGCGCTGGTGGACTAGCGCAGGACCAGCGCACAAGCACAAATTGGCTTGAGCGCTGGACGACAGGCGCTGCCACCAGCGCCAGTCCAGCGGCGCACACCTGGGTGATTGGCGCTGGTGGCCTGCGCTGGTCTACACCAGCGCACGACCAGCGGCGCTCCACTGGGCGTTTTGCGCCGGTGAGCGACGCTGGTCGACCGGCGCTGGTGGACCAGCGCACAGCCCAATTTTGTACCCCACAAGCAATCATGCAAGGGGTACAAAGTTAAACTAAAATGCATCCTAAAAGCCTAAATGCTATGATGTTATAAACACAAGATGCAATCATAATAACAAGCAAGAAGAGATGTAAATAAACATTAATGCACAATAAAAAGAAACACAACATACAAAGATTAAACATATGCATGAGTTGTGAGTGTGTGCAACTATCTCTTCAAGACAAGTAAGCACTTAGAATATTACCTTTGGTGCTTGTCAATAATGAGGTCTTCAAAGGGCCTAATGCAATAACAACAACATCTAAACTACCCTTACAAAGAATCCCCATTTATGGTTTGATCACGAAATGAGCCAATTAAAAACAACGGGAATCCTTACAATCTCCCCCTTTGGCTATTTCGTGACAAAACCATCACTCACATTGATTCCTCACAAAAAAATAGAAACTACGGGATTACAATGATATTCTACATTACAAAGAGATAAGAGAATGCAGCTTGAAGTCTTCAATCCTCTTGTAGAATAATCAATCCCTGAAAAGAGTTTCTAACAATTCCAATTCAAGAAAAGTGTGAGATTAATCATGTGAGAACAATACCAAGCATTTGTATTTTTAAATTTAGGCACAACATTACCAAATGTATGCAATGTATGATAAATGCAATGCTCCCCCTCAAAGGGTTACTCCCCCTCAATGTATGTTCTCCCCAAAGCGCACAATAGCTTCTATATTTTGCAACTCCCCTTACCTTATCCTACTCCCCCTTTTTGTCATGATATAGGCAAAGGAGTAGTCCCCAACCGGGTCACTCAAAGCAACGAGAGATAGAAGCATGCAAGATTTGCATATACATATAAGTCACTTTATGCACTTCAATTAATTTGAGAGAAACAAGGAGATTTATTTGAGAAAATGTGTGAATCCAACATGCTTTGCATACAAGACATATAGCATTCAAGTCCAAAATACAATGGTATTTGGCAAAGCAAATGACAAAGGTTTCTAATAAGAATTCAAACCAATTTCACCAATGTCATGGGAAAAGCAAGGATATTGAGATTATTGATTTCAATTTAAGAGTAACTATATCCAACTTTATAAGCGAAACATGGCATGAGCGACTTTGCACCCTATTTGATTTTTCCGGATAAGATATCCGTATGATAGTAACCATGTTCAACTAATAAAGAAAGAGAGACATTTGGAATGTAAATTCCTTTGAACGGATACAAGATCCTTTATTCATTTTGAGTCTCATAAGCTTTCACACAAGTTTTGCATTTTTAAGAATATGCAATCATCTATTCATGCTTTTCATGTGAGCATGTTGTATGAATTTCATGCTTTTTCAATTAGCAATAGCATGTTATTTAAGAAACATCATGTCATGGAGATAACTATAGGTCATTCACATCATACTTCCTATGTAAATCTCCTAGTCCAAAAATGCATGTTTGAACATAAATATGACATGGATTGTAAACAAGCAAGGTTCACACTTATGGAAATTGAAAGCATATATACATATGTACAACCAAGCTTACTCAAGCAATCAAAAGAAGAGGCATAAGTTATTTCAAATTTTTTGCAAGTTACAAGAATGCAAAATAGCTCTCTTTGCTTGAGTTCCCCATATGGGGTCAATCATAGAACATCACTCCACAAGACATATCCCAATAGATCTACTAAGAGTTTTAAATCGAGTAGCATCTAAGGGTTTAGTAAATAAGTCCGCAAGTTGATCATTAGTACCTACATGTTCAAGTACTATGCATTTATTTTCAACAAGCTCTCTAATGAAGTGATGGCGGATGTCAATATGCTTAGTTCTAGAGTGTTGAACCGGATTCTTGGAAATATTAATAGCACTCATGTTATCACAAAAGAGAGTGAGAGTACCTTGGTTGAATCCGTAGTCTACTAGCATTTGCTTCATCCATAGGAGTTGTGTGCATCCACTCCCCGCGGCTATGTACTCGGCCTCGGCCATGGACAAGGAAATCGAGTTTTGCTTCTTGCAAAACCAAGACACCAAGTTATTGCCTAGAAAGAAGCAACCGCCCGATGTTCTCTTCCTATCATCACAATTTCCTGCCCAATCCGCATCACTAAAGCCTACAAGACTAGCATTAGTGTCAAAAGAGTACCAAATCCCATAGTTGGATGTCCCATTCACATAGCGAATGATCCTCTTCACGGAAGAGAGGTGGGACTCCTTAGGATCCGCTTGGTACCTAGCACACACACCCACACTAAAAGATATATCGGGCCTACTTGCGGTCAAATAAAGCAAGCTACCTATCATGCCCCGATATAGAGTTTGTTCCACACTTTTACCACTAGCATCCTTGCTTAGCTTCAAAGTGGTACTCATGGGTGTATCACAATGTTTGGCTTTCTCTAAACCAAACTTCTTCACTAGGTTCTTAGCATATTTGGCTTGGGTTATGAAAATCCCATCATGCATTTGCCTAATTTGCAAACCTAGGAAATAACTAAGCTCACCAACAAGACTCATCTCAAATTCAAGAGACATAACATCAACAAATTGTTGGACTTTGGTGTTGTTGGTGGAGCCAAATACTATGTCATCAACATATATTTGAGCTATGAAAAGCTCATCATTGTCTCTCTTGATGAATAGTGTCTTGTCAACACTACCTCTTGTGTAGTTATTGTCAACAAGAAATTGAGTGAGGTGCTCATACCAAGCCCTCGGTGCTTGTTTCAACCCATAAAGTGCTTTCTTGAGGCGATAAACATGATTGGGGTGGTGTGCATCCACAAACCCCTTAGGTTGTTCAACAAACACTTCCTCTTGCAAGAAGCCATTGAGGAAGGCACTCTTGACGTCCATTTGGTGCAATTTGAACTTGTGCACACAAGAAATGGGCAAGAGAAGCCTAATGGACTCTAAGCGGGCAACGGGAGCAAAAGTCTCCTCAAAGTCGATGCCCTCAATTTGAGAGTACCCTTGTGCTACAAGTCTAGCCTTGTTCCGCACTATGTTGCCATCCTCATCGGATTTGTTCCTAAATATCCATTTGGTGCCTATGACATTAGTGGTCTTAGGCCTAGGAACTAGAGTCCAAACCTCATTCCTTTCGAATTGGTTTAGCTCTTCTTGCATGGCAAGAACCCAAAATTCATCATTTAAGGCTTCTTCAACCTTTTTGGGTTCAATTTGAGAGGTGTAGCAAGTATAGCTAATAAGATTAGCAAGTTGACGTCTAGTCCTAACACCCTCATTTACCTCTCCAATGATATCTTCTTTATCATGGAGTTTCCTAACCCATGGAGCGGGTTCTTTAGAGTTCAAGAGAGGAGCTCTATCAATAGGTTGTGTGTCATTATTGTTGACATTAGATGTCCCAACATTAGGTGACACCACAACCTCCTCCAAAGGAGAACCATCACTAAAAATAACCTCCTCCTCATGATCATTTGACTTGAGCCTAGTATCATCAAATACGACATTGGATGATTCCATAACACTTAGAGTTTTTAAATTGAAAACTCTATAGGCTCTACTATTTAAGGCATAGCCAATAAAAATACCCTCATCACTCTTAGCATCGAATTTGCCAAGTTGATCACGGTCATTCAAAATGTAGCATTTGCTTCCAAAAGTGTGGAAGTAGCTAACATTTGGCCTCTTGCCTTTCCATAACTCATAGGAGGTGTTTCTAGTACCGGGCCTTAGGAACTACTCTATTTCCTATATAGCAAAGCCGTGTTGATGGCTTCAGCCCATAGGTTCCTAGGGACATTGTTGCTAAGCAATATCACACGAGCCATCTCTTGAAGGACCCTATTTTTCCTCTCAACAACTCCATTTTGTTGAGGTGTCCTAGGAGCAGAAAATTCATGGGAGATGCCTAAACCATTACAAAAGGTTTCAAAGGTGGCATTCTCAAATTCCCTCCCATGGTCACTTCTAATCCGTTTAATGCTTTTAATATTAGAGTTCATTTCATTTTGAATTTTATTACAAAGCATTTTAAACTTATCAAAAGTTTCGGATTTTTCTCTAAGAAAATATGTCCATGTGAACCTAGAGAAATCATCAACACAAACAAAAATGTATCTCTTTCCACCCAAACTTTCGGTTTGCATGGGACCCATGAGGTCCATGTGGAGAAGCTCAAGTGGCTCCTTGATGGTGAGATACTTACCCTTTTTGTGCATACTTTTAGTTTGCTTTCCTTGTTGGCAAGGTCCACAAATACCATTGGCTTTCTTTCCAAGCTTAGGGAGGCCACGCACACAATTGAACTTTCCAAGGGTCCGTAGATCCCTAAAGTTCATGTGGCCAAGTCTTTCATGCCACAACTCAATTTGCTCATCCATGGACACATGATTAGATACAATTCTAGCTTCAAGACAATAACAATTGTCGCTAGATCTCATGCCCTTCAACAAGGTTTGTCCATCGGGTTTTAGGATAGAGCAATAATCTTTAGAAAATAAGACGGAATATCCTTCATCACTAAGATGTGAAATGCTTATTAAATTGGCTTTCAAGCCATCAACAAATAAAGCATTGGATAAGGAGGGTAATCTGGGAACGGAAATGGTTCCTTTCCCTACAACATTTCTTTTGGATCCATCACCAAAAGTGACATTTCCACCTTCCTCCATAACAAGAGTCTCGAAGAAACTCTTGTTTCCCGTCATGTGCCTAGAGCACCCACTATCCAAGTACCAAAAATTAGAAGAATTTGCCTTCAAGGCTATTTGAGCAACATGGCAAACATTTTCATTCTTTCTAATCCACTTAGCAACAATTTTAGCTTTCTTAGTGGTCTTTGGTACATGTGCTCTACTATTTCTAGGATCATGCAAATCAATATTTTCATTCCTAGAAACATGCATCTTGGCTCTATTCTTTCTCTTTTCAATCATGCTTTGTTTTCTACACATTTTAATATATTGAAAGCAATTTGGTCTAATATGACCATCACAACCACAAAAGTGACAAATAGGGATGAAAAAAGGAATCATACCTCGCCTTTGAGCACGTCCATGTCTTTGTGGATAAGTGGGTTCAATCCATCTTCGTTGTTGAACCGGTCTTGGTTGCTTCCAAGCTTGGGGTTGCATGATTGGTCTCTTTCCTTTGTGAGCCAATTTGGGAGGAGTGTTGGCTTGAGGAACTCTAGGGGGTTGAGCTTGAGATTTCCTTCTTAACCCCATTTTCACTTGTGCATTAGAACATTGTCCTACTCCTAACTTTTTCCTAGGAGGTTGCACAAATGAAATTTCTTCGTTCTTCAAGCTCTTGACAAACACTGTCTTGTTAGAGGTTGAGACTTTCTTGCCATCTTCATACCCAAGACCTCTCTTGTCACTTGGACTCTTTCCAACATTAAGTAAATGATCAAGCTTCTTGGTGCTAGAATCTATCCTAGCTAAGGACCCTTTAACCTCAACAAGTTCCCTCTTCAAGCCTTCTTCACTTCTCTTGGATAAGTCTAACTCCTCAATTAACTTATCCTCTCTCCTCTTCAATCTTTCCACTTGTTCACTTAAGTGGTCATTGTGAGCCGAAAGTTCAAGGTTTTCTTCTCTCAACCTCTCAATCTTTCTTGTGCTTTTAAGTGCTAAATCATTGAACTCGGCATGGTATTTAGCAAGCACCTTTTGCTCCACAAACTTCTTTTCGGAACTAGAAGAGGAGTCACTTTCTTCTTCACTAGAGTCAATTTCCTCTTGACTCATCTCCTCTTTTTCACTAGCACTTTTGCTCTTGTGAGAAGAGGCAAAAGCTAGGAAGTTAGCCATGAGCTCTTCTTCACTAGAAGACTCATCTTCCTCATTGGAGTCATCACTACTCCCACTCCATGTGGCGGCCATCACTTTACCCTTCTTCCTTTCATTGTGATTAGCACATTCGGGGGCAAAGTGACCAATCCCACCACATTCAAAGCATCGGACCCCTTTCCTTTCGGTCCTCTCTTGTCTAGGCTCAAACTTCTTGAAGGAACTCTTTTTCTTCAAATCTTGTCCTCTTGACCCAAATCCCTTCTTCTTCTTGAACCCCATAACCTTGTTGAACCTTTTCATAAATAAGGCAAGGTCTTCATCCGATTCATGCTTTGGTCCTTTGCATCCTTAGATGCTTTCAAAGCTATTCTTTTAGACTTCTTAGGAGGAGTAGTGGTGCTAAGAGCCTTCCTAGACTCATATGCAAGGAGACGCCCAATTACCTCACTTGGCTTCATATCCATGTAGCCACTATTTTCTTCTATGGCCGTCACCTTTGATTCAAATCTATCGGGGAGAGATCTCATAATTTTTTGCTTAAATCTCCTATCCGAATATGGGTCTCCGAGTTGATGGCTTTGATTTACTATGTCCATCAATTTGATTTCGAAGTCGTTGAAGCATTCATCCTCTCCCATCCTAAGTATCTCAAATTGAGTTTGGAGGACTTGAAGCTTGGACTCCTTCACCACCTCGGTTCCCTCATGTGCAACTTGAAGGATGTCTCATGCCACTTTGGCAATCTGAGTATTCTGAATAAGCTTGTACTGATTCTCATCCATTGCACACATAATGGCATGCATCGCCTTCCTATTCCACTTTGAAGCCTCAAACTCTTGCGCGTTCCATTGCGCCTTAGGCTTCAAAACATCTTGTCCTCCACCCACGGGAGTCATCATAGGGAGATCATATCCGTCTTCCACTGCCATCCATGCACGGTCATGAATTTGGCATATGTAGGATTCCATCTTCCCTTTCCATTGGGAATAGTTCAAACCGATAAGAAGTGGAGGCCTTGTGCTAGAAGCTCCTTCGTGGCCACCACCATTTCCACCGTTTCCACTCATAGTGTTTATGAATGAATGAAATGAATGCAAATGTATGAATGATCAAAAATCACACAAAATGCAAAACACACCAAAAAAAGCAAGGATCACCTATGTATGTCTAGGAACCCGCTCTGATACCAATTGAAACTAAATATAGCACGGTGTGTATAAACCTATCTAGAGGGGGGGGGGGGGGGTGAATAGATTTTAAGCTTTTTACCCAATTTTTCGTGTTAGTCAAAATTACGAATTTACCCTCAAGATAATATAAATAAGCAAGTGTAATATGGTGCGGAAATTAAATCAACACTTGATTTTTACGTGGAAACCCTCACGGGAAAAACCACGGGCTATGTAAGTAAGCCACACTCGAACCTCGAATCCACTAAATGTGCAAATGATTACAACCTAATCCCGGAAGTAATCACACACCTACCTAATCCCGGTATGAGTGAACCTAGTCCAATTTGCTTGTGATCTAAGCAAACTAATCCCAATTGCTACACACAAGACTTACCTTCTCTTGAAGAGAATACAACCCTAAGTGAATATGTGAAAATATCCAAAATGCAACATAAGCAAGGGAGACCCTATATGCTTATCTAAGATGATTAATATGCAATTAAGAACAATCCTAGATATCAAAACTAAATGACATGTCAATTAGTTAAGCTAATCAATATTAAGCACAAAACCTAATATGCTAGCACAATACAACTTCTCAAACATACATCATACTAATCTCAATTTTGTATCCAAAGCATACAAAATAATAATCAAGTAATTAATTGAGATTGCTAGATAAGAGAAACACAAAATATATAAGATATTAGTGAAAAGCTTACCAACCAAAGTATGATGAAGATTCCATGCAAGATGACATCTAGATGATCTAAGATGATGCTAGATGATGATTGATGATCATGAAATTGTGTTTGAGTAATTAAAAATGAGTTCTTTGTGTATTTTGCTTCTCTTGAAAAGTATCCTAAGTATGAAGCATGAATAAGAACTCTTGTAAGTGACCTAAAATCAAGTTAGCATATATATAGAGGCCATAAGTGAAGTGAGGTCGTTTTGAAAACTCGCCAGAAAAATGCACTGTGCGCTGGTGGACCAGCGCAGGACCAACGCACAAGCACAAATTGGCTTGAGCGCTGGACGACGAGCGCTACCACCAGCGCCAGTCCAGCGGCGCACACCTGGGCGATTGGCGCTGGTGGCCTGTGCTGGTCCACACCAGCGCACGACCAGCGGCGCTCCACTAGGCGTTTTGCACCGGTGAGCGGCGCTGGTCGACCGGCGCTGGTGGACCAGCGCACAGCCCAATTTTGTACCCCACAAGCAATCATGCAAGGGGTACAAAGTTAAACTAAAATGCATCCTAAAAGCCTAAATGCTATGATGTTATAAACACAAGATGCAATCATAATAACAAGCAAGAAGAGATGTAAATAAACATTAATGCACAATAAAAAGAAACACAACATACAAAGATCAAACATATGCATGAGTTGTGAGTGTGTGCAACTATCTCTTCAAGACAAGTAAGCACTTAGAATATTACCTTTGGTGCTTGTCAATAATGAGGTCTTCAAAGGGCCTAATGCAATAACAACAACATCTAAACTACCCTTACAAAGAATCCCCATTTATGGTTTGATCACGAAATGAGCCAATTAAAAACAACAGGAATCCTTACAATTACAGTTTTCTCAATTTGCACAACCTTCTAATGAGCCTCAGACAATGTGACCGGATCAAAGAGGTTTACCACCTCTAGGATTTGCGCCTGCAATCCTTCGTAATATCTTGACACTACTTGATCTTGAGTTTCTTGGATGCCATTGTGTACAATTAATTGGTAGAAATCCGTTGTGTAGTCCTCAATCGACCGTGAACCTTGCCATAAATTTTGTAACTTCTGATACATTAACTTTTGAAAATTGTGGGGCAAAAATTCAAAACGTAATTTACGAACCATCTTCTCCCAATCCGTGATTTTTGATTTTCCCATTCGAGTTTGTGTAAGCTTAATTTGCTGCCACCAAGCTGCAGCTCGTCCTCGAAGCCGAGTTGCCACCAAGTCTACCCTTGCATTCACTGGCACGCTTTTAAATTCTAGGATCTCCTCTACTACTCTGAGCCAATCAAGGAATTCTTCAGGCGAGAGAATGCCCTGAAATTCCAGAATTTCAATCCTCATGCCAGATTCCCACCGCTGGGTGTCTTCACGTTCTGGCGCTTAACGACAGCTGCTGTGGAACCTCCACTTGAGACTCACTCTCCTCGTCACTCTCATCCTCAACATCACCACCGTTAGGATTTAAGGCTTGGAAAGGATTTTGGTTGGCAATTAACGTCACGAGTTGCTCTGTTATTTACGCCATCTGCTGCTCCAACTGTGCCACACAGTCACGTTCGTTGGCTTCTTCTACGGGGATCCGATTAGGTTGTCGTCTCTTCAGCGGCATAGTGATACTAACTGGTGTAGAGGAAGCTTATACAAGAAAAACCTACAAAACAATTAGAAAACAACCTACTGATAACATTTAACCTCGCGCACGAAGGATCGTTAACAGGCTTCAAATACTTCAATTCTTCGCAAAGAATGCTGTACATGGATTTAGAGAAACCATCTCTGATTTTTATTAATAAACAACCAACGTTTTTAATGCAAATACAAGAATATAAATAGGCAATAATTAAACAAAAGAAAACTCAAACTCTAAATCCTAATCAAACTCTTAAAACAAATCCTAAATAAACTCTAAAACAAATAACTAATCCTAAATTAAAAAGAATTCTGCTTCAACTAAATTCGAATAATACTGGACTCTTCATTACTGAACCATCAATGACTCATTCGGCCAGCTCATGAGGTCTGCCACGCGCCAGCTGTCAGCTCAACCTGCCTCCCACATCACCACGTTTTGTCTAGCTCACGCCTCCTTCTAGCTAGACCATCTGCCTTGCATCGATCCTTGCTTTACAAGTAATCTAGAGCCCTTGTTGCCGCTGCATCAGTTGCCCTAAATTTTTTATTATTTTTATTGTCTAAATTGACATGACAGTGTGCTGTTGTGTGGTTCCAACTTCTAGCTACAACTTATAATGCTGAGATCAACTCTTAACAGCCTTTTGGTCCAACAGCACTACAGTAATAATTGATACCCTCATCAGCAAGTAACTTTTATATTATTAAATTAAGATATTCTATATAATATAAATGTTAATATAGATGCAAGCGAGTGCCAGCGAACTGTCAGGTTCGATGTTTTGTGGTTTTTTAATGAAGAAAATGTAGGTTTTGGTGAAGGTCTTAGCAGGAGTTTTAGAGAGAAGGGAGAGAGTTTTTGAAGAGAGATGTTCAAAACTGCAAGTTGAAGTCTGTGAAGCAAAATCTGAGATTAGGGTTTGGTCAGAACGAATGTATTGTTTTTATACGGTGTCGTTTAGAGTTTTTTAAATTAATCTCGTCTTCCCCAAATGGCAAGTCGTTTTGGTCGTGAGTCTATAAAGAAGGGTGCATCTGCATTGTAGGCAATCATTCATGTTTGTGTTTTTCTATCTATTTATTGTTGGAGTCGTTACAAAATGTATGGTTTTACAGATCATGAATGAATTTACAATTTTCCAATCTCAATTCTCTCAATTCTAGTTCTATCTCTTTCTCTTTCTCCAATCAATATCCTCAATCAACTCCTACAACAGCCCAGAAATCTCCTTCATCAGATCAGCTCTAGAATATTTCTCAACTTGCACAACTCAGGCAAAACCAGACACAAATCACTTCACTCGTTCCCAATCAATTTAGGCATAACACAAACCTAGTAAAACATAAAGAACCTTAGACCATAATATGACCCAAAAAAATAATCTTAGCTAGAAATATAAAGAAGAAATAAATAAGATATGCCATGAAAAGTGTAAATAAACTAGGTGTCATTTTTATTAATGAATTTTAAAAACCATGCTAAAACTTTCAGATTTAAGAAGGAGACCTTATAGTGAAAGAAAATGTTCTATTGCGGAAAAAATGTTTCATCTAATTTGGCCTCTATTGAGAAAGATTGAAATATGAATGTGGAGAATTTTTGGGTAAGTGTGTGTAATCATAGTAACTCTATGATCATTACCCGCAAAAGATGAGTTGATGCTTACTTGATCAAACAATTCCCTAAGAAGAAAAAATGGAAGTTGATTTTCAAGCAATCACAAATCAAGAGTTACATCAATGATCGAAAATCGATTGAAAATAGGGTCATTGTGTTTTCTCAGTTGGTTGAAACTATACCTCAATAAGAATTCAAAGATGAAAGCAGAGTCAGCCAAAACCATTTTCATGAAATCAACACTAGTAAGTGAAATCGGTTCTACATAACAATTAGATTTTCCTTTCTCGATCCTTTATAGTTTTCAAAAGTTCCTCCATACTTACTTTTGTCCATTGAAGAAAATCTTGTAGCCCCCTTTTCCTATCTTCTTTTGCTATTTTCCATTGCTTGTAACTGTTGGCTGCCATGATGAAATGGGCCGATGGAGACAAATTGAGGTGTGTATGCTCTGTCATTTAGCCTACGAAATCTCTTAGGAACTTTGTAAATACTGGATTTGTCCGACAATGGATACAAGGCTTTGAATTCCTCCCTCACAGATTTTGCTACTTCATCTATGTCAATCGATGTTTCGTCCATTCTTCTTATTTGTTCGCTTTGAATTTGGAATTCACTATCAGAACAATCATAAAATTAGTTCTTCATGGTTAAATTACAATGAAAAAGATTGAAGAAAATATTATTGAAGAACTTATAACATCTCTCTCTCTCTATATATATATATATACAGTCTTTCTATTATCAGTTTGAACTGACAAAAGTTATATCGGTTCCTTGTATATAGGCCACTGGATTTAAATACTTTGACTTGAAACTAATTATAGCACGGTGTGTATAAAGCTATCTAGAGGGGGGGTGAATAGATTTTACGCTTTTTACCCAATTTTTCGTGTTAGTCAAAATTACGAATTTACCCTCAAGATAATATAAACAAGCAAGTGTAATATGGTGCGGAAATTAAATCAACACTTGATTTTTACGTGGAAACCCTCACGGGAAAAACCACGGGCTATGTAAGTAAGCCACACTCGAACCTCGAATCCACTAAATGTGCAAACGATTACAACCTAATCCCGGAAGTAATCACACACCTACCTAATCCCGGTATGAGTGAACCTAGTCCAATTTGCTTGCAATCTAAGCAACCTAATCCCGGTTGCTACACACAAGACTTACTTTCTCTAGAAGAGAATACAACCCTAAGTGAATATATGTGAATATCCAAAATGCAACATAGAGCAAGGGAAACCCTATATGCTTATCTAAGATGATTAATATTCAATTAAGAACAATCCTAGATATCAAAACTAAATGACATGTCAATTAGTTTAGCTAAACAATATTAAGCACAAAACCTAATAAGCTAGCACAATACAACTTCTCAAACATACATCATACTAATCTCAATCTTGTATTCAAAGAATATAAAATCACATACAAGTAATTAAATTGAGATTGCTAGATAAGAGAAACACAAAATATGTAAGATATTAGTGAAAAGCTTACCAAGCAAAGTATGATGAAGAATCCATGCTAGATGACATCTAGATGATCTAAGATGATGCTAGATGATAATTGATGATCATGAAAAAGTGTTTGAGTGAATAAAAATGAGTTCTTGGAATTTTTCTTCTCTTTGAAAAATATCCTAAGTATGAAATCTGATATGAACTCTCTTATCTGACCTAAAGTCAAAGTGTTATATATATAGGGGCCATAAGTGAAGTGTGGTCGTTTTGGAAAAACGCACTAAAAATATCGCTGTGGCTGGCTTGCCGCGGTTGCTCAACCGCGGCACCGTAGCCGTGGCACAGCAAGGACGTTGCTGTCGCTCGACTGCCGCTGTCACAAACCGTGGCACTGAAACCACGGCGGGCGTCACAGCACAAAGCTTGATTTTCAAGCGACTCAAAACATGACCAAACGACATCGAAACCTTTCATATAATATACCGTTGGAAAGGTATGGAAGTCTACTTTATACTCCAATTAACAAAACATGATTTGGATAACTGTAGAAAAATTTATGGTCATTTGAGTGACCAAAGGTCAGATTCGGATAACAGCTGTGATGCCCTGTTTTAGTGGTCACTTTGGAAATTTCAAAACCAATCCAAACGGTCATGAAATATTACGAATAATATACCGTTGGAAAGGTATGAGAGTCTAGTTTGTCCAGAATTTTACAAAAATCAATTTCAATCTTTTCATAAAAAGTTATGGTCACAAGACCATACAAAGGTCAGTTTTGAAAACACTTAAAACCTTGAAATCCAATCTTTTGAAACTAGACATTTACTCCAAATAACCAAACCAAATCTAACACTTATCCAAGAGAAGAATGAGACCTTCTCAAGTGGTCAACCATCGCGCTAAGACATGCACACCATCGTGCAAGCGCGGACGTTTCCGATCACACAAATGGAAACGAATTACACCACACTTAAGACTAATCATGAAGTGCAAGTGTGGGAAGTGAATGCATCCTAATGCCTAACAAGTTATGGCAATTAATAAGCTAGATGCAATCATTTAACATGCAAGAAGAGATGAAAATAGGCATTAATGCACAACACAAATAAACACAACATACAAAGATAAGACATATGCATGAGTTGTGAGTGTGTGCAACTATCTCTTCAAGTCAAGTAAGCACAAAGAAAATTACCTTCGGTGCTTATCAACACAAGGTCTTCAAAAGGCTTCGAACAATAAAACCATTACCTAAGCTACCCTTACAAAGTACCCCAACATGTGGTTTGTCCACGAAATTAGCCAATCAACAAATGGGAACCTTACATGACTGACAAGTGCATACAGCCAAGTCAAAGTATTTAAATCCAGTGGTCTACATACAAGGAACTGATATAACTTTTGTCAGTTCGAACTGATAATAGAATTTCTGTATAAATATATATGTCTACTATATATGTTGGATATGGCTCGTATTCCCAATGGTTACCAAACGTAATTCAACCAATGCGGAGACTTCCTAAAGACGTGAGAACATTTAGAAGTAGGAGATCGTATTTGAGGGAGGCTTAAAGACAAAAAAAAACTGAAGAATCGGATTCCGGAAGGAACCGCGGCGTGGACCGCGATACGAACAAAAGTGCATAGACAGCGATACGAACAATGACACATTCCAATGAGATCACGCGGTGTAGACCGCGGCAGAGGCAAAAGGCACCAACCATGGTATTCTGAGCGGTGGATTACAGAGATCTTTTGCAGTGTAAGGCGCGAGTTGCAAATCGCAGTAATAGCGGATTTTGCCTAGATCAGGAATGTTGCGTGAAAATAGGAAAGGTTTTCTTCTAGAAGTTATTATGCTTATCGGAAAAGGAAAAAGAGTTTGTCTTTGTGCAGAACATGAAAGTCTTATACTTGAAGGAAAATGATTTCTACTTACAAGAAAACTTGTCATAAAAGGAAATAGTATTTATGTGAAACAAGTAATTCTTGTACGTATAGGAGTTAGGATTTCCTTTTATCTTAAACTCCTTGTAATTCATATAAATAGACCATAATAGCTAGGTTATTATGTGTGGAGCAAAATAGAAAATACTAGAGAGATCTCAAAGTGAGCACTAGGTGTAAATGTGTAATCAGGTTTTGGGTATTATTTAGAGAGAGAATCCTGAGTGTGTGGTTGTAACAATTTACTACATATTGGAACTTTCTCTTGTCATCCTGATGGCTGTGGTTTTTTCCCTGATTTGGGTTTCCACGTAAAATTCTTGTGTTGTGTGTGATTGGATTTGATTACTTATCTTCATCTTATCTTTCTTTATTATTGTGTTTGTTTGTGTTCTATCCAGCAACGCTTCCACGTAGTGACTTGTTCGCTAACTTTATAAACTGATTTATAAAGCAAAAACTACGTAAAGAAAAATTAAAAAAAAGTTATAGTAAGTTAAAAGTACTTACAATTTTAAGAATGAGCTTGAGCCTCAGAATTGTATGTGGTGATTCATCCCATTCCTATTTTAGCTAGTTGCCAGCTCCTCTCCTGTCACTACAAAAAAAGTGATCTATAGTGATAGGAGACTTTTAAAAAACAATTGTCACAATTAGTTAAAAAAACTTGATAATTTTTTTACAAATAATAAAATTAGTCACAAAATTACCCTATAAAAAAGGAAATATTTTATTTTATAAATAGTTAGTTTTTTAAAAGGCATCAGAATCAATTAATTTTATTTTATATGGAAAAAAAAAAAAAAAAAAAAAAAAAAACTTCACAATCGTGTTGTGGGTTTTTTTTTTTTTTTCCCTTATTCCATCTTCCTCCCACGTCTCTTGGTTCTCCCTTTGCCACTGCCATATCTAGATTTTCTCTTTAGTTTCTTTTTTCCTTAAAAACACTGTTTAGGTTTGAAACGGTGACCCATCCATTATGCCTTGATAGAAAAAAGGTAAGCTTCTCTTAATTTAAATCTTTTTAGGGTTTGTTTTCTTGTACTTGTTTAATTTTCAGGGTCTGAATCAAATTCGAGTTTCATATAATGAAAGTTTCTTTGAATAAAATATGATTTTTTTTATGTAGAATTATATGTATATATATATATATAGTCTTTCTACTGTTAAGTCGTCCTAATATAAAATATATCAGGACGAAGAATATGGACCATTAATTATGGAGAAGTTTTGACAAGTGCATACACTTTGAGTCAAAATATGTAAATCTAATGATCCACATTCTTCATCCTGATATATTTTATATCAGGACAAATTGACAATAGAAAAATTATATATATATATATATATATATATATAGATATAGATATATATAGGGATGTTTCTTAATTTTAATTTGTTTTTAATTTTTTTTCTTTTTAGTTTCTCTTTTCCTTAAAAACACTTTTTAGGTTTGAAAATGTATTTCATCTTTATTGATCACAAAGATTTTAGAGAAAATTTTGCCTTGATAGAAAAGGTAAGCTTCTCTTGATTTAATTTTTTTGAGGGTTTGTTTTCTTGTACTTGTTTTTCAATGTCGGAATCTTAAATTCGAGTTTCATATATTGAAAGTTTCTTTGACTAGGGCATGTTATATATATATATGTTTAGGAATATTTCTTAACTTTAATTTTTTTTTAATTTTTTTTCAGGAACCCATAATTATTATTTCATGATTTATAGTTGTTTGTTCTTAGATTTACAGAGTACATGTCAACAATTGATACGCATACTAACTATTTGATTAAATGATTCTTATGGAACAACCAATTGTTTGATGCAACATTGAATATATATATATATATATATCTATTTGATTTGTTAATAATGTACTTTTATCTATTGCAATTTGTATGTAGGTGAAAAGTTTATTACGGTCTTTTCATTCACAAAAGTGTTTTAGTATCAAGGCTTGAAGAATCTTCATCATGGTTATCTGGATATAATTGATGTAATGCATTTATCTCAAAATTTGTAGGAAATTGGTGTATGTATACTAACAATTTTGTAATTGTTATAATAAAATTAAAACAATATATGAACAATGATTAATTAAAGAATAGATAAACAAAATTAAATAAAATAGAAGAAGAGATGAGAGATGGCAAGAGAGACATGAGAGAATATATTGCATTTGTTATTGATTGAAAGCATCAGTTAAAAGAAGCAACAACCAAAATATTTACAAAGGAAGCCATATATATAGGCAAATAAACAAGGGGTGCATATTGCAATTTTCTACACATTGTGCCACTAATCAAACATGCATGAAAACAAAATATGTTGAGCTGCACGTGTACATTTGCATGAAGGAAAATGATGTGAAGCTTACATGTGTACTAGCTTCCTCAATAAGCCAAAAATGTGTGGTGGAAAGCCACACACATATTGTAATACTCCCCTTTGGATTTCCACCATTTGTATTTTAATTTACTAGGAAAAACCCAGTGGGACAAAAAAAAAAACCTTAGCAAAAATATATACAATAATCTTCTGGATCAAGTGATATGGATATGTTTAGAACTGCCTCATTAAAACCTTTCCGGTAAAACCCAGTGGGATAAAATCCGATAGAAGGAAAAAGAGAACAATACCTATATTTAAATTTAAAATTTTGCTCCCCCTGATTGAACGCTCCCCCTGAATGAAACTTCAATATCAATCCTGTAATTTGGAGAGTCGACGCATGCCAATCCCATATACCAGTTTCTTAAAGGTTGATGTAGGCAATGTTTTGGTAAACGAATCTGCAAGATTATCTGTAGACCGTATTTGTTTAACATCAATCTGTCGGCTCTGTTGAAGTTCATGAGTATAGAAGAATTTATGAGAAATATGTTTGGTTCTATCTCCTTTGATATAGCCCCCTAACTTGAGCAATACAAGCCGTATTATCTTCAAATATCGGAGTAGGCATTTCTGTAGATAATGAAAATCCACAAGTATTTTGAATATGATAAATAATTGACCTTAGCCACACGCATTCTCGGCTTGTTTCATGAAGTGCGAGGATCTCTGAATGATTAGAGGATGTAGCAACAAGAGTTTGCTTCATGGAGTGCCAGGAGATTGTTGTGCCATTATAGGTAAAAACATATCCCGTTTGTGAACGAGCTTTATAGGGATCAGATAGATACCCGGCATTAGCATAACCAAGTAAGCCTGAAAAATTGTTAGATTTTGAATAATATAATCCTAAATCCTTCGTTCCATGAAGATAACGAAAAATATGTTTAATCTCATTCCAATGTCTTCGAGTTGGTGCTGAACTGAACCTAGCAAGCAAATTTACTGAAAATGCAATATCTGGTCTAGTACATTGAGCCAGATATAATAAGGCACCAATTGCATTAAGATATGGTACTTCAGGACCAAGTATCTTTTCACCATCTTCAAGTGGCCAGAATGGATCTTTCTTAGGATCAAGGGTTCTAACAATCATAGGAGTATTTAATGGGTGAGCATTGTCCATATTCAATCTTTTCAGAATCTTTTCAATGTATGCTGATTGATGGATAAGTATTCCGTCTGATTTATGCTCAATCTCCAGGCCGAGACAATATTTTGTCTTTCCTAGGTCTTTCATTTCAAATTCTCTTTTTAAATATTCAGCAGTTTTCAGGAGCTCTCCATGAGTTCCAGTCAAATTCATATCATCAACGTAAACTACTATAATAGCAAATCCAGATTCTGATTTCTTTATGAAGACACATGGGCATATAGGATTATTAATATATCCCTCTTTAATCAAATATTCACTAAGACAGTTGTACCACATGTGCCCAGATTGCTTTAATCCATACAAGGACCTTTGTAATTTAATCGAATATAAATTTCGAGGTCTCGAGCTGTATGCTTCTAGCATTCTAAATCCTTCAAGGATTTTCATATAAATATCTGAATCGAGTGAGCCATATATGTAGGCAGTTACTACGTCCATAAGACGCATTTCAAGTCTTTCTGAGACAGACAAACTTATCAGAAATCGAAACGTAATTGTATCCATCACTGGTGAATATGTCTCATCAAAATCAATACCAGGTCTCTGTGAGAAACCTTGTGCTACGAGTCGTGCCTTATATCGCACCACCTCGTTTTTCTCATTACGTTTCCATACACAAACCCATTTGTATCCAACAGGTTTGACGTCTTTAGGCGTCTGGACTATTGGTCCAAATACTTTACGCTTGGTTAATGAAGCCAATTATGTTTGAATTGCTTCTTTCCATTTAGGCCAATCAGACCTTTGCCTACAATCCTCAAGGTTATAAGACTCATAATCATCACTTAAAATTTCAGTAGCCACTGTGTACGAAAATATATCATCGATGATTATTTCTTCACGATTCCACATTCCTCCTGTATAATTTATAAAAATTTCCTCATTTCTAGGTTCTTGTATCTCTTCAGAGATTCCTTGCCTTACGGGGGTTTCTTGTGTCCTTTCAGGGACATCTAACTCTTGTGGAGTGGATTTAGAGAAAGTGGATTTATTTATAATTTCAGGAGTATGATCCTAATATTTTGTTTTCTTCCTCCGGGGAACAGTATCTTTCGAACCAAGTGGCCTACCACACTTCTGGTGTACAGTAGATGATTCCTTTTCTATTATTTGTTTAGATCGTTCTTCTGGAACAATCACTCGTGCCAGTACATTAACAGCTGGGATGTATGATTTTGTTACCCTCGTAGCATCTGTAAATGCATCTGGTAACTGATTTGCTATTGTTTGAAGGTGAACTATCTTTCGTACTTCATTCTCACATTGAGATATGTATGGGTCAAGATGAATTAGACTAGGGACTTTCCAAGAAAATTCACGCTTCTCTTCAAGAGAAGTTTTTCCTTTCCTTAATGATGGGAAATTTTTCTCATCGAAATGACAATCTGCAAATCGTGCAGTAAAAAGATCACCAGTTAAAGGTTCCAGATATCTAATAATTGATGGTGAATCTAAACCAACATATATTCCCAAACGCCATTGGGGTCCTATTTTAGTTCTATGTGTAGGTGTAATTGGGACATATACTATACAACCAAAAGTACGCAGATGAGAAATATCTGGTTGGTGGCCAAATACAAGTTGCACTGGAGAATATTGATGATAAGAAGTGGGACAAAGACGAATTAATGCAGCAGCATGTAAAATAGCATGTCCCCAAACAAAAATTGGTAATTGTGTTCGTAATAATAAAGTTCTTGCAATTACCTAGAAACGCTTGATAAGTGACTCTGCTAATCCATTTTGAGTATGAACATGTGGAACTGGATGTTCAACATCAATCCCAACTGATCTGCAATATTCATCAAATGTCTTGGAAGTAAATTCACCCGCATTATCAAGACGTATTGATTTAATCGGATGATCGGGAAAATGTGCCCGTAGCCTAATAATCTATGCGAGTAACCTTGCAAAAGCAACATTGCGTGTCGATAATAAGCAAACGTGTGACCATCTGATGGATGCGTCAACTAGGACCATAAAATAGCGGAACGGTCCACTTGGTGGATGAATAGGTCCACATATGTCCCCTTGAATCCTTTGTAGGAATGATGAGGATTCAAAACCAACCGCAGAGTAAGATGGTTTTATTATTAATTTCCCTTATGAACATGCAGTACATAAATTTTCATGGGATAAAAAAATCTTCTGGTTCTTTAATGGATGTCCATGAGAATTTTCAATGATTTTACGCATCATTGTAGATCCCGGGTGACCAAGACGGTCATGCCAAAGCATAAATATTTTTGGATTTGAGAACTTTTGGTTCATAACTGCATAAACTTCTACACCTCTTATAAGAGTGTAATATAATCCAGATGATAAAACACGCAGCTTTTCCATAATGATTTTCTGGCCTGAATCATGAGAAGTAATGCACAGATACTCAATATTCTTATCATTTATAGTTTCTAGGTGATATCCATTACACCGTATATCTTTGAAACTGAGCAGATTTCTTTTGAATCTGCTTGAATATAAAGCATTATTGATGCATATTTTAGTATTGTTTGGTAACAATATCATGGCTCTACCGGAGCCTTCTATCAGATCTGCTGGACCTGATATGGTATTAACATTTGCTTTGAGTAGGGTGAAATTCTGAAAGTATTTCTGATTCCGCAAAATCGTATGTGTTGTCGCACTATCGGCTAGACATATATCTCCTGTATTCTGCTTTTCAATGTCATCCATCTTATCGTTTAAAGACATGTCTATTCACAATAACAAAAAACAACAAAACAAAAAACAAAAATAAATAAAGTACTATAAGATACAGTGGTCAAAAAAAGAAAGCATATATATACAGAAGGAATATTTACATAAACATTTTATATGATAACAAAAAATAATTACAAGCAGTGCTTAACTGGTATGGACATTTCCATCACCAGTTGAAGTGGTCACTTTATCAGTCGGATCATTTAGGAAATCAGAAACATTAAATGGGGTAATATCCATAAAATCTTAATCTTCCAAGAAGTTGGTTTTAGGATTCTTTTCTTTTCCCTTTTCTTTGATTGATGCCTAATAAAGCTCAACCAGATGTTTAGGTGTGCGGCATGTCCATGACCAATGGTTATGACATCCACATCTGAAACAAACGCTATTATCCTTCTTAGGTCCCTTTTGGATGCTCTTCCCTTTTTTTGGTCTGGCCTTATAAACATTCCACTTCTGGGTAGCGTTTTGGTTATAACCACCCGGACCAAAATAACCATATGATCTTTCAAGACCCAGACCACGGCCATGACCACGGTTAGGACCACGACCATGACCACGACCACGACCACGACCACGACCGTGAGTATGTCCTCCAATAGTGTTGGCATTCACTTCTGAGAATGTTGTAGAGCCGGTCGGGAGTGATTCATGATTTGTAATTAAAAGCTCGTTATTTTTCTCTACAACCAGGAGACATGAGATTAGCTTTAAATATTTTGAGAATTGCCATTCTCGATACTACTGTTGTAATATCATGTTAGAGGCATGAAAGGTTGTAAATGTTTTTTCCAACATATCATTTTCTGTTACATCCTGACCACACAATTTCAGCTCTGTAGTGATTTTGAATAAAGCAGAATTATACTCAGAGACTGATTTAAAGTCTTGAAAACGTAAATGTTACCACTGATACCTAGCATTTGGTAATGCAACATCGGGTTGGTTATCAATAGGTCTTTCAGCTCTTGCCATAGAACATCTGGTTCCGTGACAGTTAGGTATTGGGCATTTTGATCCTCATGCAGGACGGATAATAACCATGGCTATAGATTTGTCTTATTCATATGCCTCAGCTGCATTTTCAATAACGTAATATAAGCCTTTAGATTTTAGAAGTAATCTGGCATCAATAACCCAGGACATGTAATTTTCCTCAGATACTTCTAGTGTAGCAAATTTTAAACTTGCAAGCTTTGCCATTATTACAGCTTCTGGTTATCTGAAAATCACAATCGAAGTCAGAATTTCTGGTCTGATAAAAATCCGAGGAATTTAAATCTTCAGATATATAAAGGAATAAATCCAGAAATTTCATATTCCAACAATAATAAATAAATCCATGAACTTCAGGTTCTAGATAGGTGACCAAATTGTTAAATAAAAATTGCATAAAAGTAAATAAAGTGCGAGAAAGTAAATTGCGTAAAAATAAAATGCGGGAAAGTAAATTCAGAACTGCAGGTTCTGGTATTAATAAATAAAAGTCTAGAAGCTTCAGGTTCTAGTAATAATAAATTCAAAACTTCAGGTCCTGGAAATAAATTTAGGAACTTCAGGTTCTAGTAATAATAAATTCAGAACTTCAGGTTCTAGAAATAGCAGCATCGTGCTGATAACGTGTTATAATAAAATTAAAACAATATATGAACAATGATTAATTAAAGAATATATAAACAAAATTAAATAAAATAGAATAAGAGATGAGAGATGGTGAGAGAGACATGAGAGAATATATTGCCTTTGTTATTGATTGAAAGCATCAGTTAAAAGAAGCAACAACCAAAATATTTACAAAGGAAGCCATATATATAGGCAAATAAACAAGGGGTGCATATTGCAGTTTTCTACACATTGTGCCACTAATCAAACATGCATGAAAACAAAAGATGTTGAGTTGCACGTGTACATTTGCACAGGGCCGGCCCATTGGGCTAGCAAACCCAGCATTTTGCTGGGCCCCCCAATTGATCCAATTTTCTTCTTCTTTTTTAGGGCCTCATGATCCAATTTTTTTTCTTCTTCTTCTTCTTCTTTGGGGCCTAATTCCAAACATTTTATGCTTTCATTTATTTAGTTTCCTTTTAGGCCCAATAAACTAATACAATTAATAAAATAAAAAAACTTTAAAGGCCCAATATTCTCAGACCATTAGATAATTTTTTTATTTATTTATTTTTTTATTTTGTTTTATTTTTTTATTTATTTATTTTCTTTTCTGGGTCGTGTTTCCAGCTTGCTTTGTTTGTGTAGCTGGCTTATTGATGCCCCTGCTCAGCCTTGCATTCCCTGCTTGTGATTTTCCTTTGTTCTAGCTTGTGCTTCAATATGCTTGGCTTTTTCAAAAAAATAAAATAAAATAAAAAATTAGGCAATATAATATAATTATTTATAATACAATATAACGGGTGTTAATGTGTTATATAATAATATAATTAAAAATACAAGTTACAATTAGAGTCATTAGACAATATATAATCTGTTAATTATATGGGTGTCAGTATGTGAATGTGTTAATGATAATGTGTTAATGTGTTAATTATATGTGTGTTAATGTGCTAATTATATATGTGTTAATGTGTTAATGATAGTAATTTTATATAGGGCCCCAATTTTTGTTAATGTCATAAAATCGCTCGGGCCCCAAAATGTCTGGAGACGGCCATGTATTTGCATGAAGGAAAATGATGTGAAGCTTACATGTGTACTAGCTTCCTCAATAAGCCAAAAATGTGTGGTGGAAAGCCACACACATGTTGTAATAGTAATATATATATATTTTTTAACTTTCTTTTTTCTTTTTCTTTTTGTTCTTGTGTTCAAATAATCTATGTGCGTAATAAAAACTGGGGACTAGTGTCATGGTTCCCTTATTGTACTTTTTATATTTTTCTAGTAGTTAATAACTTTGATTGAATTTATAACTTGTTATCTTCTTGTTAACTGTCACTAAATTTGTGTAAAACAAACATAATTTTCATATGTTTAACTGTCATTAGGTTTGTGTATGATGACTATTTTTAAATAATTAATTGTCAATAAGTTTATTTATACTAACATAATTTTGACATGGTTAATTATTGAATTAGGATTTTCAAGAACATTTAAAGACTTTATAAATCCAGGTGTATTCAATTCAGACATTTAAAGACTTTAAAAGATTCTATATTAATCCAGTGATATTCAATTTAGATTTTTATGGAATTTTAAAAAATTCTTCTAAATTCGGGTGTATTAAATTGAGACATTAAAAATGTCTACAAAAATCAAAGTGTATTCAATTGGAACTAGATTTTAAAGGATTTTCTTAAGTCGTGGATTTTGGTGGACTTGATGGTGAGAGGTATAAATATCAAATGCCACAACAAGTCCAGCCTTCTCCTCAAGGATTTTGAGTTTTTCTTGTTGCTAGGGTTCGTTGCTTCTATTTTCCTTTGTTTATCTCTTTCCTGGTTCAACTTCTAGAATATTCTAGGTTATGATTCTTTATATGCTTAACTTGATCAAAGTAGAGGCCATGATGATGATTTATAGCCTATTCAATCGATAGTGGCGGTTATTAGTTTTCATATGTTTTCGAAATATACAAAGGCCTACTACAACCCCTCTATTTTGCCAAATGGCCAAAATTTGTAAATTTATTTGGGTGGGTTCTTCTATCTCAGAAATTATGAAAACTTATATGTCGATAGAATGTTATGTCGACTATTATTTTGCAAAATTTCGTGATTTAAAAATGAGCATAAAAATTGTTATAATTTTTGGAGTGGACAAAGGTCAATACTGATTTCTGCTGGACAGATTCGGGAAACAAGAAAAGAATGAATGTTTTCATATACAAATTACCATGGATTACATTGATAATTTTAATGTAGCATGTCCTATATGTCTAGATTATCCATGTCCAATTTTGTAAGATTTGTAGCTGTAGAGAATAAATTAAAAATTGTTGATCAAAGGGTGGTCAGTTGTGACAAGGTTTGGGTTAGGGTTATGCTTTTTTTTCAATATTTTATGTATAGCTTTGCTTAGCTATTCGATTAGTTGATTATTGTTTGTTTATATGATTAGTTAAATAACAATGAGAATCGGTGAAAATGAGTTATGAATGTTGAGTATTTTCGTTTTAATTTTGTGCTGAAAATTGTTATAAACTATATCACTTTCTTTCATTTGTGATTGACTTTAGTAATTGAGTGGAAATTATTGTCATTTTTTTTTGGTGAAACGTTTATTCATACATGAAGTTTTATTTATTCATATGTTTTTTTTTTTTTTTTTTTTTTTTGGGTTTATCATGAAAGTTGAGATCTTTTTGAAAACTAAGCTTTGAAATGGAGCTTCTCTTCAGCTGATTGATTGGCCATATACATGTATAATTCATACATCTATAATATAAGTCTGAGATAACAAATCTGTAAGTAATTAAATACTCAAGGCGTGTTTAATATATAAAGCTAGAGGGGGGGTGAATAGATTTTACGTTTTTTACCCAATTTTCGTTTTTAGTCAAATTTACGAAAATGCCCCAAACTAGACAATATAATAATCAAGTGTAATATGGTGCGGAAATATAAACGACACTTGATTTTTACGTGGAAACCCTCACGGGAAAAACCACGGGCTGGTAAGTGCGCCACACTCGAACCTCGAATCCACTAATTGTGATAACGTATACAACCTAATCCAGGTTTGACGGCCTAATCCCGGCCAATATCCCGCTACCACTACCCGCAGGCCTGTAAAAGTGGACCTAGTCCAATTTGCTCATGTGACCACCTAATCCCGGTGTCCGACCTAATCCCGGTCTATCACACAAGACTTACAATCTCCTAAGAGATCAAACAACCCTATGTGAATATGCAATGATATCCAAATATTGCAATAAGAGCTAGGGTACTCTAAATGCTTACCTAGGATTATAAGATGACAATATAATCAATCCTAGATATCACATGTAGCTATATGACATGGCATATAACTTTAGCTAAGTAAAGGATAACCAATCCTAGATACAAAGCTATCACAAACAACACTCAATCAATACATCACAAATAATCTCTTTTCTTGTATTTAGCATATGATCTAAAACATACAAGTAATTTAAAAGAGATGGCTTGGTATTTAAAATACTAAAATAAGATGAAATTAATCAAAATCTTACCAAGCAAGTTGTGATGATGCAAACCCATACATGGATGCACTCTATATAGACATAGGAGATACAATATGAAATTTGATGCAAAAGGGGTTTGATTTGAGTGGTTAAAGGTGAATTCTTGATTTGATTTTCTCTCAAAATCTAACTTTGAAGTTTAGGGTTCTTAAGAGTCAAGAACTTGTTCAGATAATGAGAAAGTGTGATATTTATAGACATCAAGAATAGGGCAAGTGAAAAGACAATTTTGCCCCTGAATCACACTATCGCGGTTGCTCTGTGGCTCGACTGCCGCGGTTGCAAAAACCGCGGCACTGAAAACGCGGCGGGCGTCACAGCACAAAGCTTGATTTTCAAGCGACTCAAAACATGACCAAACGACATCGAAACCTTTCATATAATATACCGTTGGAAAGGTATGGAAGTCTACTTTCTACTCCAATTAACAAAACATGATTTGGATAACTGTAGAAAAAGTTATGGTCATTTGAGTGACCAAAGGTCAGATTCGGATAACAGCTGTGATGCCCTGTTTTAGTGGTCACTTTGGAAATTTCAAAACCAATCCAAACGGTCATGAAATATTACGAATAATATACCGTTGGAAAGGTATGGGTGTCTAGTTTGTACAGAAATTTTCAAAACTCATTTTGAAGCTTTGTGTAAAAAGCTATGGTCACACGACCATGCAAAGGTCAGTTTTGAAAACACTTAAAACATTGAAATCCAATCTTTTAAAACTAGACACCTTACTCCAATCAACCCAACCAAACTAAAGCTACCACTTATCCAAGAGAAGAATGAGATCTTCTCAAGTGGTCAACCATCGCGCTAAGACAAGCACACCATCGTGCAAGCGCGGACGTTTCCGATCACACAAATGGAAACGAATTACACCACACTTAAGACTAATCATGAAGTGCAAGTGTGGGTATTGAATGCATCATAATGCCTATCATGTCATGGCATTTTATAGAACAAGATGCAATCAATTAAATGCAAGAAGAGATATTAAATAAATCAATAAAGCACAATGCACACAAAATATAAACACAACATTCAAGAATAAAAGTTATGCATGTTGTGTGTGTGTGCAACTATATCTCTTCAAGACAATGTAAGCACTAGATATATACCTTTGGTGCTTGTCCTTTTGAGGTCTTGGAAAGGGTCTTGATCTTCAACTAATCACCTAGACTACCCTTACAACCAAACCCCAACTTGTGGTTTGACCACGAAATAAGCCAATCAATAAAAGGGAATCCTTACAAAATCCATAAAAGTTTGAGATAGATGTCTAAAAAAATCCATAAAAATCTGAGATAAATATCTAAACAAATCAATGAACATCCATGTGGATTTATAAAAGTCTGTAAAAATCCATGAAAATCGGTCACTTAAAAATGTCTTTAAAAATCCTCAATAATCCTAATTGTTTATATGATTAGTTAAATAACAATGAGAATCAGTGAAAATGAGCTATGAATGTTGAGTATTTTCATTTTTTTTTTTTAAATTAAAGTCAACCAATGAGCAATTGCATCAAAGAAAACTTGAAGCATCCCAACTAGGTTGGCATCCAATAAGATTACCTATCATGTGCACGCACACTCTCAAACTGATGCAATATTTAAAATTAAAAAAAAAAAGTGAACAAGAAAATTGGGGGGGGGGGGGGGGGGGGGGGGGGGGGGGGGGGGGGCATAACACCAAAACCCCAACAAATCAACCAAAATAGTAAAAAGGTCTAAAAGATAAGTCTCTTGTAACAAGAGCAGTACAAATTTGAGGACAAGTAAAACTCCAAAAATCTTGAGCCAAAGAACTACCATGAGAAGCTAAGCAATCAGCCACCGCATTTCCTTCACGATAATATGAGAGACATGAACACACATAGAAGAGAGGTAATAAAGACAATGCCGCTAAGAAGAAGAAAACTTTCAAGGAACATCCACCGAATGAAGAGAAAGAAGAGAGACCACATAAGTAGAATCACATTCTATCCAAAAATAGTGCCAACCATAAATATGAGCAAATTCAATGGCTTTGATAACTGCCAATAACTTCGCTTCAAAAGCATACATAAGCCCCAAAGGCAAAACAAAACAACCTTTAACAAACCCGCGACAATTACAAAAATACCACCACAGCTTGAAGGTCCTGGAGAGCCATTAGAAGAACCATCAGTGTTAACCTTTATCCAACCTGGAGGAGGGGATCGCCAGAAAAGCTCTAAAATCTTAGGAGCTTTACAAGGGCGAGGAACCACTTAAAGACGCCTAAGAAGCAATAATTCAGATTGAGAATTATACATTCCACCAGTAATCAAATGATTAGAATCTCTAATAGCTGAGTGAACATAAGAATAGAAGAGACAATTAGGATCATGTGCTCCTCAAAAATCATTTGATTTCACGCATACCAAATTGCCTAGAAAATATGAATCATTGTAGAAAGCCATACACTTCGTAATTGCGGGCTAGCATTCCAATTAAGAGATGACAAGAAAAAATCAGGAACCTCCAAATAATAATCAAGAGACACGTGAAAAAGTCCGAAAAGTAACACCAAAGGCCTTTAGCATACGGACACCGAAGAAAAAGATGAGTTGAAGTTTCAGTTAATTTTGCTCTAAAAATTGTTATAAACTATATCACTTTCTTTCATTTGTAATTGACTTTAGTAATTGAGTGGAAATTACTGTCATTTTTTTTTTTTGGGTGCAACATTTATTCATACATGAAGTTTTATGTATTCATATGTTATTTTTTATTTTATTTTTGGGTTTATCATGAAAGTTGAGATCTTTGTGAAAAATGAGCTTTGAAATGGAGCTTCTCTTCAGCTGATTGATTGGCCATATACATGTATAATTCATACATCTAAAATATAAGTTCGAGATAACAAATCCATGAAAGTCTAAGATAGATGTCTAAACAAATCCATAAAGTCTGATATAGATATCTAAACAAATCAATGAAAATCCATGTAGATTTATAAAAGTCTATAAAAATCCATGAAAATTTGTCACTTAAAAATGTCTTTAAATATCTGCAATAATCCTAATTGTTTATATGATTAGTTAAATAACAATGAGAATCAGTGAAAATGAGTTATGAATGTTGAGTATTTTCGTTTTAATTTTGCTCTAAAAATTGTTATAAACTATATCACTTTCTTTCATTTGTGATTGACTTTAGTAATTGAGTTGAAATTATTGTCGTTTTTTTTTTTTTTTTTTTTTTTTTTTTTTTTTTGGGGGGGGGGGGGGGGGGGGGGGGGGGGGGGGGGGGGGGGGGGGGGGTGTGGTGTAACGTTTATTCATATGTGAAGTTTTATGTATTCATAATTTTTATTTTTATTTTTTTTGGGTTTATCATGAAAGTTGAGATCTTTGTGAAAACTGAGCTTTGAAACGGAGCTTCTCTTCAGCTGATTGATTGGCCATATACATGTATAATTCATACATCTATAATATAAGTCTAAGATAACAAATCCATGAAAGTCTAAGATAGATGTCTAAACAAATCCATAAAAGTCTGAGATAGAAATCTAAACAAATCAATGAAAATCCATGTGGATTTATAAAAGTCTGTAAAAATCCATGAAAATCTGTCACTTAAAATGTCTTTAAATATCCTCAATAATCCTAATTGTCCTTAAAACAATAAATTGTCAATAAGAAGATGTATAATGACAAAATCTTTAAACAGTTAAATGTCACTAAGAAGATGTATAGTAACAAAATCTTCAAATAGTTAATTGTCACTGTATTTAAATTTAGTGAACAAAGAAGTTTCTTTTGGGGTGACAAAGGGGAGAAGAGGAATATCCATGCAGTGGGGTGGGAGTTGGTGTGTAAGAGTAAAAAGAATGGGCGGCTTGGTATTGGTAGAATTCTAGATAAGAACAAAAGTTTGCTAGCTAAGTGGGTGTGGAGGTTTGGGAAGGAGAATGGTTCCTTGTGGAAAAGGATAATTTGCGCTAAGTATGGGATCCCTCAATATGCTCTGTGGTGGAATTGGAACAAACAACTTCGGTCTCTTCGGTCTCTTCCTTTGTTCAAGCAGTGGGTAGCCTTTTGGAGGATGGCTCGAATTCGGGTGCATTTTAAAGAAGGATGGAGGGTGATCATTGGTAGTGGAGATAGGGCCTATTTTTGGGATGATTTAGTCTGGGATTTGATTCCGGCTAAAAGTGGCTTTTCCTAGGATTTATGTCCTCTCTTGTTTCAAGAAGGGTTTGGTTCAAGATTTTGGCAGTTGGAATGGATCTTGTTGGACATGGAAGATCCCTTTGTGTAGGAGGTTGTTTGACTGGGAATATGGTCAATGGAACAGTCTTCATGCTTTCCTGAATACCATTCGTTTTAGGAGGAATATGTCTGATGATGTAGCGTGGTCCTTGTGTTCGAATGGCTGTTTTTCTGTGAGTTCTTTTCGTTTTAGGTTGGAGGCTTTCAGCAGTGGTGGTTGTCCGATTATTGCTCTTCTATGGCATGGGATTTGTCCTCCAAAAGTTGAGATTTTTATGTTGGCAAATGCTTAAAGGAAGGATTATGGTAAATGAAGTAATGTCTTCTTTTGGGTTTCATCCTAATGTTAGTCTTTTGTGTCCACTGTGTAATGTTGTAGTGGAATATGTGGACCATTTTTTTTTGTTATGCTCTTGGTCGTGGAAGTTGTGGACAGCATGTATGGGTTGGGGGGGGGGGGGGGGGGGGGGGTGTGATTTCTTGTGTTAGTAGTTCGATTTATGATTGGTTTGTGAACTGGAGCGAGCTGTGTCCTTCTAAACGCAGCAGTAGAGCTTGGTGTACCTTGTTTTTTGCTACTGTGTGGTCCATATGGGAGTGTCAGAACAAGTGTGTTTTTGAAGGTAATGAGGCTGATCTGCAGTATGCGTTGGATATGGTTAGGTTTAGAGTTGAATGGTGGTTTTAAGCACCATAGTAGTGGATCTTTGGAACCTATTAATTCTATTATTCTCAACATATCGGAAAGTTGTAAGGATCGAATCATGAGGAAAGTTTCAGTTGAGGAAGAGTGGATTCCGCCTGCAATTGGAATTCTCAAGTTTAATGTTGATGGGGCTACAAAAGGTTGTCTTGGTCCAACTGGTATTGGTGGCGTTTTGAGAAATTCGTCAGGGAAGGTGCTGTGTATATTTTCTTATCCATAAGGGTTTTCAAAAGTCAAATTCTACGGAAATTTTGGCTATTTTGAAAGCTTGTAGGTTGTGCGAGTCTAGGATGGATCTATTCGATAAGGAGATAGTTGTGGTTAGCAATTCAAAGGTCGCAGTCTCATGGGTGCACGATGAGGGTATCATCAATTTTGATAATCTTGAAGCTGTCTTAGATATTCGTGATTGTTTGAAAGCAATGTCGAAGGTTTCTGGTGTGTTTAGTTCTATAGCTACTAATTCGTTCGCGGACAGCCTTGCAAAAAGGGGTTCTTCAACTGATATGGACTTGGAAGAATGGAGCATGGATGGATAAGTTTGTTACTTCAGCTGATATGGTCTTGGAAGATTGAAGCATGGTTGGATGAATTTTGTTTCCCTGTTTTTTTTATGTTCTCTGGCGCCCGCTTTTAATTTTGTTGTATGGGTTGTATCAGTGTTTTTTGGGTTGGTGTTGGTGTTGCGTATTTTTTTGGGCGTCTCAGTGCTTTTTGGGTTGGTGTTGGTGTTGCGTTTAATTCTGTTCTCTATGCTTTGGGTTGATGTTGCTTATGTTCTTGGTGATGCTTCTTGCTTGTTCTGTTTGGGTCTCTGAGCTTTTGTGTTGTCCTGCTTTTGATATGTATGGTCTGCTCTTATTGAGCTTGTTGTTTAATAAATTTTATTTTTCAAATAAATAAATAAATTTAGTGACACGATTTTTATTTTATTACTAATTAAGGTCAAGTGATAATATGTCACTAAAAGTTATGATTTGTAACAAGTACCAAAAAACTGTCACAAATATTTTAAGTGATGGGGGCAAAAGTGACGAATTGTTAGTGATACTTTTTTATGTCACAATATTGAAATTGTGACAATTTCTTCACTTATAGTGACAAATAATTTTTGTTACTATATGTCACTTTTTTTTAGTGTGTTTTTAATTATATCATTGAGGCCATTCATTATGAGTATAAGAGAAGGCTCATTCTTGAGTGCAACATGACACCATACAATTTTAAAAATAGTATGTGATCATATATGATTACATGTGATTATAAATATATAAAATGTTATCGCATATGAATTGCACGTGATCACACAATTAAATTATTGTAATCGCATGTTAGAACATACAATCACATATTAGCTGATGTGGTTGTACCAAATAAGACATGATCACAGTAAAAAAAAATTTGTTGCATCATGTAACATTGCACCCAAGGGCAGCCCATAAGAGAACTTGGTGTTTTTATTTTGTACATTATAAAATGAACCAAAATTCCTTTCTTCCATGAATAAAATAACGTTTGTACTTTATAGCAAGGAAAAGCAATTCTCTTTTTTTTTTTTTTTTTTTTTTTACACTATCTATTCACCTATCTAGACCAGGCTTTGAATTTAGATTTCACTAGCTATGAGAACAATCATATATCAAATTAGGTCTCCATGGTTAAATTAAGATGAGATAGAATGATACAAAATATTATTGAAGAACTTATGACATCTCTCTCTCTATATATATATACTTCTACTATATAAACTGATTTATAATGCAAAAACTATGAAAAGAAAAATATAAAAACAAAAAAAAAGATATAGTAAGCTAAAGTTGAAGTACTTGCAGTTTTAAGAATGAGCTCCAGCCTCCTGTTTTTAATATAATTATATAATTAATGCCATTTTGAGTGTGATAGAACTTGGTCTTTTTATTTTATACTTTCTAAAATGATCGAAAATTCCTTTCTTCCATGAATAAAATAATGTTTGTACTTTGTAGCAAGGAGAAGCAATTCTCTTTTGATGAATAATCTCTCACATAGACTCAAATCATCATATTATAAATTTTAAATCATATTATATACAAAGCATATTACTAAAATCGCAAATTTCAGTTGCTGAGTGTATCCGACAAATTAGATTTACTTTTTTATTATTATTATTATTATTATTATTATTGATTTATTTTCACTTTTCCTTACATAACATATAATCCAAATTATTATTATTATGAGTTCAGCTACAATATAGGAACAGTATAGTTGCTATGTTAGTTTCTGGTCTTCGGTTTTCAATACAAGAGTCTATGAAAATCAAGGATTTGAAAATTTTAAAAAATTAAATAATTCTTATATAACTACCCATCAACTATATGTACAAATCGTGTATATATAGTAGCTAAATCATAATAATAATAATAATAATATACATGTTAAGTTTGTGGATTATACACGAAAAAACAATTAGGGTGTATAATCCAGAAAAAATAGTAATAACATAAAAAATAAAAATAAATAAAATAAATTGGAGTTCGTCCATTGTGGAGGTTTGCATTTTTATTTATATTTTTTTTATTTTGTATTTTATTCTTTAAAAAATTTGAAACCAACTAAGGGCATCTAAGTCCAAAAATTGGAAAAATTGACAATACAAATAAAAGGTTTGGGAATTGATAAATTTATAATTTCATATATTATACTTGTGCATACCTATTTATTAGCATATGTTCACTTACAAAATACAAAAGAAACCAATCACGTACTAGCTCTTTAATTAATTTGTCATTCATCTTTCTTTATACATTTGAACTATATATATAGAATTAGAACCCTACAATTCAATAATAACAGTGAGTAGAAGAAGAATAACAGCTGCAATGATAGAGATGGCAGCCCATGGAGTGTTAAAATAATTTTGCTTCAAGTTTGCCTTCCACGTGTGCCAAGGGTGTTTGCAATAGGCTTTTAGATCCTTAACAATACTAGAGTAGTAAAAGTTAAAGAGACTACTTTTGCCTCTTTCACAAGGTTGTGAAAAAGAGTTGAAACCCCTTCACCATCCCACAACAAATTGTCAATAACTCCTTCATGAATCAGAAACTCCACATCTTTTCTAGTGTTGACAAGGAAATTGATGAATGTGATATAATCATTTATGTAGTTGGTATTGCAATGTAGTATCTCGAACACCTGGAGATTTCGGAACAATCCTTCCGATTCATCGATAATTTTCAGATTAGGAATAACCATAATCCCATCCTTGAAACTTATGTCAAATAAGTTTTTTCTTGATCCCACCTCAAACTTGACTCCGGCTTGATGAAGCTCTGTGCACTGAGTATTGCTAGGGTTTGACTTCAATTGGGGTTACATTTCGGAAGGCTTAATTCTGGTGGCTGAAGAGAAAGTCTTATAAGATCAACAAAATGTTCCGCTTTAGAAAAGTGTTTCTACCAAATTTGCTCCAACAAGAATTGATTGTTTAGAGGTTGGAGAACTTCCAGGTCAGCCCAATCATGGAAACTCCCGTAATGGTTAGTATGCATTTCTGTTTTTGCTAGATTAAACAAGTCTTCAAGAATGAATAATGGAAATGATTTTCTAGCTGCAACAGTCGGGAGCTAATCCGATATATCCTTGGGTTAGTAAATATACGATTCAACACAA